>VXBO01007825.1:1562453-1785623 GCA_013400135.1 Rhinoptilus africanus | reverse complement strand
CCGCCCCGCCGCTCGGAGGAGCCGCCAGCCCTCCCCGTCCCGCTGCCTGCGGCCGGGGAGGGGAGTGCACGGTGGACGGTCGCTTTATGGGGCGCTGTGGGTTCGCGTACCTCTCCTTTCCAGTTATTTTGGGGAAAAAAGCCCCAACAAACCAACCAACAACAGCAAAAACCCCTCTTTTGATGTTCGTGCGAAGCCACCGAGTCCCCAGCAACGCCTTAGCAGACACCCCCGAATTAGTTAAAAGTTGGAAATTGCTCCTCGGCTGCCGTCGGTGGGCAGGGGCTCGCTGCCGGCGGGGGCCGGGACAGTCCTGACAGACCCTGGGAGGACGGAGGGGACAAGCAGGGGGCTGTGAACTCCCCGGGAGCCAGGGCCACCTCTTTCTTTTGTGTTTTGCAGGGTGTTGCACACACCATGGGAGCTCATGTTCCTGACCGGCACGTTTGAAATGCCTCTATGACTGGTAAAGTAGCGAGGGGGGGAACTGGGACCAGTATTCAAACAAAGCTTGTTTCTGGTTTGGACAGTCGCGGAGCTTGGAGATGAATGGGAAGTTTTTAATTTCCCGATGAACTTCTGTTTCGTTGTGTATTTCAAACCGGCTAAGTTAATTTTCAGGTCTTGCCCCAAAGTAGTTTGAAAAGCAAAGTCCTTGGTGCTCTCTGCCATTTGTCTAAATTCTGAATGCATGTCTGAAGCATTTAATCATGTTTATTGTTTTCAGCCACTCAGACGGAATAAAAATTACTTATCGTTGATGAAGCTTATCTTGCAAGCTGTTTCACAGTATGTTTCCGTTGCAAGAACAGCACTGTGTTAAACTACTGATGATTGTATTGTTTATTGTTCTTTCATTCTCCACCCTCACCCCCCCCATAACGCCAGTATCAATCTGTTCCTTACTACTATACTCAAAAATAACGGAAAAGCAAGTTTTCACCACTTAGTTTGATATTTCTGCTTGTATCTGAGATTTATATCTTTTATATTTGCACTTACTCTATTTTTCATTGTGTGTGCTAAAGGCAGCTGATGTATTAAAAAAGGAATTAAGGTGCAAAGCTAAAAGGCACTTTCAAACTCTTGAAATGAAACTTTACAAGGAATTAGTGCTGGATTCGTAGTCATTGTTTATTTCTTTAGCCACATACATAACACCTTCTCAAAACGTAAGTTTCCTTGCCCCTTTGTAATTACCACTTTGTTTCTTATGCACCATTCATGTTGGTCTAGAGGTTCAGATTTATTGTTTGGGGGGTTTTGATACAGATGCTGATCTTGGACTATACCTCATAGGTGATTTTGCTGCACTTCTGCAGTGTCTCAGCACAGTGATGGAGGACACCATCATGTTTTCTTGTAGGATTACCTTTGGGACTTTAGTGACTGCACACATCAGTGGTTTCATCTTAGGAGGATTGAAATTGATTTTCTTCTTTTTTTTTTTTTTTAAGCTCAGCTAGTGAGAGACCCTGTGTATGTCCTTTGACCCGTGGCCTCACATGATGAAGTGACACCAATAGTGTAGATGTAGACTGGAAGTAGCCGCTACTAGGGCTTCAAAAGTAGAGGTACCAGAGTTAACATGTTGTCCTGGTGGCAAACCTGCTTGGTTCTTTGGGCAAGGCACAGTTTTTTTAAACGTATGCTGGAACACCCCTGCATAGATGTACCAAAATAATTTTTAACCATGAACCTTTTTTTTAATACTTTTGAAACATCCTTGCTCAAGCAAAATTCAGGAAGATTGACCTTTCCCTCTCATCCATAACAGGCTAATTTTCTTTTAAATATGTTAGATTTCAAATTTTGCAAGGTAGTTGTATTGAATTTAGCAACAGTCAAGCTACCCAGTTAAATATTGGTTAGGTGTGAGAACTTCTATTTTTGCAATTGTGTTTACATTTTCAAGTGATAGCAAAATACTAGTAAAGAGGACCAAGATTTTCTAGACTTTGTAGTTCAGATTAACTTTCCCAGTCAATATTTAGTCAAGATCTTGGTGGTTAAAGTTAGCTGTCCAAGTCAATGTTTAGTCAAGGTAATGACTTGGTTTTTATAAACACTATCCAAGCATTCTTGCAAAATTAATCAGAGTTGCTGGATCACGATACGTTTGCTCAGCCAATTACTTAGGAATGAAAGTACATTACTACTTTTTATTAGGTGCTGGCTATGGGAAGTGTAGAGCCTTGCAATGTGTAGTGCAGCAGCAGCAACATTCACCTATGTAGTTTGGAGAAAGTTTTTCAGGAGCCTGTGCTGAGGACCCAGCTCCTCATACATTGTGCGAGAAGAGGTGGGTACTTGTGGTACAGCAGTCATTGGATAAAATATGGAAGTAGTTTTGGTGTCTGGGACAAAACCAATGAAATGAAGTACGTCGGTACTTGCAGCACTAGATTGAACCATATGTGACGTGGCAAAGAATGGGAAATCTTCATTGCAGTTCTTCCTTTCTTAGGGGAATCTTCATTCTACCAGATTGTCACTTGCGTTCCTTCAACTGGCACTAAAAACACAGTCTGGACTTCAGTTGTGCCCGTGCTTTTTTCTTTCTATCTTTTTTTTTTTTTTTAAAATTGTACCACTTGCAAATGCATTCCATGCAATTACATGGGTATTAGAGTAGATATTCATTAGGATTTTACTAATCTGAACCTCAAGTGCTGTTCTGCAAATTTGCTAGCCTTTGTAAGGGAGTGCTTGACTTCATCAGCTGCACTGTTTTATTATGAGTATTTTGATACAGTAGAATGAAGAGCATATATTCTAAACCAAGTAATTAATCAGATTTAAACATTTTCATTTTCATACTTTGACTTGTCACATAGTGAACCTGCAACTCTGTATTTTGCCCTTAACACTAGCTTTTGCCCTTTCTAGCTACAGCAAAATTACATTTCACGGTGCTGGTTTAAGAATTTCATCCATGAATCAATCTTCCATTTCTATTTTTCTGTTTAAAGGCAGCAGAATTGTCACAACTTAGAAAAAGTGAGTAAACCCAGTACCATGAGTTACAGGAAAGCTGCCATGTTACTATGTGCAACCTGGTCTGTGTGTTGTATCTCTAACAGCCATCAAATACATTTCAGGTATTACAGATGCAAGAAGTGTTCATTGGTTTCAAATGTGAAACTTCCCATTCTTCTGTTTGGAAAGGGCTTTCAATTGTTTAAGCAGCAAACGTTGTAAGAACCTGTGTAAAAATGGTTGTAGTGAAAAGTCCTCGCCTGTGTTTATTTTCGGTGGTTGAGTCACACACACAAATCCTCTGTCGGAATCTGCTCGCCTGAGCCTCGCTGGTTACAGTGGGGTCTGCGCAACCGATTTTTCGGTGGTGGGTCTGTTCTCAGATGTGTGCTATTTTGAAGAACCAGATGAGAGAGAGAGACCTGTCAGCTTTTGTCTCTTGATCAGTATATTGCTTTTTGAGGAGTTGAGGGTGAAGCTCGTACCCTGGGATGGCCAGTAGTGTGGCTGTGCAGCTGCAGAGGCTGTAGGCTCTTGTGGCCCCAGCTGGGGGGGAAGCAGCTATCAAGGACCTAGTTCTTTAGACTCAGCTGCATGTCCTAACCAAATCTGTCCCCAGTAGAGCAACAGCTGAAGGTCACATCTTGGTCTGGCTCAGTCTTCTTAGATATGTGAAGTAGCTGGCGTGATCCTATGGCCCTTGGAGGTATGGAGATTTAGTTTAATTGCTTATAGAATCAGAAAGGATGATCCAAATGGTTTGGGTTGGAAGGGACCTTTAAAAAGTCATCTAGTTCCACCCACCTGCCATGGGCAGGGACATCTTTCACTAAACCAGGTTGCTCAATGTCCCATCCAGCCTGGCCTTGAACACTTCAGGGGATGGGGCATGATAACTGTGGGTAAAATTTTGGAAGTACAATGTTCCTGAGCCCAAGGAGCCTGCCGGGCAGAGTTTCCAGCCTGTAATCCTTTGCACTTTCTATAGATAGGGCTTCTCCTGTCATTCCGTTAGTGTTGGTTTAATGTGAGTGCATAAATTGTTGCTTTTCTTAAGGATATATGCAGCATAAAATAGGGCATTTTAATATCTAAATACACAAAAGCACTTGCTGGTTTTTTTCTTTATTGAATTTTGTATATCTCTGTGTATGGATACATGTATGTATGTGTTATATTTATGCGAAGATTCATTAGCTGCTCTTTTTATTATATAAAGCTTTCTCAAGTCTCCAGATATTGTCAAGCGGTTATACTGAGAGATTCCCCCCACCTCACCCCTCAAATAGTGATTACTCTTGTGGGTAGAAGAACATCAGTTTCTTGAGTCTTTGCAATTCCCCAAGCCTGAAGGCAAATGAATAGAAATTTAGTGGACCACCTAGTTCTCGACACAGAATTCTCCAAAGAGGAGTCTGACCTAATTTATATTGTATTGAATCAAATAATCCTATCATGCATGTGTGCTTGCCGTTTTGTTTTCTCTGAGCAGGCATATTGCTGTCGTGCAAAAAACTTCAGATTTTCGTGTTAGACAGTGTCCCTGTGGTTTTAGGAGGTGCTTTTCCTCAGTGAGTAGTTACCGGAAAATTACATTTAGAGGACATTTGTGAAAAGGCAGACAATAAAGGTATAATACTAAGGCTGCTAGAATTATTCATACCTGAATGTAGAGTATCACTGTTTAGTATTGCGGGTAATCAAGAGTCCTCTAGCACAAAGTCCTACTAAAGATGGAGCTGGAATCTTCCCCAAATGCTTTTTGTATCAAAAAGCAGTATAAATATCTTTGTTAGTGCGACAGGGGTACTGGTAGGTGTGTTTTGCTGTGGGTGATGGCTGCATTTTGTCTTTGCAGCTTTGATGGCTCATTTGTCTTTGCTGATGATAAGTGGTGCTGAGTGTATTTGTTGGGGCCAGCATGCTTCGAAGCTAATTGGGAGCTGATTAGCATCCAGGCACTGCATTTGCTGCCTCTTAAAGCAATTTCTGGTGTGCAAATCCCTTTTCTGGCGTTATTCTCTAAGTAGTAGGACCCATCAGTCTATCTTTTAGGTCCATGCTACTCTCTGAAGCTTATCAATCAGTCTATGTATGTTCATGTTTTGGAAAAGAACTTTTTAAGTCTGCTTAGTTTTATTCTTGGGAAGCTTAAGAAAGTTGTGAGGCTGTGGAAATTCAAGATTGTAGCAAAAGTTACGTGAAAACAGTTCTTTGCTTTTAGGGTGAGTAGGTATCCCAGCTGCAGGACTCCTACACTTGCTCAGTGTCATTCAGGGAGGTTTTGCTTCATCTCTGACAAGAGTTGCTTTTTTGCTTAAAAGTGTATCTCTTCTCTTTTAAAATGTAGTGTTTAAAACCTTTTGGCTTTCCAGTTAGAGATTGTTTTTCCCTTTAATTTCCTCTGCTTCATTTTAGGACAGCTGGGCATAAACACCTCTTTAGCATGAGTGAGTGATTAGCGAGTTAATAGGTTTGACAGGCACTTGGTGGCTCTTCTTGTTTTAGGTCTCTGCAAAATAAGAAAGGTCAGTCTGTCTTGTCCAGCTGTGGAACGAATTGTATGAGGTTACGCTTTTCTTGGACTGTGTGTGGTCAAGACGAGAGAGAACAGAACAATTCACTGTATAGTGTTCTTAGTCCCTGTAGATGATACTGGAAACCAAAAGAGGTTCTTTGATGGTCGCTTCCCTAATTCCCACAGTGTCACATTGCTACAGTTCTTCTCTTCCAGCTGTCTTTAAGATTCACAACATACTTAACTAGGAAGAAAATCCACAGTCTGAAGATGATTGGTTACAGACCTTAAAAATAATATTTTTTAAAAGGGAAAAAAATGCACACTGAAGAATAATGGGCGTTAAGAGTATCATGATTTGAATGGGCGCTTTCCAGTAAGCGCAGTAAGTTTCAGAGTTGCAGTGGATTCTGCAGTGTTACTGTATTCAAGTCATGGGAGAGTTTCTTTTTTTGTTGTATCTGGTCCTCTGGTTTCATACCTGTACTCACACCAGCTGCTGTTGCTTAAAAGTTGAGTTAGTAACGCTCAGCACAAAGTAGCTTTTTAAACAGGGCGGTCCTAGTTGTACCTGCTAAAAATAATTTTACCAATCGATCAGAAGAGTTTATTGACATTTGTAGCTTGGCATTTAGGATTTAGAAATGCAAAGACTTTAAATATGCCCATTTGAAAATGAAGAACTTGAAATACTGGGAATCCAACTGATGCAATGCGCATTTCTTATTTTTCCTTTACTTAGCTGTTTTCTAACCTGCTGATGGGTTGGTTACGTAAAGAATAGCAGGAGTCATATTGGTTGTTTCTCAACCCAAAGGAGTATAAGTTTTTTTTCAGTACTTGAAGTAACTGAGGAAAAAATTGTGAGTGATCTCTGTACACCGTACAAAGAAGTTGTTTCATTTGTGTTACGAGTTACTTGAGATGCAGCTCTTAATAAACTATGCTGAAACGGCAAAGAAAAGGAGCGCTTCAACTTGCTTCACCTTCCTTGGATTTATTCAGGTGCCTCAAGTAGTTCCTGAGATGACGCCGGAACGAAGAGCTCCGAGCCGGCAGGATTCAGTGCTCATGCAGAAGCAGACAGTGTGTTAGTAATCTGACAGCATTTCCAGGACCTGTCAGTCTCTGCCTGGAGACTGGCCACGACGGTTCAATTGGCATGTGCTTTTTGCCAGATTAACATGTAGTAGGTCACTTGAATTCTCCCCTTATTGAGTTCATACCTTTTCTTTAATTCTCTTTCTCACAGTAGTCTGTCAGTATTGATGAGAGGAAAAAAAAAAACTTTCTCTGGATTCTGGATGGTGGGTATTTTAAACAGGTAGTTAGCGTGAAGAATTTCAATTTTATCCCCTTTTATGTTTCCTTCCTTCCTTCCCGATCAAATAATTTTTAACATATCGTATTTCACATGTGGCTGTAGTGTAGTAGGAGACTCTGCTTCCTTGATCTCTGCTAGCTCTTCCAGTTAACGGGTGATGGGCTGCTAGTGCACCGATAGCTTGGACTTCAGCGCGTAGTTGGAATTTCCAACTAGCTACGTGATTAGGCCAAGCATAAAGGTAATTAGGAAAAAACCAAAATGCTTTTAAACTTTAATGCAGTCCAGCTGATATTCATGTAATTGTACTGCTATTTAGCTCATTAACAGTCAATGTACAGAATATTTTATTAATATTTCAATTTTCCCTTTCATTCCTTTATGTAACAAAATACACAGTTAAGTTAGTTTTATTGTTACTGCCTTTTATGTCAGTTTTCTTAAAGTTCTGAGGCATATTAGCAAATTCAAACCTTTTAATGGCAAGATTAGATGACCTGTTATGTGTTCATGCCTTAACCATAGCAGCTATAACACTAATAACAAGGGTCTTCCCAGTAGGTGGAAGTTTTTTCCCCTTTTTTTAACATAATAAAGGTTTTTCCTTGCTAGGATTTTCCTCTCTAAATGTGCATACATTTTTAAATTTGGCCAGTGTGCCACAGGAGCACTAGCAATATCGTTTGAAAATTTTAAGGCCCCTGTTTATTGTTTTAAAACACCTGGTAGTTGATTGCAATGAAGGCTCCCCTTTTTAATTGCGCCATAATTAATACCAAACAAATCAATAGGAAATGCTACTTCACACAGCATGTTGCCAGTTTCTTCAAGTTTAAAAACAATAACAAAATAAAATGTTATTGAGTTTAATAAAGATTATTTTATGAATGGGTTGGGTTGTTTTTGTGGCTGCTGAAGTAATCAAATCCCAGATCATGGCTTCAGGACCATTTTCCACCCACCATCCCTGTTTGACGGTTTTCATATATTCAGGCCCATTTTTCTTCCTTCTGAAAGCAAGAGAAATAAAATGTTTGAGAAGTCCTAAAGAGGATAACAAATTGAATTGACTGCTTACTGTTCCTGGCACTCAAATTTTATGATCCGTACCTCCCTAGTGATAGAGCGAGCTATTCAAAAGCACTGTGTGAGAGTCACAGCCGATGAAATTTGGTGAAGTTCTTTCAAATCGGAAGAACTACACTGATTTACATCAAATGAGGGCTTGTCCGCTGTTGCTATGTTACATTTGTAGCAAATGCTAATTGATTTTGGTGCATACAGATCCTCAGAGAAAAGTGAGAATTGTTATTGAGTGATTCCCACTGTGCCAAGCTTTAGTTTCTGGATTTCAGTGCAGGATGATCCTGGAGAGGACATGAAATCTGCTTTGTGCTGTGAAACAACGCTATAAAAATAATTCTGCCACAGACGCAAAAATGGTCTGAGACTTCAGCACTCCCGGGTTTGGGCCCAACAAAGAGCAGCAAGTGATTTTTCGTAAAAGAGATCTCTGTCTGCAGCCCTGTTTTTTGTGGCAGGACTGTTGATCAAACAGGCTACTTACATGTGGTTGTCCCATTTGAATGTAGCATTTCTCATCTTTAATTATTGCACGATTTTTTTCTCTTGGGTAAGGAGAAGAGATGCCAGCGACAAGACTCTCCATAGGATGGTTCTGTCACTCAGTCTTCAGGTTATACGAGATGCCTAGTCTTGGCAGCCAAAATTTAGGTGAGAATAATCCTGTTCTCAGTCACTGAATTCTAGTTGCTTTGCTTTTTCCAGACAGCAGAAATCCAGGGGAACGGTTCATGTGCATCAAATTTTGAGATATTGCTCAAGTCTCTGTAGAGAACTAACTCTGTTCTTTATTGCAAAGATCATCTTTAGTTCAAAGAACAGATTGCAAATGACCCGTAAACATTGTGGGTGGCTGATTCTGCTAATCACTATTTTTAGATGGAACTTTTCGTTGGAGATGGGAAGAAGTACAGTACCTGGAAGAAAAACAGTACAGGTACATGCCATTTGGTTTGTGGATCCAATAACACAAGAATAAATTGTCTTGATGAATACAGTGTTGATTTTCTTATTTGTGGCTGGAAGTGTGTACATAATTTGCATGTAGACCATGGGTAAAGCAGCTATAATATCAATTTTCATGACTGTAATGGACCGTCTCTGAGATTTTTTTTTTCCCTCATTTTGATGGCCTATGCTGTATTATCTTTGTCTGCATCACAGTGATTTTTTATTTATTTATTTATTTAAGGGAAGTACTATTAGGTTGAAGGATAGTGAATGTATTTCATTTTCATATGTGGACATACGTTTTCATGAGATAAACTAACATTGGATTTTTGCAAAACTGCCTAGGGTTTGATTTCTTAGGAGAAACAGGCATCAAGGAACTACCAGGAATTGTGCTGGTTTCTAGGAAATTAGGATACATATGGTTTCTTCTCAAAAAACATTCTGGAGATGAGTGTAGGGTTAGTGTTGTGCGTTCAAGCAATACTGGAAAAAAACCCAAACAAAGTGGGGACCAGGATCTCTGAGGATTCCTTCCCGCTTCAGACATGAATGTTGCAGGTGTTAGTTAAAAAGAGCAACTTAAGATTAATTTATAATCAACAAGAATAGAAGTAGTCCATAGTAGCTCTCTAGTTTTCACATGAATAAATTGGCGCTCAAAGGTTCAGCCGAAGTTAGAGAAGATTGTTGTACCCATTTTGGTCACTGCTGACATACTTCTCTAGGACTCTGCATCCTTAACATTTTAGTGTCACTGCGTGAGATAAGCTGCAGATGTGACGACATAGTGAATATTCATCTTAAGTCCTTATGAGAGTATTGATTGTTCCACAATTATTTCCTGTAAGAAGCTGGCCACACTGGATGCCTTAGGGAGAGCCCAGTGCTCAATAGAATGAATTGTGTATTCAGATGTACTTTAGCTTGTACTTCAGTTGAAAAAGTGGAGAAAATCTTGTGAAAGGATGGGGGATGATGTCTGGAGGAACAGTTCCAATGATTGGCCATTAATAATAGCACTTTTAAGAGAAGCTTTTAGCAGAAGACAAGCATGTAGGTTACAAAGCAGCACAGAGAAAAATGTATTTTTTGTGCTGTTCCTAATATGTTGAGATCAAATAACTAATTAATAGGAGAACAATTTATAAGGATGATGCAAGTAGAAGAGCAGAGTTCTCTGAAATATCGGTCTATCAAATATATTCTTTACTGTGGTAATAAAAGCTTGAGAAGTGGACGTGGGAGACTGGAATGCCTTCCAACTTGTAGTGGAGTTCACAACGGGCTTTTCTGAAACAAATTTCCTTTAAATGAAATATGCAGTGTTTTGGTGTGATGCTAGTAATAACTTGTCGTGATTCTTAATGCACCTCTGTGCGGTGAGGTGAGAGGAAACTTCTTAATGATGCTGCAGCAGCTCAGGATGTCTGCAGTGCTCCGAGAAGAGCTCGGAGTGAGGAGTACGGTCACTTGTTTTGAGGAGCAAATACTGTGTAAATGAGCACGACCGGAGGGAGAAGGTCTGATGTACTGGTGGAGTATGGAACTAGGCACCGGAGAACTGGGTGCTTGTGAGTGTTTGACCCTNACACTGGATGCCTTAGGGAGAGCCCAGTGCTCAATAGAATGAATTGTGTATTCAGATGTACTTTAGCTTGTACTTCAGTTGAAAAAGTGGAGAAAATCTTGTGAAAGGATGGGGGATGATGTCTGGAGGAACAGTTCCAATGATTGGCCATTAATAATAGCACTTTTAAGAGAAGCTTTTAGCAGAAGACAAGCATGTAGGTTACAAAGCAGCACAGAGAAAAATGTATTTTTTGTGCTGTTCCTAATATGTTGAGATCAAATAACTAATTAATAGGAGAACAATTTATAAGGATGATGCAAGTAGAAGAGCAGAGTTCTCTGAAATATCGGTCTATCAAATATATTCTTTACTGTGGTAATAAAAGCTTGAGAAGTGGACGTGGGAGACTGGAATGCCTTCCAACTTGTAGTGGAGTTCACAACGGGCTTTTCTGAAACAAATTTCCTTTAAATGAAATATGCAGTGTTTTGGTGTGATGCTAGTAATAACTTGTCGTGATTCTTAATACACCTCTGTGCGGTGAGGTGAGAGGAAACTTCTTAATGATGCTGCAGCAGCTCAGGATGTCTGCAGTGCTCCGAGAAGAGCTCGGAGCGAGAGGAGTACGGTCACTCATTTTGAGGAGCAAATACGGTGTAAATGAGTACGGCCGGAGGGAGAAGTTCTGACGTACTGGTGGAGTATGGAACTAGGCACCGGAGAACTGGGTGCTTGTGAGTGTTTGACCCTGCTCTGGCAGGGGGTTGGACTAGATGATCTGCCGAGGTCCCTTCCGACCCTGACCATTCTGTGTGGGAGTCTGGTTCTGGTATGCAGCCCTTTTGGCTTGAATATTTGTTCTCTCCACTTCCTTAAAGTTTATTTTAAAGATCTTAATATATATTATATATGTATTATATAAGTTATATAGAAACATTTCTATAGAAGTAAGAATTGCTCATGGGGTCTGTCTTATGGTTTCATAACAATACATCACACTTGGAAGAGAAACTCTTTTGAGTTTTGGCACCCAGAAAACAGTCCCACTGACCCTTCCTCCAGTGCCAAAAGGTTACACTTTTACTGCTTAAGCAGCCTATTATATTTCGTTGTTATAGCCTTAGAAGCTATGCTACAGTGTACCCAATATTATTTCAAAAATATAACGTGAAAAACACCTTAGGAAAGAGTCAGGGCACAGAAGAGCAGCAGTTGATATTACAGGTATAATGTGTTGTTACCCAGGGCCTCCCTTTCTTTTCTCCGAATAATTGTATGTTTAACTAGTAACTTGTGAAACACTGTGATGGTCTGGTAATAAATGGGAGAGGGATACCTTTTAATTGTCGGTGTTTTCAAAGGTGTTATCAGCAGGCCTCATTCTTCCTATGAGGGGAGTGTGTATTTGTAGATCAATATGTTATATCTATTCTTTTTTTTTTTTTTTAACAGCCCAGATTTTTTTATAGTACGAAGACTTACATATTTCTAGCATTCAAAAACCTGACGTAATAACTCTGAATCCCCTCCTGTGATAATTCTGACTGATCACTGATGCTTTTAAGACTAATACAACCTGTAGAAGAATTCTTAACATATGACAGACATGTGTCTTGCTTGTTTTGAAGAAGTGGAGTTCACATTTGTTCAGAAAGATTTGTAAACTTGTTCCTTGTAAATCTTTGCAACAGTTGTAAGTCAAACAATGAGTTGTAATGGAGACTTCAGCCTTCTTCGTATTTTGTGAAAGCTTTTCCACGCATTTCTTCTTTTTGTTTTGTCCTTGCATCATTTTCTGGCACGTGTTGATGTTTTAAAGATTGTTGTCACGTTTCAGTATGAAGGTTTGGGTAGAAAACAGCTTTTTTGGTGTTAGTCAGAGATGCCGTTCCTGCTGCAGGTAATTTCATATATTATTGTTGTTGATTCAGTTGCGTGTAGGAATGTGTTATGCCTAACATAAAAAATGTTACTTGCCCTTGGTTTTATGCTGTGGTAAAACAGCCGTTCTCATGCTCTCGTTTAATGCTTTATGCTGTTGTGTAGCTGTAAATCATACAGATGGGGGATTCTGTACTCTGGGGATTCGGTTTTTCCTTGTACCCAAGAAAGCAGTAAAAAAGCTCTTGCTCTGCACAGAAACCTGGAGGCCTGTAAGATCTGCGTTTGCTTCTGACTTCAGTGCTTTCATATGTGCTGGATACAGGTAGAAAATGTAACACTGCTTCCCGAAATGGCCATCATAGCATTCTAATTAGACATTTTGATTTTTTTTTTCTCTTGTGACAGAGTTTAAATGTTACATATTAGCAATAATGCTTAAATTGATGAAGTGTAAAACTGGTGAAATGGGTTATGGGGAAAGGAAGTGAAAACATTATGAATGATATGCCCTAATTTATGTCTTCTTAGAAAATTTGTCTAATGAAATAAAGTATTTGAAATAATTCAGCTTACAATATTCACCGAGAGGTACAGCAGTAGTGGTAGGATGATCTTGCTTTTAACATAGTGAATAAAATAGAACTTCTGTTTTGCTTTGGGGAGGAAGAGTAACATCAAGTCACGTTGTTTTGAGATCCGTGTGTATTGTTGAGACCAGATTTATTTGTCCTTCCTGTGGACAGGTTTACACCATTGGGTTTAATTGAGTACCTGTGACAGCAGTTTCTGCCATGTTCTTTGTGACAGTAAATAGAGACAATGAGATGCACGTTCTTCACATCAGTTCTTCATCCCAGTTTCCCGGGTACCATGAGTTGGCTCTCCTTTTCTCCTGGCTCCCTATCTGGACGCAGTGCCTGTCTTGTAGATGACCATCTCCATCTGCTCTAATCCTACCCCTCTCCTGAATCTGTGTTTGCCACTTGATTCCCAGGCTAAACCTCCCAACGTGTCCATTATTAAAGAGCAGTCAGTTCTTGTGATACAGGTTTTCACGTCAAACTCTATCCCTCTGTTCTCTGGTCTGATTCTTGTACCTTTAAATACAGCAGCTTGGCTGGGTGCCTTAATGGAAAGACAGACCTCTTACTGTTGGTTCCAGTATTTAGTGTCATTACAGTTCAGAGCAGTAATTACAGGGATAGCCCATTTTGTGGTACAATGTCATATATAAAATGTGCATACACATTTTTAGTTCCTTCTGGAGGATACAGGAGGGGTGACAGTGTAGCGAGATTTTTAGTATAAAGGAGGAGTCACTGGACAAGCTTGAAGTCTCTCATTTTATAGTTCAGGTAGTTTTGTGGGTGTTTTTGGGATTAGCAAGAAAAACAGATCCATGATGTGAAGACCAAATCTTACTCCCAGTTTCAAAACCCAGAAAACTTTCCAAATGTAAGTTCATAACGATTATTTAACGTGGTCAAAACATAACTATTTTCCTACAGTCTAAATCTTGGAATTGATTCAACTCATTCCTCTTCCCTCATATCCTGAAAGCAGACACACTTGATATGTAAAATTGTAGCCTGAACAGTTAAAAATCTGGCAAAGTTGCAAGCAATTGAAAGGAGACTGTTAGAATGGGAAGAGCCAGGCAACCTCAGTAATAAGTGGTGCTCCCTGTCCTGGCTTTGAGTAGAAAAAATTTAAATAGGTAACTTATTTAAAGGGAATTATTTAGCAATGTTACTGTTCATAGCAGCATCGTAAATAAACTGCTCGAACTTTTCAGTGAAATGTCTGACCTCGAGATCAAAGATTTAAGAGGCGATTGGAAGAGCTTATTGCATACAGGTTGTGTACTCATTAAGGTACTCTGTGTCTGGTTGTTTCAGTCTAACAACTGAAGGAAAAATCTACCTCCTTCTATCAGCACATGTGACAGTGCATATTTCTAGAGCATGTGTTACAGCTGATGATTCCTGTGAGAAGGAGTGCAGAAGTCATGGATACCAAGAGTTCTGGTGACTGGGAAGAGCAGAACTCAAACTACGCTGGTCTTTTGGGCCTTTATGAGAAGAGGATTTGAAATGGAGCTTGGAAAATGAATCCAGCTCGATGAACTCCTATACTTGGGAAGGGATTGAGAGCTTCTGAAGAAGAAGGAAAGCTCTATGTGTAGTCACAGCATTCGGGCAAGTTCAGATGCCTTGCCTTTTGTATTTGTTTCGCAGTTCTAATGCTACCAAACTGCCCTGTGGTGATTTAAACATGACTTACTAGAGTTTTTATAGCAAGTGGTATGGCATTAGCAATAGTAAATGTATCTTCTGCCATGTAATACCAGTATTGACAGTTGGCTTCAGTTTTCGGAAGCGTATAAAAGTACCTCCACCCCTGTCTTTCATATTCAGGAAAATCATGGTGGTCTTAATGGCTATACATGTATGAAGCATTTTGCTTAGGTAAATGAGTTTGGGATGTGGTGTTGGAATTTAGGGGGAGGAAGACATGTGAATAAAAATAATATTACCCTTCTTGGGCCTGCACTAGGGAATCCAAGACATGCAAATACTAAGTCAGTGAGTGGAAATGTCATTCTTCAAAACCATTTGAAATGCAAGGCCTATGATATAAGTATTGTGCACTTTAAGGTGTCCGAGTTACAAAGAAAGCTTGTAGTTCATGGAATTACATCTATGAGCCTTTTAATATACTCAGGTTGGTTATCTCCTACACAGTATTGCAGAATTTGTTTCCCTGGAGGTGTCAGAAGTAAGGCTAGAAAAATCTTACCTGATCTTTAATAATCCCTCACACGCATGGTGATACTCCAGAATTGTACTATCATTGTATAGTTCACACTTAAATCCTTTGATCTCTCTGCTCCCACCCTTGAAAAAATCCTTTAGTGTTACGGGGAGCCAGCGGCTGCACACTCGAAATACCTTGGTCTTGTTGCAAGTCTAGACTCACCTGCTTTGACTGATTTATTGTGGTTTGGGGTGGTTTTTTGGAGAGTAAGACTGAAAAATACATTTCTCCCATTATAGTTAATAGATTCAGGAAGTAATTTGCAGATCGGGAAACAATGGATCTCATATAATGAAAGCACTGCCTAGGTAATTCACAAGGAAGATAAACTTGTATTGTTAAGCTTGCACATTTTACTCTTATTTGTAGGCCATGTATTGCTCTCCTGTGCTTTCTACCATTAAGCAGTAATGTTATTGCATTAGTAAAAAAGCACAGCTACTTTGGCTTTCAACAACACACACAAAATCAAATAATGCATTTTACTGAATTATGAAGAACTGTGTTATTTGTTTTATAACCGCTTACTTAGTTATTGCTCTCAGTGCTCCGTGTTACAATTTAATCACTGCTCTGCATCTCTTGAGCTGATGCGGGCTGGCGTGAGGCAGCGAAGGGACAAAGCGAGATGACTGGCAGTTAAGTGTTTCAATCAGTCAAGATACTGATTTATTTCCTTCAGGAGGAGTGTAAAGGAAATGAGAATGGCCGTTTTTTGTAACTGATGCACTGAATAGTCATCAGTTAAACTGTGGAGGTCATGCATATGAGTTGAAACAGTTCTTGAGAAAGAAAAAAAACCCCACACCAGAGTGTGTCTTGTCATCCAGGCTGCAGGCAGTCTTTGGGAAGCTTGTGATGTTCAGCATGTCCTGTAAAGGCAGCACAAACGGTGAGTCTGGAATCCTTTTGCTTACAAGGTTTTCATCGCAAAAGGATTTATACGAAGAATTAAACCACAGGGTGTTAAAAATTCTTAGTTGCCTTTCTAGTTAGTTAAAAAAACTTTGCAGCTGTATATATTATATTTAGGATGATTTATGTGTTGATATTGCAGAATGTTTTAACTAAAATGCCACTTAGCTGTCAAATAAATCCTGTCTCTTTGCAATGGGGCAGGTGGTATGAGTATCTGTGAAAATGGATCCTTTTTGGAGTACAAATTATAACTCAACTAGAGCAAAAATAAGAGCAAAAACATTGGTGGTACTTTATATGTCTACTGTAAAAATATTCCTGGGTGTGCCTGAGATAGGAACAGATGCATTAAAGTTTTCATTGCCCACTTTGATGCAATAGAAATCACGTAATTTTACATTTCTCTTCCCCCTCAGCTGAACTTTGTCCATTTATTAAAAATAATTTTTTTCCTTACCTTGAAGTGCTGGTTTTAATCTGTGGAAACAAAAAAAAAATTCTATAGCAAACCTGACAGCATTAAATGGTGTTTATAAGATACAGAAAATTAAACCAAAGTTTTTTGCTAATGGTGTATCATCATTTCTTTTGCCCAATTCTATATTCCATCTGAACTCATACAGATATAAAATCCAGAGGAAGCAAGCAGATAGCGTTGAAGGAAATTAGGTCTTTCTAAGACTTTAAACCTCCAGAGCCCACTGAAAATCTCTGCTCAACAATCATTGCTTTTACAGCAAGAAAGATAACTCACCTATCGAGATTGCTTTGGTGGGGTATTCCCTGGAAAGTGCGCTATCGCCTAGCCTACATTTCATATTCTTTTCCTAACCTAAATCCTGAGGTTTTCAAACAGTTTCATAAAATGTATGCACTAAATTTGATGAAAATGTGGCTACATACAAAAAAAAAGTAGAACTACTTTAAGAGGAGCTTTCACTGCTGACAATAAAGAAACTTTTGACTGTCTCCTGGGAAACTGCGTGGCTGAAACTGCGACTACAGAGAGAGAAAAGGTGACTGCCCTCTTGGTCAGAGGAGGAATTTCCAGGCTGGGGAAGTGAAGGTGTCTGCGGTATGAAATGACAAAACCAGCCCTTACTGTCACGGTGGGATAGGGGAAGCTTCACTTTTTAATGACACTTGATTTCTGGATTTTTTTATGCACGATACATGTGCTGCGTCCAGATGAATTGGTATTTCTTTTGATGACACCCGTTAAGACAGAGATTTTGAGATCTATTTTCTCAGTTTCTCGGGGAATGTGCAAGATACGGTGGTGGATGTGTGATCATGATAGTTTTGGAATGATGAAGGAGAAGAGAAAGGGTGCTGTGGGCAGGGAGCAGAGCTACTTCAGCGTTTCTTTTCCCTCCTGCCTTTTTTCTGAGCTAAGAGTCCATTCAGTCTAAATACAGATCTGTTCTTAACGTGTCGAATAACATTATTTAGCCCACCACCGCAAGCCATCTTGTTACGACCTGGAGATAAAATTGCTAACTTGATTTAATGGAGCTTGTTAATCTAGAATTTAATTTGTATCTTCTCTTGGATCTGTCTGCTGTCGGCTCTTTGTATTTATTGAGTATGATTTTGACAAAAAAGACACAAATATACATTAATGGCAGCTATTTAGCTGTCTCCTCAATGCCTGGCAGAAAGCTGTCGAGGAGACTCTTGTCTTGTAGGAAGCAGTTGGAACTTGCTAGTAAGTCCTGTAGTGCCTGTGTTGGCACCACATCGATCCTTGAGGAGCGAGACACTGAAGAAGCAGATCTCTGTTACGTGGCTTGGCTGTGAGTAATTACTGAGAAATACAGAAAAAGAATACCTGAGTGTTTTATTCATAATCTACTTAGTGGCTGCCTTCCTTACTCCTGCATGTTTTGAATACCATTTGCTGGAACGCCCGGTTGAATACACAACCAACCGCTGGCTAAAAAGATGTGTAGCCATTAAAAATACTGTGAGGTGTGCTTGCCAAGATAGAGATTAAAATAGTCCCCTGGAAGATTATGGATAACGGTTACATGAAAGAGAGAATTTTGCAAGTCTGGAATGTGTTTTTCTTACCGTATCTATTTCCATTTTCTGTGAAATGACTTTCAGTTTTTAGGTTTTTTCACATTTTGTTATAATCTCTTAGATGGAGAGCAGATTTGGGATTTACAGGCTGAAGACAGGTTGCAGAGGTTCTTGATGACGTCTGGAATATTTGTGAAGTTCTAGCAGCCGATATGATGCAGATGAGCGCATAAAACAAATAACAGCATCTGTTATCTCTATTGCCGTGCCATTCCCCAAACGGTAGAGGTGGGTTGGGGCTCTCCTTCCCTTCAGTTTCCTTCCGTGGTGCCAGGCACTGCATAAAACAGAAAAAACCAACCCCAAACCTCTCTCTCAGAATGCTTGATAGTAGAGACAGCAACTGTTTTCTGATGAGGAAGAACCAGAATGACAGGACTCTGGGTGTCAGTTAGTCAGATACCGACATCTTCTGTCCCTGTCTTTCTCTTTCTTTAAATCGTACCGTAAAAGATATATTCGAGGTGAAATTTTAACTGCAAAGAATTTACTTCGGAGTGTTGTGTGGCACTGTTTTAGGAGGGCAGCCTGGAAAGCCCCCCCATGAAGATGCTTTTTTGGCAGGAAAGTGTGGTGATGTAGATAGAGAGGGTGAGAAATGGGACGAGGACAAGTTATTAGTGGTTTAAGAATATTACGCGTGATAAAAATTATAATCTCTGTATCCATCCTCCCACATCAAGGAGAGACGTGATGAAAGAGGCCACTAAAATGGTTTTTGCAGTAGTGTTTTGGACAGATTATGAATGGAGCAAGACTGAGGTTTGCAGAACAAGAAGCTGTAGTGATTGACTTGTGAGACAAGAGCTCACAGACAGGCTGGGTAGCTTTTGAACTAACTTGGGGATCAAGATGTTCATGATACTGTACTCAGCCTGGCCACTCAGTGCTGTCTATAAAGAGGGAGGGGAAAAAAGTTTTCATAACTGCTATAACTTCTTAGCTTTCCTATTTTTTTTCCAAACATTCAGTAGACCTGTCCAGGTTGAATTTTGGGTGATGCCTGATCTGCTGTGAGCTCTGGCTACCAAGCAAAGTAACCCTCTCACCTGACTCGAGTAAGACTTACCATGGGCAGTAAGTCTTTCTGTAGTAGGTTTTTGTAGGATCAGGCTTCTGTTTGCGGGATTTGTTTGTGTATTTCTTAATGGAAAAAGAAAAAGTTCTGTATTACCTGTAAAATGCTGAGCGTTTAAAGCCTTCTGCTTGCTCATGGTTTTCTAGTTTGTAATTGTTTTCCCATAAACATCTATTCTTTCCTAAATTATTCTATCTCCTCAGAGCAATCTTCAGCTAAATGTGAGGGCAGATTTGCCCCATTAGCTGTAGATTGTCTCGAAGCTGAGATTTGTGTTCAGGAAAATCGGGTTGTTGGGATGTAAGGACAAAAGGTGCTCTTGCCCATATTGCCATGTTTGTCCATAATTTATGTGTTTCTTGTTAGTTTCAAAGGATTTCTTTCTAGTCAGGAGTTAAATGGACCCATTCAGTGTTTACATTTATGCAAATGATCGTTGTGTCACTGGGGTTGCCACATTAAAAAAAAAAGTGCCAGATATTTTACATGCCTTTGAGTATTAAAGTGATTACAATTACCTACATAAAAGGAGTTGCTTTATTAATTAATTAACTTGGAGAAAAAAAGGCTAGTGACCCTCTGAAGGAATATCAATAACCGAAACATTAATTATGCAAATAAGAACTGTCTTTACTGTTCATTATTCATAGTTTAACATGAAAATTGCCTTTTAAAATAATGCTTCATTCATATATTTCAATAAATGGCCTAATCTGCCTGGGCTGTCACTTGGATCTAGATTTTGAGACAAAGCCTCTGCAGTGACATTGATACAGAGAGACCGCTCCATCCCGGTGGCACTTCCTTCCAGTCACCGGGACCTAATTGCTGGGCTGGCATTTTTGGGAAGGCTTTGGGGGGCAGCAGTCCCCTCTGTGAGCGAGTTCTTGCAAAATCTGAATTCAGGGAGACAGAGTTAGTACGTTTCATAGGTGAGGAAGGGGAGGAAAGAAGCAACAAAATATTTGATGAGCTTTTATGACTTTCTCGTGGTTTCAGAAGGGAGGCTGTAGCACAGCTACAGAGCCAGCCCGGCTCCATGTCCTTTTTTGAGGCTGTCGAGTTGGGATTGACTTTTTCTTTAGCCAGTCAGTAGAGGTAGTACCAAGGCAAACAAATACCATAAGGAAAGCAAAGTTAGACCAAGTGTTTGATGACTCTGAACTTAGGCACTCCGTCATCTTGCTGGTCCTTTGTACATTTTGAAAATGTGACTGTGTGCCAACTCTCAGGCGCTGCGGGTGATTTCGCGTAGATGGGGAGGATACTGCCCTTGAAAAGAGCTCTGCCTTTTTATTTTCTGGAGTTTCAGAGTGTGTTAGCAAATTCCAATGACGGATTCCTGGGGGTTTATTCCTTTTCATATCCCTAAAGACAATAGTCAGAGGTTTCCAGGGATAGTTCTTGCTCAGGTGTCTGTAATTATTCCTCCAACAGGAGAGAGAGGAAGACCTGTGTTTTCTTTTTCATCACCTGAAAGGCTGTGCTGCAAATAATCTTGGTTTTGTTTTGAGTATGCAGACAAAAAGTAGTAACTCTGCTGTCTCAGAAATTCTTTTGCTGTCCACTCCCTGAGGATTCAAACGTACCCACTTATAAATGTAAAGCGTTAAGATTCCCTTTTTTTAATGCCCTAGAACTCGCTGTGCCAATAGCAGAATGGGCTGATGAAGAAATATGTCGTGTGTCCCCCCTCCTTCCCTTGTAGCGTGATGAATTGTGGAAGTCCTGATTGAAAATTCTAATCACAGCCTTGCAGTCCTTCAGATCACAACCCCTGACAGCTGATTCACTCCTTTTCATGCCTGCTGCCTCCGACTGCTTCTGGTGCCTCTTATGCATGAGTCTATCATTAGCACACAAAGCATGATGGATTGGTTGGGATACCTCTGTCCTTAGAACCTGGGAAATGCCGCTTTTTCAGAGTCAAAGAACCTGTGTGTGACATCATCATGAATGAGAGAAGAAAGTAATACAGTATTGGATGTGCCTGTTTGCTGCCACTGTTTAGAGAGAAAATGATGCATTATGGGGACTGTAAGTATATGGCCTGCCTGTTTCGGGTGTTTTACTCCTCTCTAGTGAGCGATGCAGAAAATCATGGATCTTAAATAATGCGTAAGCTGAGTCCAGCAAATGCGTGGAAGTTGTAATACTTTTTGGAAATTTGAACTGTAAACGCTTGCAAAATTCTACTTAAAGATCAGCCAGTTTATGAAGTCTCTTAACTTTCAGTGTGATCTCATGACCCAAATGATTAGGAATAATTAGTTTTGTTAGTGTCTGTGCTCGATTCACTTTTGTGGATTCTCATCTATAGACCTTTTTGACAGGAAACTTTTGCAAGTGTTTGCAACTGCAAATGCAGATGTTACCCTTGCAAATGCTTTTATTCATCTGTGTGACTTGGCATTTAATGTTTCAGTGAACAAGACAGTTAAGTTTTGGCTCCAGTGAAAGATTGATAGGAACAATTTTCGAACGTGGTATCAAAACAAAGTGAAAATATGTCATGTTCAAATACAGAGCTCTGATGCGTCATGTGGTCTTGTAATAAATGAAATGGCACTACAAACCTGACAGATCTGCAAGAAAATGCTTTTAAATTTATGATGATTAATTTTCAAGATGAACTGCAATAAAAAAAAGTGTTAGGAGATACTTAAAGAAGGTAAAGGGAAGCAGCTTTCTGAAATGAAAACAAGCAGGTAATGATAAGGCTGCCTTCACTTTTATATCATGCTTTTGAAAGTTTGTGCAGCGAGTAAATTGGTATTCTGGCTGCTGCAGCTGGCAATAACAGCTACTCATGCAAGTGAAACATCTTGTGGAAATTCCACTTCTTGGATTTGTGCTATTTCTTTGTACTGGTTGTCTCGGAAATAAGAGTAACACAAAGCTGATTTTCTACCAGGATTGGTGGGTGATTCTCTCCGAGCTATCAAAATAAACCACCACTGAACCTAGTGAGAA
This sequence comes from Rhinoptilus africanus, assembly GCA_013400135.1. Taxonomy (NCBI): domain Eukaryota; kingdom Metazoa; phylum Chordata; class Aves; order Charadriiformes; family Glareolidae; genus Rhinoptilus; species Rhinoptilus africanus. The sequence continues at coordinate 1,763,440 of VXBO01007825.1, read as the reverse complement.
AACACAAGTAGCTCTGTAGTTCCTTGAAAGAAAACCAAACTTTTCTGAAACTCAACGTGTTCGTTCATCTTGAGCATTTGCCACTTGAAGATTTACTTTGTTTTGCGTTAGGACAGTGAAATGCAAATAATACTGTTTGGTAAGATATAAACAGATATATTTAAATGTTGTTGCGTAGTACCGGGCTAAAAACATGCCTTGATACTATTTGCACTTAGCAAGAAGGCAGCCATACATGCCAAGTGTTTAAGTTTTACTGTATTGATTTGGGTTTATTTTTACCGGTAGGGTTCCTTGCTTCACTTCTTTCCATTTCACTGTGTTTGCACAGGCGCCTCGGCAATCGACAGGTGCAGCATAGCTTTATGCACCCATTAGTACAATGTCGTTGCTGGCAAACATGATTTAATGGCGTGAATGAAGGAACCATACACTGAGACAGGTCCTGGATCCAGTGTAAATCGGCGTAGCTCTGTTGCACCGGCATAGCTGTTTTGAAGTTGTTTGTTCCAGATCATAAGTTATATTAAAATGAGTCATGATTTGCATGTTAACTCTTTCTTTTGTAAGTCTGGGGTTGCCACATTATTTAGTAGCATTTATTTAACCAACATTTGCTTTTTGAGTTAAAAATTGCCAGTTGAAGGCTGTCTAGAGTAGATAGAGGCTTTTATATATGTATACACACAGACATACAGACCCTCTAGTCAATATATAAAGTAAAATAATAAGACAGTGACATTATTTTGCTACTTACTTGAGCATATGTTTAGCAGTTTTACTGCCTGCAAGGCCTCTTTGCTGTATCTAATGTCTCTTGTACTACCAATTCCTGCCAAATGCAAGAAGGTAAAATGGGATCTGTCCCCTAGCAGTTGGCCTTACTTTTCCTCTATTTCAAGAAACCGCATTGCTGTGAAAATCAATATAACTTTTGCTCTTGTCAGTTAGACTGCTCTTTAGTCAAAACTGTAAAATGTGGATATGTATATGCCCTGAACTGGTGTTTCAGCTGTTTATTTTAAAACTAGGCACTGAAATATGTATTTATGCATCAAATTCAATGAAACTACTACTGCGCTTTGGTGGGACCTGAGCACGCTCGGTGTTTTGGGTGTCTTTTCAAGAACTGAGGCTGCTCGTTTCCATGAGCAGCTCATCGCTGTCGAAAGGGCAAGTCTTACTCCTCTCCTACGTGTGCCAAAGTGTTATTCCTTGGGTCTCTCTTGTTTAGCAGCTGAGAAGACATTTCTGTGAGAAGATACAAGACTTTTTTTGAAAGAGGGTGTTAGGAAATGGGATGCATTGTGACAGAAGCCTGAGAAAGAAAGGAATGCGCTTTTATGGTGTGTTTGGACAGAGACCTGGCTTTGTATTAATGAGGCCAGAAGTGAGCTTGCAGGTTGGACGTGGGGGAAAAAGGCTTCGGAAGGGATGTAAGCCGCACTTTTTCAGAACAGGAGTTCAACAGGAAAAAAAAAAAATCATAAATATCAACATGATGTTATTTTGAAACAGCTGAAATGCATTTAAAAGGAGATATTAGAGTTATCATTATCAGTATAAACTTTTAGATGAGAATGTTTTGTGTTGGGAAGATGTTACCTGGGAAACCCCAACAAATGTCTGCCAGCCGTTAATTTCAGGCACTTTGAGGCCACCAGACCTCTGCAGCACCTTCTCACATCTTACCTTCCTCATCTTCAGCAGTGCTCCCCCTTCTCTGTTGAAGAAACACACCTGATGGTCTTAGAATTTTCCTTGGTGCCCTTGGGACAGTGTGTGTGCAGATCAAAAGCAGTCTTTTGTCTATGGATTGTAATTCAAGTTCACTTGGTTTATAGTAGGAAAGAAGAATTCTAGAAACCATTTTGGTGAGGAATAATTTTGAGCTGGGGTTGCTGACTGGAGGTAGGTCTGAATGCGTTACCTTTTTTCAGCAGAGATGTGTGTCACAAACAAGCTCCCTGCTGGTCCACACCAGGTCCCTTTCTTACTGTGCACAGAGAACAGGAAAAATCGAGGCCCATCTAATGAGCTTGAGGATCCAAGTATAAAATCGATATAAAAAGCTGGTGAAGAAAAAAAACCCCCAAAATAAACCAGAGGAAACGTGTATGCAAGTGTACAGTGTTCAGTATATTGTGCTTGCTGCCTTTAGTGTGCTTTTTAATGGCTTTCAAATGCAAACGAGTTGCTTTGGTCCTCGGTCCTTAATATCAGGAATTGTTTTTATCCACTAAGATCCCAAAAGAATAACTTAAGATCATGCTGAAACTGCATGTTCTTTTCCTCCAACTAATGCTGATATCTGTGCTGGGGAAAAAAATAGATCTGTCCTTTGCAGATGCTTGCAGCTGTGTGTTTTATCAGTGACCACAGAAGGCGAATGCCTGTGTTTTGGGCTTGTCTAGAGAGCATCTCGCTTTTCAGATGGAGTCAGTATTTTTAGGGGGAGTATCTTTCATCAGGACGTACATATGTTCGTGTGATCAGTAGAGATCAGCATTAATTAGTTTCTCAAAATTAGATTACAGGAGGATTTCCAAAAGTTAAAATGCACGAGGTGAGACTTTCAAATGACCACAAGAAGTTCAGCCATGCTGTTTCTGTCATGTACGTGTTCTGTTTTGAATATCAGAGCCCTGGTGTCTAAAACGTGTCGGGTTATGTTCTGTACATCACCTAATGACTGGATAGCCTATGCATTCACTGCTTACTATTTGTAAAGCATCATACAGCCATCCTATGTGGGCTTGTTTATACTGGGGCCATTTTCCATTCCTATTGAATGATTTGTCTCTGCTCTGGAATTGCCAACAATCCATTGACGACTCATTTTCAACAAAGTCTGATTTTTTTCACAGTCGTAGTTTGTTTCAGAAATGAGAATACTCTGGAAGACTTTCATGATCGTGACTGATCAGTTGTACTGTGGCATTTATATTTGGATAGAATTCAAAGTTTCTAGGGCATAAATATTCACAAACATATGATGTCTCATGTGAATGTGGTGTTTAGTGATTCTGATGTCTGTTAGCACCTCACATGAAATGACCAGAAAAGTGTATTCATTACTTTCAATTACAATTGATTGTATCTCTTTTGCAGATTCTGGCAAGTTCAGCTATCAAATAACCTGTAGTTATTTACCATCTGAGCTGATAAAGCTGTGCAAGTTTTGGAAGTTTATTCAGAGAACATTTGAGTTGTATTTACCACCAAAGAGGTTCTGTACATAATGGGCTGGATTATACTCTAGGGGTGTAAAGCTTCAGGATTGTTTGTCTTAAGGATTTATATTGTCTGTAGTTACACACAAAATCTAGTCGTCTAAAGGCATTAGCAAAGTAGAGGGTTTTTTTTAAATAATCTCTTTTCTCCGCTCTGTGTTTCATTAACTTAGATTTTCCGATACATTTAAATCAATGAAATTTCATCAGTGAAATTACATAAGCATCATCAGAAAAGATGTCATAAAATGAATGTGAAGACATGTCCAAATTACTCTTTATTACCATGTAGAGCTGCAGTTCTGGCCTTTGTGACTATACCAAAGTTAACTGTAACCTGGGCAGCAGGAATACTGCTCATGTGCCAACTGGGACCGCTCAGGTTTGCGGGGGGCTGTGCCAGCCTCCCCCCTGCTGCCAGAGCTCCCTGGCACTGCCTTATCCTGGCTCGTTCAGGGTCTGCCTTAGGTATATTCACACAAGCCGCATTCCTGCTACCTAGATTTTTCACAGAATCATAGAGCGGTTCGGGTTGGAAGGGACCTTAAAGTTTATCTCATTCCACCCCCCTGCCCTGGGCAGGGACACCTCCCACCAGACCAGGCTTCTCCAAGCCCCGTCCAGCCTTGATTCTTACTGCACCTGGAGATTTTAAATTCAATTTTTTTAATATCAATGAAACTAAGCTAGTTTGTAAATCTTCTATGGGGTCTTGTAGCAATCCTGTGCGTGACGGTTATCCTCTTACCTCTGACTGCCCCCCGACAAACAGGGCATGCCTTTGTGTTGGGTCTCATTGACTCGCCTGGAATTTTGAATAATACTGGAATTGGCTTGAAGAAAGTGTTGCAAGATTTTTTTTTTCAAGATATCCTGTAAATACGTTTCACTAAATAGACAACGTACTCCCTGTTTTTGCATTTTATATTTACAAAATAAGGTGATATTTATGATCACTGTAATGCAAGTGTGTAACTTTGTAGCACACAATAGAAAATACTTGTAAAACGAGGTTGGTATTTGAGATGAGTATTCTGAATGCTATCAAGAAGTGCCTAAATTATATTCACCTCAGCAACTTAACATTTTGACACTTGCAGATGTGCTTTTGACTTTATGACCTGCGTTTCCTGGGCTACATCAAATCTGGAATCTGTAGTTTGAAGATGGAGTCCATCTGTGCAAGGAAAAAAAAAGTATAAATTTATTTTTAATAGTTTACTATAAATACTGTTTGTACCTTAAGAGAGTTCCCATCTGTGATGTGAGTTCCCACTATTGATATAGTTATTAGATTAGATTGGAATTATTCGTTATTAGAGTATTAGAAATAGCTTGAATTTAAGAGTGTTTATGAGTCAGAGTGCTTATGCAAAAACTTCTGGAGATAATGGAAAGACTCCCATTGGAGTTAGCTGACTTTCATCTCACGGTATATTATTTCTTGTGATACTTAAGGCTGGGGTTGTGCAGTCTAGTACCCATCAACCACATTGTAAAAATGGGATTTTAGGATTTGTCTAATATTCTGATACGTACTTTGACGAAATGAGCTAAGTTCTTAGTGGAGATTTTAGTTTGCCTCTTAAAATGGGGAAATATTTCTTTTTCTGAAGACTGAGTGTATTTTATCAGGTTTTGTATGTGTTGAACTTTTCTATTTGCCAATGGAGCAGCTCGTACACCCCCTCCGTACGTAATCAAAGGGAAATCTGTGTACTTGCAAGTTTTCTGTAGAGACGTTCGGAGAGTTCACCATGTAAACTCGGGGTATGTGCCTAGTGGTGACTGATGGGAAAATGAAAAGTGGCAAGATAGGTAAATTTCCATCCTACTCTGCCATTGTTTGACGGCAGTTAATGAATTGGTTTTGGAGTAGGTGATTCAATAATCCAGCTTCTTTTTTAACTTGTATGTTGGCAAAATACAGGCAGACCGATCAAAAGAGACATTGTCAGATGACATGTGAAGTCAAGATTTGCATTTTTCCAAGGAAAATGTGGATTTCTATATAGACCATTTTACAGTCCAATGCCAGAGTTTATTAAATATTAAAAATGTAATCTGTAATAAAAATGAGAAAAATGTATTTATATGTTCATCTATTAGGCGATAATCAGTGTGGCTTGTCTTAAATGCTCTAGACTTCCATTTTAACATCTAGTGACAAAGTGGAAAGGCTGCACAAACGTATGGTACTTTAATTAATAGGGGCAATATTAAGCTTTGAAAGTCCTCTGGAGCTTTTTTCTCTGTTGGAGCACTCTCTGTGCTGTGAATCTTCCCTAATAGTTAAGGCAAATGAACTAAAATAGCCTTTGGGCTATTTTGTTGCACTGTGTTGTTGGGGGAAAAAATTAATCCTGTGCCATTTTGCATTTGCTGTCTGTGAATCAAACTGTGAGAGCTAATTTAAAAACTTTCACACTTGGCTTGAATGAGGACTGCCAGTGCTTGGAGAATGTTAAATTGAACGCAATTAGCTAGAAGTGGGCTAGCTTAGATAGACCCATCAGCCTCCAAATGCCCAGGCTTAATGACTGCTCTGATAAACTAACACAGAGGTTACAGAGAAGAATTTAAAGGCCTGAAGATGTTACTAAAAACTTACCCTGAATAGAATAGATCTTTGAAACCAAAATAGTTGGTACACGGAGGGGTAGGGAGCCCTGTTGGCAGAGGCCCTGTGGGAAGTTAGATGCAGCGCAATGCTGCATCCGTGAAAAGGAAACAAAACAACTGATGAACCTGCTCAGAATTTTGAGAGGCATAAATAATGTAAGTATAATACATTGTAATAGCAATAAATTACTGTTTATGCTCTCTGAAGTAGTTGGGTGTCATAGATATTTGAAGAAGAGGCAGCTGGTACAGCTATGGTAGAGTGAAGTCCTGGAATGTTTTAGGGAATGATGGCTGTACCGATGCTAGTGTTTTAGTTTGGAGAAATAATGGGGTTTTGAAGTTAATCTCTTCATTGTATCTGTTTATCAGGTCCTTCATCAACCTGTGATGGGGACATGAGGTCCAAACTCAATTGATAAAGTGAAAATCCATGCTTGGTGTGGGAGTTCAGAGTAGCTTTCAGCCTGGATGTGAGCAGATCTCTTGGACTGCAGCTGCTCTAGTGCTAGGGATTTGAGGAAAAGGACTGAAGAAGAAAATGGTGATGAACAGCTGAAGTTGCGAGAAGAGTTATCTACAATGACAGTAGCTGCTACTCTTAAGTATAAAGCCTCTTCTCTTAGAAGATGGGATGTTTGTCAGTCACAGTGGACTGTGGCTTTTGGGATACCATTTTTCCATGACAGCATGTCAGGATGTATGTTTGGAGCTCATTCAAAACCTCCCCCCCCTCCTTTTTTTTTTTGTTGGTTTGGTTTGGTTTTTTGTGGGTAGGTTTTTTTTTTTCTTCCCTCCTCTCTCTTTTTGGAGTAAACTGCCTGCAGGCTTTTATCTCCAGGTGCTGAATGAGGTCTCAGCTCAAGTTATTCTGTGAGGACTGTGGTAAGTGACCACTGAACTTCCTAGTGGAGAGAGACCCTGATGGTAAATTGAAAAGAACTGAGTCTGTAAAATAGCATTTTACATGTCAGACGTTCTTACGTGAGCAACACGATTTGTGCAGACAACAGCAGCGTTTTTAGTTAATGAACCCAGCCATCAGCGCTATTCACATTTAACATGTTTACAGGGGGTACCATCCAGTCAAAAACTTGAATTAATTATTTTTTTGCATGAATATCGTGGGCATGAGTGTGTATATTTATGTGTGGATTTGTATATATGTGTATGCTATTAGTGTATGCAGTGTTAAAGCATATATAGTAATTCAAAAAGAACCACTGAAGAAGTTTCATTATGCATGTAAATATATTCAGCAGAAGACTTAAAATAACTCTTTAATGGAAAAAAAAAGGAAAAATTATGCTATTTGACATGAGGAATCTATTTTGAACTATAGTATATGCACAGTCTGTTTTCTGCCTTTCCTTTCTTGAAATTGTTGCCTGAAATATTATGGTGGCATGCAAAGGCTGTGCTTTAATTTTAAATTTAATTTGCCTAGATGCTGTCAGGATATTTTTAAATAGACAGTAAAATTGGAATGTGGTAATATTTGGCACTCAGTTTCTAGAGAAATGCCATTCAGGACACAACTTTGGACTCATAAGTAAAATGAGATGAAGTCATAAAAATCATGATGATTTTTAAATATTTTCAAGAACATGTAAATGTAATTTCTGCCTTGATTTGCTTAGTTATATGAGCAGCAAGGGGAGGGTTTGTAACAGTCATACAGATATAAAGCCGCGAGTGAACTTTTTCAATCTGTTAATCCAAATGTTCTTTAATGGATAGAAATAGAGTGAAATTACTGCACATATAAAAATCTGGGAGTTACTGAGCCTCAGACAGAATTATTCTTCCAATGGTATTCTGAGTATTCTCATGTTTTGGTCTGGAATGGACTGGCAGAGGGTTATTTTGCTGCTAAAAGGCCTCTGCACCTCTGTTTGCTTATGGTCTGGTGACATCAGTTGTTCTTCGGTTACACTCTGCTCCTGGTAGGAAGGATAAGTCGTGATGAAAAAAAAATAATCTGAAGTTTTTTTATTAATATGCTTCGAGAAGATGTTCAACCTGTTAACACATTTGTTACCAGTACAACTTTCTCTTTAACTGTGGCCAACTTTGTGAAGATTTATGTGAAAGTCACCGTGGATGTGTCTCGGTTATTCTCCTCGTGTGGTGTCGGAGGGGTTCCGCTCTGACGAGGAGCCATCCCCGGCCTCCTGGCTCTGACTCCAGCACGGATTCAGTCCCTGAGGGTGGGCCCAGCCGGCAGAAGCGATACGTTTCCTTCTGCTCTCATCAGAGCTGTAGCATTACAGCAGAGCAAAGCATAAATCACAACGGGCCATCTCCCGTGTGGGTCTCAAGGCATATGTTCCTTTCTAAGTCATCAATCTGGAGGAAATAAAAATAAACCCCTGTCCAGAACATAGACACATACCCTTTCTTGTCTCTCTGAGCCAGAGGCTGTATTGCAGGTGTTCTGAACTCCCCCTCATGACCCCTCTAGCATCATCTTGGGCAGTTACAAGAGTTTGAGTTAGCTTCCTTAGGGGAAACTAAACTGGCAAACAGTCTTGCCTTCTTCAGCCAGGCGGCTTCTCAGTGCGTCCTGGTGCTGGATGTGCACGGCAGCGGAATTTTACTCCCAGTTGATTAGTTGGGTCAGGTCAGCCTGACTTTCCGGAGCTTGTAGAACCAGTAACCCTGCCACCCATCACTGCTGTCCCTGAAACCAGCTGGGTCAGGAGTGACCCTCGTCCGTTGTCGCGAGTGCGAGGTAGTGGTAGATAAAGTACTACCAGTCGTCAGTGGTGCATATAATTTGTGGAGAGGAATCAAGGAGATGAGAGAGAAGCTTTTTTCCTTGACTGAATGTCACGTTCCTGAGGAAAGTCTTTGCCTCAAAGATGTCACTTTTTGATAGTGCTTTGACACAGACCTGAACGTCACAGTTAACAACTGGGCCTCCTGTTTTCCTTTCCTGTCCTTCTCTACCAAAGTCTTCCGTGAGAGATAGTCACTTCTGCCACACTCGTACACATATTGCCAAAGTAACTTTTGGAGGAGTAGGTGCCAGAAGAATGCAGCTTGCAAGATGAATTCAAGAAGACACTGCAATATGGCTGCGGCACACCTGTGTTGCCTCTTTTTCCTCTATGTTATTACACGCATACATAAAAAATGTAAATTACTCCTACAGAGCCAAGCACATCAGTAAAGAAATGCTAAATTTAACATTGTCCAGATGGAAGATAACTGAATGCAGGGTTGTGTATGCAGTCAGCTTCTCTTCCCACATAAAGTCTTAGGGCAAAAGAACAAATCTGTGCTGGAGGAGCAAAATGGGGATGGCATGATAAAGGCAGTCATTGTCTGTAGGAAACTTTGCTGCTTTCTAAGCAAGGGAGGAGCAGGAAGGGATAATCTCTTGCCTCAGGGCAGCAGGACCAGGGCTTGGAGACTAACTGTATGTATCCTTGCTCTTGCTGTGTGGTGTGCAAGACGTCAGCTCCCATAGGTGTACTGTGGTTTGGTAAAGTTCTAAGAAGCTATGATGAGAATTCATAATGTCAGGCAACTTTAACAACACATGGTGTTACCAAACACCATTATACTTAAATCAAAATACCTCGTCAGCCACCAAAATAGTGAAATCTCTACAAAAACGACCAAAACAACTACTAAAATTCTTGTAAGAAACATTAGTTTTGTCTCAAATTTTATTGTCCTGTTTTGGGCTACTGTAATGTGCGTTCACTTGAATGACTTTACCTAAGTTAATGCATTAAATATAACGAATCATAGCTGCTACGTAGCCATATGTAGCTTCTGTGTACCTGTGAACTACAAGTAGAAAGTGTTTTCTGTGGCCATGGTTGGAAATAAATCCAGAAAACATAAGCATAGTTTTCAAAGGAAGCAATGTTTTTAGGCAATGAACCAAACTTTCCTTTGCTGATCTGATACCATGTCAGTAGTCTTTTTTGGTTGGTTTTTTTTTTTTTTCTTTTTTTTTAAATTGACTTTATTGCTAGGCACTGTTCTGTTACTATTAACAATGCAATAATGAGTAATCTGCCCTTCTTGCTGTGTTTTTTGAAAAAAGATATCTGAAAACAGAACCCAGTATGCATGTTTTTCAAAAAAAGGAAACACCTCTGTGCTGTTACTAAAATTAATGATTATGATATAGCTTGGGTTTTCTAAAATCTAAGCAGGATGAAGAATTCACTGCAGATGATACTGTGGAAAGTCTTTGCAAGAGGAGGGCAATCAAGTAGGGATAATTAGAGTTACTATTTAAATATGCAGAAAGCAAAAAGCTTATCTGGAAAAGCAGAGTGAAATTATAACAGCGTAAGACTAATGTAAGAATGATTTGCAAGCAATAAAATCACATCTCCCTGACTTTGTAAGTACAAAATAATAAGCAATATTGAATAATGGAGACTGTAATAGTCTGGGTTATAAACCCCGTGGTATGTGATTTTACCATTAGATGTTACCTAAAGGGGATAGATTGGTTTACTGCTGATAGAGTTGAGCTGTGTGAGGATTACAGGTGTTTGGAATGTGTGTGCAGTAAGGGACGAGAGTAATTGCTCAAGATAATCTCCTAGCAGTTAACTCAGAATAATGATATGAAGTTGGCAGAACCTCTATTCTCGGGATTTACTTCTTCCTCTGAATCCGTCTGAGTGTGTGGATGCCTCCGAAGGAAGGAGATGTGACTCTTACTGCTGGCGTCATTTTAAAAGTTTGATGAAGAACAGAAGAATGTGCTGTTAAGAACAAATCCTCCTTGGCAGAGAAATGGGTAGGATGGTCTTCAAGTTCTTAATCATCTCTGATTTTTGTAACTCTGTCATTATTTTCATTAATTAACTTGAGCTGGTAACACAAACATCACACGTCTTCCAAAACTAATATTACCGCTGCCTGCTATTTAGTCTGTGGAACTGAAAAAAACAAAACAAGTCAAAATGTTCAAGTGACATCTAGGCAATAACTTCATTGAATGCATATTTATCCAGATGGCTTTGATCAGACGTCACCTACGGTCTCACCATATTGTACTGGTTTTACGAGCTGGGTAAGGCCAGGCCTGCCTAATTAATGCTGGGCTCCTGAGGAGCTGCTGGAAAGGCTGCTGTGGAGGAGCTGGTGTCCTTCCCTGGGCTTAGCCAGAGGGCATGGGGCTGCCAAGGGTCCCTGCTCAAAGGAGAAACAGAGCCGAGGGCCCGACCCCTGGTAGTCATTTGAGTTCCCGTGGCCCTTTCAGAAAGGCATGGGCGCTTAACCCAGCGGTCCTGGCTACCTGCCAAGTGGAGGGATTAAATCCTGCATTCCTCAGTTCCCTCTCATTTTAATGAGGGCAAGTACTCTTCACCTTTTGGCTTTAAACTTGGCTGGCTAAACAACTAAGTTTTTCATTATAGCAGAGTCTTTATTTCAGATGAGGTTATATTATCCCTGCGTATAATGTGCGTTGTTTTAAGCGTGCTGGGTGTTTCAGGAGAGCAGTGTACAAGGTAGATCAACATTTTACTTAATATTTTTAATTGATTTTCTTTGCTGTACTGAAGTACACCCATTTGATGGTTATTTCTGATTACTGTCTCAACTTACAGGCCTCGTTGAGGCTGTGTAATCAAAGACAGTTTAGAAGAATACTTTAGATCGCCGCCGTATCCAGGAAACCCTCTGTTTGCAACTTTCATCTCCTTTGTGTAGTCAGTGAAATCTAGGGCATCACTAGAAGTTTAGTCTTCAGCGTGTATTCAGATGTTCACCCGATGGCTGAGATTGCTTAGTACTTTGCAGAAATGAGCTTGTAAACACAGGAATCTGTGCTACATCTCTAAAATCTGGCTTGGTTTCTAGTGTGCCCGTAACTTCTTTTCAGGTACTGGAGCCTAAATAATCGATTTTTCAGCGTGTGCCATTACAGAACATCTTAAAACCTAGGCTGAGTTGTCGATGTGTGCTGTGATTCTGCAGAGATTTTAATGAGCAAATGGGGGTATTCAAAATGCAGATGAAGTAATGAGAGTAAATACATGGTTTAAATCTGCAAAGTTAATTTGTGGACGGTACGAATCTTTGATAGGGATAAAATTCAGATTAGTTCACTTAATGGTTCACCTGTCCGTAATGGTACCTGAATTTAGAAGTTGAGAGCACCACTGGGCTGTGATCAGAATATGTTTTGCCCTGCATAAAATGGAATTATATTAGTCAATTCACATTAGCCAAGTCTGAATTCCGTGTCTGGTTGGATTTAGTTGCACTCTGCTGATGACAGAGCTTCGTTTGGCTTTTTGTTTGACCTGGATATGCGCATCCTTCTTAGTGCTGTCAATCTTCTATGTTGCTCAGTGCACTCCTGTTACGGAAAATCCAAGATCCAAAGCCCTTTATTAAATTATAGAGTACACTTCTTGTACCTGTAATATTTACCTTTGGGCATTAGGACCTTTTTTCCTAGAAAATAACCTGGTACAGGATTTTATGGGAGTTTCTTACTCTAACCTCTCTGAAAACTCTAGAATGAAGGAAAAAAAAAAGAACAAGACCTCCAGGCATATCTTTGTGGGAAAGTCTTTAAAAAAAAAATTAGTGGTAATGAACACATGCTGGTTTTGTTTTGTTTGGTTGAGTTTTTTTGTTGGTTGGTTTGTTGTTGCTGTTGGTTTTTTTTTTTTTTAATTAAGGAGTATATTTCTTGTGTAAGGAGCTGCACCAGAAGTCTTTTAGAAAAGGAGGATCCCGCCTGTGGTATGGACTGTAAATGCTCTTCCTATAGCATTCTGGCCCCTTTCTGTGTGTTAATTCTAGAGGACTGCTCTAAACTGACATAAAGCCTTTTTGCTGTGGACTTGATTTTGTTGATATGCAAGGAGTGTGGGGGGGTAAAACCAGCATCCCGTCTTTCATCCTTATGGATCGGGATTAATCATGATCACAGCTGCAGAATAACGCAGATCTTAGCTGCTGGGGCTGGAGAGGGGGAAGGGACAGGCAGTGGGGAGAGCAGTGGACAGCAGTGGGGATAGGCTGGCTTTGCTTCCACACGGCCCTTCTGCCCTTGGAGGCACTGCCTTTAACAGGGGAGTTGCAAGAAGCAGATTCTCAGAAATTGTTTTCCTTCCATTGACTTAGCGGATCCCCTTGTATTTCAGTTTATACTTGCTGGCTTTCAGAAGCATTCCTTGACTTCATGTGCACCGTCCCTTACTGCAGGATGTGGCACAGTACTGTCTTCACTATAGGAGAGCAGTTCATGTTAAATAAAGGCACAGATTTGCTGTTGCCCCAGCTTACCTTTTTTATTTTGACTAATTAATTTTTTTTGTGCAGCTTAGTTTTTTTCTTTAATCATAAGGAATGCATTCAGCTTACCAGCAAGACACACACACACACACTGTTTTTCATGGCTCGTTTTTTGATGATGCATTAGGCAAGGGATGCTGAATCGCTGCTGGCTCAACGGCACACAGATTTAAACCAGTGACTTTTACTGTGTCTCTGTAGATAGCCCCTAAATGCCTTGCAGGTCAACTATTTTTGAAATGGATAAAAGTGTGCTAATTCCTTCAAGGTAAATCAGAAGGATTATGACATCTAGGAAGAAGGGACTGCCAGACAGCTCATGAGCAATATAACGAGGACTGACCCAATACCATCTCTGAAGCTTCCAATAAAATTGCCTGAGGAGTCTGCCAAGAAGCCAGATGCTGCTGCTGGAAAAATACCTTCTGCAGCTTGGCGTTTGTCCTGTAATTGCTTCCAAGAGAGAATAAACTGTAGCATGACAGTAGAAGGTGAATGGTTCCTCCCTGCATGCTATTGGGGTGATTTTCAAAAATGTTCAGAAAATAAGCATGATTTTGTGATGCATTTCGACTTGTGCAGGTCCATATACTTGTTTAGTTGCCTAAGGGTTCCCCATCTGAATAATCAAGAGCATCTTTTTTTTTTTTCCCCCTCCCCCCTGAATTTTAGCTCGGCAATGCCTTGATTTTTCTTTCAGGCAATTCCTTTTACGGGGTCGCTAACCTGATCGCTTCGGCTTTGATTCTGTAAGTACGTGATGTGGTCATGTAGACCACATGTAGTTGCATGGTTATAGCAGAGTGGAGACCAGTGTGTTTCCTAGTAGGGATATTTCTCTGTATGGAATTAGGATACAGAAAACAACACCTGGCCCACGCAGTTTCAAGGGTTAGATTGTTGTGTTGGTTTTTTTTCCCCTATAGTATGCTTTCCAGCTGTGGGAAGAGTGCTGTCTTTTATTTTTTAGAGACACTGCTGAATCTTACCCACAAACAGAAAATGCGTAGAGCCTGACTTCTTACGGGAGGTGCTTCTGCCCTTTTAAAGGGGTTAACTTTCTAACTCCTCTAAAGGAGAGGCATTTGTGGAGCCAGTGTGTAACATAATCACATACAAGGCACTGCATTCCCAAGTGAGATGAGAACAGATAAGTGAATTAAAGAAAATCGTTTATGGTTTGAAATTTCTCCAGTAAAATCTAGCAGCTGTTCTCAAACGCTTCTGTTTGGCATCGTTCAGAAGTCTGCCTGCTGTTTGTCTCAGCAGTCGTGTGGAATTACCTTCATCAGTGACGTTGCTGGTCTGAAGACATTGAGTATTTAAATGGAGTTGTCAAAAGTATTTCTGTTGTTAAAAGTCATTTATTAGACTTTTTAAGATCTTGATACTTGTCAGCTGTGAAACAACAATATAAAAATAATTGTTGCTTGTATGTAGAAATTCATACTTACAGTTGCAGAAAGCTTCTTTCTTTTTCCCCTTTGCTCTGCTAGTCAATGAACTTCAGTAGAAGTCTGACGGTTGGCTTTGGTGTAATTAATCAAAAGTCCGTTTACAGTGAGGTGAAGTCCTCTGATTAGTTTTCCTAATACTTAACTGTCAGGGAACAAGGGCTCAGTGTTGAAAAATAGCAGTGAATAAAGATTCTGGCGTAGGGGGTTTTTGTTGTTGTTGAGATTGGGAAAGTTTGCTTTGCTCTAATGCCAGGAAGCATTCAGAAAATTGAAAGGCACGATGAACAGGTTAACTCGTGTGAATGAGCAAATCTCAAAGGGACCTGGAAAAGTTGGTGTAAAATTCACGCCCGTTAAGAAGACCAGTATAAAGTACCACTTCAAGCTCTGCTTGAGATTTCAAAGTACAGCTTAAGTTGGATATTTGTAGGTATTGTGCTGTATTTTATTTAAAATAAACGAGAGGGTGAGTCCCAGTTCAGTCTCACTTGCAATTTTAAGAAAGTTGTCTTGAAACTAAAAGAAAAAAAGAGCTGAATTAAGATATTTCTAGAAAGGACAGAGATGAATAAGTTGCCTTCAACTTACTGTGCCACTTAAAAACCTGCTGAGCTGTCCGGGATGCGATGCATTTAATTCCATAACCTTTTCTTCCAATTAGAAGGCACAGATTCTGATTGTGAGGAATTTGCATTTAAATATAAAACGTGGTGTCTCTGACATTGCTTTTACCTTCTCCCTGGTGATGCTCCTGACTGCATACTTCTCCCTTTCCTTCAGCGTGATGATTGCACCACTGCGCTTTAGTAATCATTTAACAGCTCTAATTACAGAATACTGTGATCCCAACCGTGTACTTTGTCCTTTTTCCCTTCTTAGTCTTCACTCCGTTTCTTTGGTGTCGAGAGGATCACAAAAGAGCTGTTGTTCTGCTTTGGTAATGTACAGTTTTGCATTTTCTTGTTGCTTTAGAGTTAATGACATTGAATTTTAGACATAGAGGGGTTGGTTGGTCTGGTGGTGTTTACATCAGTCACGCCGGCATAACTTCACTGACACTAATGCAGATACACCAGCATAAAATTGGTGTAACTCCAACTCCATTAAAATCAATGGAGTTACGCCAATATAAGTCAAATGTAACGCTATTGATTTTGTGCTGGTGTGGCTTTATTGACTTTAATGGAGGTGAAGCAGTTTTCTGCTAGCGCAGCTCAGATCGCAGTCAGGCTGTGCCCCGGCAGTATTTGTAGCAGTTGTGGCTTTTGTTTCTTGTTTGTTCTTACACAGCGTTATCAGAAAGTTCTTTTTCTTATCTGCTTCAGGGTCAGCAGCGGAGCGATCTGGGTATAGTAAAGTCTTGGCGTAACGCAGTTCATAAAGGAAAAGCATTTAGGTAATTCAGTTTCACTGTGAGCATGGGGAATCTCTAGTCCAATCTGAATAGCTTCCTATATTATCTGGTACCATGGCAGCCTCTGCATCGAAGGAACGGTGAGAAGTTTTTAAGCCTGTTTTGTTCAGTGTTGATCTGTTTGTTTTTTTTTTTTTTTTTTAATATAATGCCCTGCAAAAGCTTACAAACAGCACTTTGAGTGGAGTTTGCATCTTGGAGCAGAGAAATATGCTTCCAGGAACAAAGTGTGTTGTATTTATACCCCGGGCACACAAGAGCTTTGCTGCTGCTTTTCAGCTCCCTGGGCTGGAGTTGCATTCCCAAAGACGCAGGCGGAGGAGAAGCAAACATGAGCCCGTGTATCCCTGCCTTCCCGGTATCCGGCAGAAGAGTGCCGGGAAACCTGTGTGTGTCCAGCCTTTTCCAGGACCGACTTGTTACGTTCAAGGCTGCAAATACACTTTTGTCCAGCAGATTTGCATGCTTTCTTCTGGAATTGAAGTCATACAGTGCTGCTACAACTGGTTTTTAATAATAGTCATTCCCACTTTGATTTCCAGCCCTTAATTTTCTGTGGCAGTAGATTTGGGGCTTGGTTCCATCCCGTCTAACCTTGCAAGACACCGAAAAGCAATGCCATTTGCGTTGCGTGATGCTCCCAGGTACCTATCTTTTAACAAAAAACTTAACTTAGCCTTTAATAAAACCTGTGGAAGGGATGTTAAACGTTATTTCACAGAGTTGAAGCTGATTATTGAACCTGGTTACTGGAAATCCGACCTTTTAAGAGGATAAACATCATGTTGAAAGCAGTGAAGGAAAACATACAAATACTTTTGTATTGGCCTTCAGTGACTAGCTCAATTTTAGCAGTTTTTCTTATAGTTATTTGAATATTCTTCCTCAAAGAAATCGTGAACCGATATCACGTCGTTTTTCATGGATGCAAAACGGCATACCTTTTGAGTATTTCACAAATTCTGTTAAAGCAAGGTTGATGTCTTCTGCTTTGCCTTTGTTTCCATAATGCCACTCTCTTTAACATAAAATAGAAACTGTAATATTAAAATGAAATGTTAGCAATTTCCCATTAAAAATGTTGATGAAATCAGTTAATTTCTGTGAAAAGCATCTTTTTTAATCCAGTCAGCATTTTCTATGAGTAGAAAATTCACAGCCCTTCTGGTGAATAATTGGTGAGGTGGAGGGTAGTGTTCTCCACTACATGGAGTGATTTCCAGGAGGAATTTTAGTAATTCTTCCTGCTGTCATTGCAATACTAATAAACATCTTACTTTGGAAATACTTTATAGGTCAATGTTTTTGGCAAGATGCTCTTCTAGCGGTAAATCAGCTTCAGTGGTGCTATTTACATCATCTGAGGAACTGGGTAGCATGCCTGAAAGATGCCCTCGAGATAGAATAATGAAGCATATTGTAAACCACAGTAAATTTAATACAATGTGTTATTTGCCTTAGTTACATGTCAGGTTTTTTTATAAGAGCTTCTTGTTTTCAGGAGATAGAGAAGTATTTTATAAATACAACAAAACAAATAACAACTGTGTGCAACAGGAAAGTAAATGTGATTTGGGTAGGTTTCTGATGCCAGAAGACTTAAAAAGGGTTAATTGGGAAGTATCTGGTATCTCACTACAGACATAGTACAGATAGCAAAGTGCATAAATCTCTTCCCTTTACGTTAATGTGTAGAAGTGAGAGGTGGGAGGGAGTACTTGCTCATTTTAGAGAAAACAAAATGAAATATGAAATACAGAGGTGGTTGTGGGGCTTTGTGAGGCGTGTAGGTTAGGGATGCAGAAGGAGCAGTCAGGTCTGGGTTTCAGAGGAGGGTGTGCAGTTTGGAGGGGGAGATTTGAGGAGCTAAACCGGACACTCTGCTTTCCCCAGGTCTGCTGGGGGAATCTGGTTTTGGGCTGTATCCCCCTCTGGGCGCATGAACAGGGAGCTTCCTTTCACCTTACTGGTATTTCTGTGGCCTGTAAAAGAAATGGCAGGAAAACGCAGTGATGGACATGTGATACCATGACAGAGTCATTTGACTTGGTCACTAGGAACAGTTTATTACGCTGTTCTCTGGGCAAATGACAAAACCAGAGGAGATTGTTTTCTTTTGCAGGGCAGACAGAATTTTAATGCACAAGCTGCTTAGATTTTACTGCTTAACACGTTGTTACAGAGTTTGCTTTAATGAAGTATATATAGCGGCAGCTTCTCCTGTTTGCTCTTCTTTGTCTCCTCTGTGTCAGCATCTTAAGCTTTCTCTTTTACCTCGTCTTCCTTGGTTTTGGGTTCTTAGTTACAGGCCCTGTTAACTGAAATATCTCAGTGGGTTTTTCGGTTTGGAATTAGTGTAGTGCCTTCTGTAAAAGATAAATACCCTGATACCAAGTATCTTCCCGCAGGATGTTCGCGAGACCTGACCATCAGGGAAATGAGCTGATGAGCACAAAACAGTGTGAGCAGCTCTCAAGGGCTCCGTGGCCTCCTCTCCCTGGAGGGTGTAAAGGGCAGTGGTGGTGAGGATGGGTTTTTCCACCGCCTGTTCATGTGCGGCCCCGATGAAGTTCTCCGTGTGAGGCTTCATGGTCGGGTGAGGTAGTTGATGAGTAACATTTTTCTCCCTGGATAGCAGTCCTTTGCACTTGAACCGTTTCCAGTTTTCCAGGATTTTAAAATAATTTTGTCACCGTTATTTTGCCCTTTTAATATGTTTGGGCTTTGTCTAACACGTGCAAAACCATGTATGTGATCACCCTTTTACGGGTTATTATGTTGGGTGCTTTGGGGGGAGGGAAATGAATTGCAAGACTTCAGAGGTATAAAAGCAAGAGCTAAGGGTGGGAGCACGGTTTTTGTTTTGTCAGACCAGGGTGTGGGAGGTACCATCCTCTTGTCAAATCCCACTTTGGGGCTGTGGAGAACTTAAATACCTAGGGAATGCCAGGGCTTAGTTACAAATCCTTTCTAAGGCTGCTTTTCCTTTACATAAGCAGATGGAAACTGGTTTCAGGGGAGGGAATGTCTTAAGTTTCGAAGCCCTGAAGAAAATTAATAAATTCATGTACTTTAAAGCCAGAGGGGAAGTATTATGATCATCTTGTCTGACCTCCTTCATAACTCGGGCCAGGGGAAGTCGCCTAATAACCCCTTCATGAGCTCGCTCAAGCGTGGTTGAAAAGATAAATGATTTGACAGAAATTGTTGTTTTACAAATGCGTGGGGGAGGCGGGTGGAGCATGTGACGAATTTCCCTGCTCATAAAAGGCCCAACGTGTCTTAATCCTAACTGCAAAGTGAATGTACAAAACTATTTCTTCACTGAGGCTTTAGGTTTTACGCCGGCATAGGAGTAATACAGAATGCAGGCTTAAGACTTCTCTTGGAATTAAAAGCCAGTTAATTCCAGAATGCACTGATTGTGTTCCTACTGTAGCTACTTAATAAGGGAACAGAAAATGTCAGTATTTTGTTAAAACGAAGAGCTCTGAATCCTCTTTAGGAAAAGCTGAGGCATGCACATAACATTGCAATAGCTGGAACAGTAACAAGACACACAAGAAGATCGTTAGAGTATAAGATGATGGATTTTTTTTAATTTTTTTTTTTTTAAATGCAGCTAACAAAATTTTGTCTGTAGAGCAGGCAGAGAAATGTGGCAGAACTGATCAAAGAAAATAGCATCTCATTGATAAAACACATGCTGCAGTCCTTCCCACAGTTGGAAGAGCGTAGTATTTAACAACGGTGACCTAGATTGGAGGAGACAATAAAAGCTGTTGCGGTGAGGAGCAGATTGACTGCCATTCTCATCTGGGTAATAAACGGCTGAAATATGGACAGTATATGAAAGTTTACTAATGTAGCTTACATAAAGACCTATACTTTTTGAGGAATTGTCTCTGTAGCAAATTCAGTTTGAACTATAGCTTGCATCTGACGGATGTTTATGTACTCCTTTTACAAAGATACCCATTACTTTATTCAAGGATCTATGAGCCTGCGAGAGTATGACCTGATTAGGTTTTAAAGTAAATCAATATGTGAACCTGTCCAAAAACAGACATGCATTTATTTTAAAAAATATTACTCAGTGGGATAGCCTCGAAGGCATATAGCTTTTCTGAAGAGTTTCAAATGAGATAGCAGTCGTATGCTGTTATTTTAAGATATTTAGTGCCATTCAGATGCTGCTATTTCAGCTATCTTGCTGAAAGTGGCTGACAACGGGAGATGACATTCTTCATGCTTTGTAGCCAAAACAGTCTTTTAAGACATTAAAATTTGCTTAACTCTTGGCCCTGAGGGTATTTTTTTCTTTTCTTTGTTTTGGTTTTATTATCAAAGGACCTATTATAAATATTTTTCTTTTGTTAAGTGGTTCATGTTACTGCTTATTGCAAAGTTACCCAGTTAACCTTTAGGTAAATACAAATCCAAATTCTAGAAAAATAAACCGTCAATCCAGCTGTGATTGAGAGATGCTTTAAGTAAGTGCCATTGAGCTGTAAAGACCGGTGCATCCCTTCTGTGCTGTAAAACTAAATATGATGAAATTGGGTTGTGTGCAGGGGGAGGGGAAGGAGATGGGGGTTGGAGGGACATCTGTTCTCTGCAGCGCTTTCCTCCCTGTTTGCTGGGGGAATTTTAAGCGTTAGTGAAGTGCGACGCCGTCGATGGTACGGTGAGATGGTTCCCTCGCAGCACTCTGCATGCACTCATGGGTACCAGGGCCCAGTGGCCACTGCACGTGGTGGCCCACTGTGACCGTGTCTGGGGCAGAGACATCTCCCTGGCCGTGGACCTGGCCAAAGAGCGCTTCAGACCCTCATAGATTGTCAGTTTTGGGACCATTATCTTATTCCTTTTCTCTCTTTGATCAACCTTCATTTGCTTTGTCCTTTCCCACTGTCTCCTTAACTAAGAACGTTAATGAAGATGCTTTTAGTTGATTCAGGTATTCAGAGAAGGCGTGCTTAGCAAGCACTGCAACTGTAATTTATAAGTTGCTTTATTTTTCCTCTTTTTTGCTATGGGGCACTTACTCAGACTCCACAGAGGAGGAACAGGGCACGTTGTATTTCAAAATCAGTTCAGCAGATTTTGAAAAGCTATCTTTGAATATTCTCTAATACACATACAGATTTGAAGAGCTTATTAAAGAAAGCCCCTGACACACTTCAGCAATATTAAATCACTTCAGACGGTGCATGGCAGTGTAATGTTACTGAAGCATTTGAAAGCGTTAAAAGAGCCTGGATTTGAAAGTACTAGAGGCTTCACAGCCCTTACTGTGAAAAGTGATTTAAACTGTCAAAATTATTTCAATGTTTGCAGTGTATTACTTTCTTAAATGACAGAGAAGGGACATTGGTAAATAACTATAACTGCAGTTAATCTCTGGCCAGCTACCCAGCTGATATGCTGGGTTGATTTCTTTATTAAATGCTTATTTAATGACTGGGCAGCTCTTCAGACAGGCCAGATGGACTTCACTCTAATTGTGCTAATAATGAGAACTTTTTCACAATAAGGAGCAATAAGAAGATGCATTTAGTGAGGGAGGATTGTGACAAAGGGCTTCAGGACGGTCTGGTCCTCTGCCCTCAACAGACTGGCTGAAGTAGGTGGATCATCCTTCAAAGCAAGAGGGACGGGCAGTAAGAGCTGGAGTAATGGTTTATTCTTTGCTTGGTTGTTTATTTTTTTGTGCATTCTTTGCCTCCACGGCCCGTAGATCCCCGGTCCTACCTTCAGCCTTGCCGCCTCCCTCCCTCATACTGCCCAGTTGGCGGTATTGTGCGGTTTGTGTGTGCCCCCAACGATTCCGTGTTAGGTAAAGCTGTGCATTGCACCCTGAACGTTGTCTTTCTGCCCTCTATCCCGTTTGTGTTTTGTAGGATTAATTATCTGTCTTTTCAGAGTTCTTTGCAAGAAAAATTACTAGATGGGCGTTACGAAATTACAGCTTTGTTTACATGGAGGCAGATTCTTTTATACTGGAAACATTATTATAAGCAAGAGGAGTGGCAAAGTATGATGTTCTTAGCATGAGTAAGGAATATATTTTTCATTTGTCTTTGTTCAAAAGCATTGAAAGAGCGTTTGAGGAATAAAAATCTGGGTTTACGATCTGGCAATCTGTTTTTACCGTGGAATTGTTGCGTTAAGGATTGAGTCCTTGCAGAATGATTTGCTTTTGGTGACATTTCCAGGTACTTCCCAGATCGTAGTCTTTCTCTTCCAGCTGCTGCTCCAGAAGTACAGGTCTTCTATATATACTTTGTGCGCTGTCCCTCGCCTGTGAAGACATCTCAGATACGCCAGAACGTCTCAAACAGGACTCAGTGACTGTGTTTAAACATCTAAAACTGTGGGCAATTGACTCTGTAGATGGAGAACTTCACAGTTGTTGACTTTTTTAATGTTTTAAACTCAGACAATGACCATTACTTTTTGTTTCCTTCTTTAACAGCACTCGAAAGGAGTGAATGAGATGAACTGTTTGGGTTATAGTATCTGAAAGGCTAAATTATTCTCTTGGAGAGACGTTCTAAATGAGCCTGACCGAGATCCTGGATCTGTGTGAAGAGGACTAAGGATATAGGATGTCAACTGAGACAGAACTTCAAGTGGCTGTTAAAACCAGCACAAAGAAAGACTCCAAAAAGAAAGGTAGTGCCTTAATTTCTCTTTATTTGTGTTTATTTTGTACTTTAGTCTACTCCTACATTAGCCACCTTTTATGCATCTGTGATTCTTCTGTTCTCTGTGGCTTGGTGAAAGTAAAATTGTTAAGCCCAGTGAAAGTCTGGTATGGGAACACGGGATTTGATTCTCTGCCGTGAAAACTATATCTTACTGAAATATATTTAAAATGTAAGAAAGAACTTACGTCTTACAGTTCATTAATTTTTACTCTATATGTGTATTGCGGTTGTTTCACAAATGGAAATACAATTTTAACAATTACTCTCAGGAAAAGATAACCTTTTTTCTCTGTTGTTAAGTAAATTTTCTTCTAAAGGCTTTGTTTCTATTTTGTTTTGAACTGACCAGAGCTTAAATGCACTTTCTGTTACTGGAGGTTGGATCTTACTGACGCTTAGTGAAGTTACAGAGGACTCCGGTGCAATCTATAGAGAGAGTAATTGTAATCTGGTACAGGAAGTGTAAACAAACTCAAAATTAAGGAGAAGCTATGAATAAATGCATGGTTGGATAAGTTCTTCTTTGTATTTAAAATTTTGTATGAGATTGTAGGGCAGTTCTTCGGACCGATGAGCAGGAGAAATGGGATGGTGTGAATCTGGCACTTAGGAATAGGAGTACTGAAAGATTTTTAGTAGGGATTTTTATCCTGAGATTTTAATTAGAATTTTATTGCTTATGGTTTTAAGTAGTGATGAACTTGGAGACCAAGACCTTGATTTCTAGTGGTAATTCCTGTTGTCTTGTGTGGCTGTCTTTATTATTTTTTTAAAACCTGTACAGATAATGAAATTGAGATTCAAAACAGATTTAATATGAGTTGCTCAAATAAAATAAAAAACTTAAACAAAAGGAAAAACCTCATACTTAAATAGTTTTAATACTTGAGGCAGCAAGATTTGAACTTTCATGAGAGCTTTTCAGCTCGTCATTCTCTTTCTTTTTGTGAATGTATAATTTAGCCGTTGACTTTGAGGATTTTTAACTTTTTTTTAAAAAAAAACCCCAAACTCATCTTTGCTCCTATATATGCGTGTTGCACATTTACTCAGATATCTGATACATAACTTGCTCAGCTTCTGGGCAGCCATACCATTTACTGCACTGACTTTACCAAACCATTAATTAAGGCCTTGTGTTTGCTATAGCTTTTGTATCAGAAATCATTATACTGGTGTTTTTAACAAGAGACGCAGCAATTAAAAAAGTTTTTAAGTGTTTGCTTAGGAAGATGGTTTAGAATCCTTATGACTACTCTGCGCCTGTGCTTACAGGGAAAAAATGATTTGTTTATGATAAAAAACGCTGTAGTTTGGAAAGGTAAAAATAGGAGAACTTTGATGGGAACGAGAATGTGACCTGAGAGAGAAGTTCAAGGGAAGTAAAGAAGGTAAAGATGTTTTGGTTGTATGATCATTTAGTATTTTGAGGCAGGCAGGAAATTTAAAAATGTCAGTTCTTTGCAATATGGATAACATATTTTTGTTGTGTTTCTCCTCCTATGTTATTTCTTCTGCTGGAGGGTGAAACTTTTGAAAACAGCAAACAACTGCTGTAGGAATTGGATGTTTATATTAATAAAAAATTCAGCATCCGACTTCTAAAAACATTTTCATAAATCGTAATAACTGAATGCTTCTCTGCACAAGATCTGATTCTATTCCCCACGTGGAAATTCTGAGAATTATCTTTACTGCTGAGAAGAAGTATAAAATATGTTCTGTGCCAATGATCAGAGCCTCCTGCAGCATGTACAAGTACCTGAAGACCTGGAAGGGACGGTGTACGGCAGAGCATATCTCCAGAATTAATCTTGTTGTGTGTTGTATGTGCAAGTCTGAGTGCGTCCCATCACGTCCAGCCATCCGGAGGCCTTGTGGTACAGCGAATGGTTTGTACAGACGAGGTATACAATTCAGACAGTGCTTGCTATTCAAATCTCACATAATGAAAGTCAAAAGGAACTTGGTGTGCTCATTTACGTGTCATTGAATTGTATGTATTTGCGTATATTTCAACAATGAGCCCTTCCCTGTGTAGTGTGAATGATGGACATGTGAAAAACAGGGTGTTTTTTTCCCTCTTCTTTTTTTCTCAAGTTCATTAACAGCGAGCAGTGACAAGTAGCAAGTACTAACATGAAGTTTCTGATGTTGCTAATCAATTAGTTTGATTATGCAATAGAACTGACTATTCCCAAGAAATTAGGCTCTGCTTTATAAACAGAAATTTCAGCTCTGGTGTGTTTCCAGTGAATCTGGGTTCTGTTGTACTTCTGCAAGAGCTGTGCGACCCTTTCCATCCCGAGCAGGGAGAGGGCTCTTTTGCTGTAGTATCTACCGTTCTGGTAGTTCTCCTCTCAGCTGCGGTTCACAGCACTGTGCTGAGAAAGAGCCGTAAGTTTGATAATAACTTCCTAACGGAATGTCTATCCCGCAGATGTATCCCGCGCTGAAGATCCGGGGTGACTGAAAGGGGACGAGGATTAGCATGGAGTTAGAGCAGGGGACAAGGTTCTTTCCTGATCTCAGCATAAGTCTTCTGTGCAGTGTCAGCTAAATCTTTAGCTCTCTCTGTAGCTGTATGAGGATGCAGTAAGGTAGTGTTTCTTATTTGAAGTGTTGCAAGAATACAAAGCTTAATTCCTATGATTTGTAAGGCGTGTGAATATAAAAGTTGATAAAATGTTAGATAAATGCAAGCTGCTATGCTTGTTGAAGTACAGCGGCCAAAAAATGGTGGTTATTCAGATGATGTGACTCGTATGTTTGTGGTATAGCGCCTATCTTGTGTTAAAGGCACTGTAACATCATTAGCTAAGACGACAATTTGATAACCTGGAGAAGTTAGAGGAAAAGTCCAGGAGGAGTCTCACGATAGTCCATGAAGGTGAATGCAAAGTCCTGCAGCTGGGATGGACTAACTCCCTGCAGCAAGGCAGGATGCGTGCTGGACGTTCTTTTACGGTTTCTTATAATGGCTTTTAGACTCTATTGCATAGATTACTGATTTTCTTTTGGATGACAGGGAAATAGTCTGGTTTCTGCTGCAGATGGGGGCACATGGCATTAAATGCTTCTGCAAAGTTCCAGATTTTACTGAATATTTCTTTTATGCGTAGTTGAATGCAAAACAATTCTCTTACAAGAGATCACTTAAAACATTTTTCATTAGGCACATTCTCATGAGTGTTTTTACAGCCATAAGCTTTCTAGTCATAGTCAACTCTTCAGTCTCTCCATTGTCATCAGAGCTGGTTTGTAAGGCGGTGTTCTCTTCTAACACCGAAGGATTATTATTACAGTTAGGACAAGAACTTAACATACGAAATCCTCTCAGAAGCTGCTATTTAAGTAGAGTCGCAGCTGCGAAACTCTAATGTGCAATAGGTAAGTTCAATATTAACATGATAATATCAAATTGTAATTTTCTATGTTAACATTATCGCCCTGGATAATCTTAAAAATAGGCTATTAAAAAATCAAGTACTAATTTTGCCTTTTATTCAGTCAATATTGATCTGATGGATCGAGAATTTGATGGGCTCTAGGAGTGCTGCCCGGTTGCACTTGCAGCAGAGAGGAGGAGTTTGACTTGAAGACACAGTTTTGTAAACGGAGGTGAGCCGAGCACCTCCCTTCCTCTTGAGGCTTTTTTGCTCCATGTGCTATGCTGATGCTTACCAGTGGAGAACCCGTGCTTCATCCTGACCTCCACAGCCCTCCTTTCTACACTTCACCCCATCTTAGGAGTTTACAGCACACTAGATGCTTTTAGAGGAGATTATATTTCCGCCACCCCCCACCTCCAGCCCTAATCTTCACGCCGGTCTTGACTGATACCTACTAGTAACTGTGTTGTAATTACCTTTTTTGAGAAGAAATTTTAAACAAGGTCCTGAAGAAGTTTCATGTTGCTCTCTAAAAGGAACTCCTGCAAAATTCTCAAGAGATTCAGAAGGCCCTATTCTAGGACTTTTTTGGTGATTATTTTTTTTTTTTTTGGTGAGTTTGCCAAAGGTCATGTGCTCTTTAAGAAGCATTTAGAGCATTAATCATTCAAGTAATGCTCTTAAAGGTTGATTTTATTTCATTTGTTTATGTCATCTGGTTCATTGAGAGGTGAATAAAGATTAGGTTTTTACCATTCAGGGTAGGAAATTAGAAATTTTTATTAGCTAGAGTTGTTAGAAACACAAACTGTGTTTGTCTTGTAGTACATGGGGGAAAAGCCATTTATAAGTGCGTATGGATTACTGAATCAAATGGAAAACATTTACTTGAGCCTATTTGGAATTAAAATTGATTTAGAAACCTCTTCAGGGGAAATGCGTTGCACTGGTGTTGAATCCGCACTGATAACTGCCTTGAAAAATCCCTTCTTGCAAAATTAACTTAAACAGGAAAACTGAAATGGGAGGTCAGTAAAGAAGTGAATGGAGATCTGCAACTGCTTGGGGGAAGCCAGGAGACTTTTCTAGGGATTTGATTTCTTCCTCTTGCCCTTAACTTTTGTAATTATTCTATTTGAAGTGTAGGATTTTTTTTTTTAATTTTTACAAAATCATCCCTCATTATATCCCCTATAGTAAGACTTTTGAGTCAATTTTCAAGATGACAGGGACTTCTAAAAATGGAAGCAAGATACAAATAGTAGCTCAGGCATGTCGACAGTCAGCATATAACTATCTTTGATGCTAAGGATCCCCATGGGTGAAATTCCCTTATTTAATAGATTTCCACATCAATGCGTGGGAAGCACATGGCATCTGGAAAGAGATTTCACAGGAGGCAGGTCGCCAAGCCAGGGATTACCGTAACTAGCCAGTAGGACCGTGACGTCTAGAGGGGGTGTGATGTGCTGTGTCTCTACCAGAGCTAGATGCCTTCTCACAGCCATGAGCTCTGCACTTGGTTTTGACTGAATGAATATCCAGGTTCGGAAGCTGTGCTTGAGGAGGGAGAGCGAGAGCGGACTCCGCTCAGGGGGCTCTTTAATGCCAGGTAAGGAATTACCCGGCTTGCGCCAGCAGAGTGAAGGCTGTTGCATGGCAGTGCTTTCTTGGTGGTAGAAGATCAGAGTTCGATCTTCTCGGGTTAAGTATCCCCTTTTAACTGTCTCATTAAAAGGATTGCAGTGGCTCCAGACCATTCACATATGTCGGATCAGGCCTCTGGCAGAGTGACATCTATTTCCTGGGTCTTTTAAACTCTAATGAGAGAGTGGAGTCTGTCTAACTATCTAAAGGAAAACCTTTGCATCCCCAGAAGCAAAACTCTAGTCCTACTAAGATCAAACAGGACCTACCTAGTTAGTTTAAAAGCCTTTGGGGATAAGCAGTCTTTAAACAAGGTTATGTTTTGTCATTTTCAGTTTTCATCAGAGGTGCCTAATGCTACCCAAGTCCTGTTTTTTAGGTTTTTTAGCCCTCATTTGAATCTGATCTTTGGACTAATCGTTGCTAAATTTGAGAGTGGGATGGAGTTTTCTGGTTGATGTGAAAGTTGCGATTTTGCTGATACATAGAAATCTCGGTGCAGTTTGTACAGGTTCATCTCCAGATTGGAACTTCAGTTTGAATTAATAGGTGTTATGAACAATGATAGTTGATTCTTTAAATTATTTTTTAAATTATTGAACTGGGTTTTCTTACATTATATTCAGCTAACAACAATTAAAGCATCATGACTGTAATGAGGCATTTCAGGTTGCCAGATTGGTTTAGGTTCGTTTATTTTGCTGATTACATTGCTGAGATCCATGGAATCCAGCAAAATTCAAATTTGATCTAAAGAGTAATGAAAGAGGGGCACAGTCAGGAGCTTATTTCATTGACGGGGAGTGGATTTGCTTTGTTTCCTTGCAGTAGTTATGAGTTTTTCAATAATTTATAGATCAAGTAACAGCAACATTAATTGATACACTAATTGAGTCCACATGCCTGCCTTGAACAAATCTCTTTTGTGAAGTCGTTACTGACAATATTAATTGCACATCTTTTGAGTCTTGATATAAGTTATGAATTCATTCTCAAGTTGAAAGAGGGTGGGAAAATCATTAATTTTGACATTGTGTAGCTATAATTAACAAGAGTTATTCAATAACCCCATCATAAATGAAGAGAGCTCATGAATTTTATTTTAAATACCCCATTCAACCAAAGGGGGTCTATGGTTGTGTTAATTGAAGCGTTCTTTGGGGGTGATGGATGTTGTCTCTTGTTGCGGTTGAAATGTTTGTTGTTGTTTTTAATTGAGAGACAGGTCTGCCTGAGTTAAGGCTGGAGCTCTGTTACTTTGCCGCTCCTCGGGAGAGGAATCAATAATCTCTTGAGTGTTAAGAATAACATTCCTGAGAGCTTCTGTTACGTTATCATTTCTCAATGTTTTAACAGTCGTCAAAGCATTTCAGTTGAAACTAGTAATTAGGAGCTTAATGCAATGCATGTTCCGCAGAGGATTTGATTCATGTAACAGTCATTAAATACAGGTGGGTGTTTCCGTGCTCCGAGGCTGGCTGCGTGTTAGGAAACCTGTTGATTGCCGGTGGTGAGGATCACCTGTACATCCAGTTCAGCCTCTGCTGTACCTTGGTTCTGGCTTTGTCCACTTCACGCTATTAAACTGTGTCTGTGCTTTGGTTGAAATATGCAGAAAGCGAGAGGCTGAGGCTGGTAAGGAGGTGGAACTTCCAAGCAGGCAAATAAAGAAGTGTTCAGGGAAACTTTTTGTCTACTTGGCAGTCATTGAAAAGACTCCCAGCAAAGTTTGTATTAGGGTGTTTGTGAACAAAAAGTTTTGTTTAGAGAGTTCAGCGGAAGAAAGCCCTGTCATGCGATGAACATAACTGAGCAGGAGTAACTTAATTCATCCAGCTTAGTAGCTAAAATGCCTTGAGAGGTTTGGATTAGTGGGAGTTTCCTAATATGGCTCACATCGAAATATTCTACGGGGAAAAGTGTGTTGATGATGGTAATGTTTTTGTATCATTCTTCATCCAAAGATATTTGCCTGCCTAAGAAATACTGATGGATGACAATTCTGTCAGCATGTTGCATTACGTGCACTTGAACATTTCTACTTTTCTGAAACATTTTGCCTTCTCCATTGACTTTATAGCAAATTCCACAAGGGATAATAAAATACGTCAAAGTGTTAGTCACTATAAAGTACAGGTTGGAGGTGTCAGCTCTGCTGGTAAATACTCCTGTTTTGCTGAAGAGAAATCAAAACCAAGTTAATCTGGAAAATGAGCTTCATCCGAGTAATCTTAGAAGCATTAAACTCCTCACCAGTTTTCCCTGAAATAAACAGATAACACTTAGCATTAATGTCCACATTATAGCAGTGTGTACTTTTTCATATTACTAGGGAAAATTTGTCCAAACTTACCTAATCTTATATAATTGATGGGAAGTAATGAGCTTTCATGACCTGTGTGTATGGGGAACTGTAAATTGATTTCGCAGGTGATCGCAGTGCTGATCTCACAATTCCTTTTCCAGGATTACACCACAAACCAGGGCCGAGCTTGATACGTGATCTGGGGGTCCCATTTCTTATTTTGTGCTCTACCCAATATGTTTTGTACTCTCAGTAGTGATATCCCAGGAATTTCATTAGTCAACTTGTGAATAAAAAAAGTGCAGAGCAATGTACAGGTTAAGGGAAACGTGCGGGGTTTGGTTTGTGTATTTAAGCAGCCAGAAACACAAGTGTTTAGCTAAATACTACAGTAAATACTACAGTATTTAGTACATTGTAGTAACATTGTAGTAAATACTGCAGTATTTACTGTAAATAAATACAGTAATTACTACACAAAACTCATAGTTGGAAAATCATCGTGTCCTTAATCTTTAATGTCCTAGATCTTTTGAACGCTGCCCACGTACTCTTAAGAAAAACTTGCCATGAAGTTGGTAGCCTTTTGAAGTACACTGTGGCTGAATTTGTAAGCCCTTCATTCATGGGTTATGGCATATTCCTGAGCTCAAAGAAATACGCAGTGAATTTGGCCAAGTGATAGGATGGGACTTCCCGTGATAAATATGTCGGGCACAGACATTCACTGTGCGGCTCAGGAGCAAATAAAAGACGTGGCTGTGATTCTTGTAGATGATGAGCTCTAGCTATATAATCAATATTCACATTATTGCCATCCAGAATAAAGGTAATAAAATCTGTAATGTATTTGGGTTGTCTAATGGCAGAGTGGATGAATGTGTTTAAGTATAACATTCCTCTTGAATATTAATTCCCCGTAGAGATAAACGTGTCCTCAGAAATAATTGCATATTATTTGTATTATTTTAAACTAAACATTGTTATATATAATAGCTAGTGTTAGTGTAAAGGCAGGAAAGAATGCATTTCTCTGCTTTTACAGTTGGTTGGTTTTTGCAGATGAGACAACAATGTATTTAGTTTGTTTAACTGAATAGTGTGTTTGTGGGAGTCTTTTGTCTGAAGACAAAGAGATGAAAAAAAGCAAAATAATACTTTGCGTTTTTTAAACTAGACCAATTCTTAGTGAAATCACGAGTGGGTGTATTACATGCTCTTAATGTGTATTTTAATGCAAGTATCAGTTGATCAGATCTTAATATATATACATGGGTTTTGAACAGGCATACTAAGTACGAATAGGAATCAAGATCCCCTGTGATGTGCGCAGCGAGAAAGAGAAGTGTTTTTTTTTTTTTAGAAACTAGCAAGTGATGCCAAAGACAACTGAATGCTTTTGGTTTTGCAGGAAAGAAGAAATCGGGGTACTTCTTGGTAGCTTTGGTCTTCCAGGCACACGCCTGAAAAGATGCATGTAGAATCCTGGAGCCCTGCATGAGATAGGTTTTGGATACAAAGGGGGATGTGTCTCTCTGGAGGTTAAAAGGAGGAAGCCCTGACAGAGCCCTGACAGGTAGTGAATGTGGAGACATTGACAAGGGTCAGACCGGCTTCTCTAAGTGGGCTCTGGTCCGTTTGAAATTGTGGGGAACCTGCATCCTGAGAGCAGGGTGATGATGTACAATAATCCTACTGAAACCGCCAAGGGTAAGTCCTCACGCTGTGTACCTCCGGAGTTTTTCTTCTGGTCACCTGCTGTAGTGGTTTCTGTTGCTGATTTCGTGGCGCCTATAATATTAAAATCATGAACAACTGGAGGGCAGACTGATGGAAGATGCACCTGTGATCCTGTTAAATTATTTTTGTCACTTAAAAAAGTAACCTTTCCCTGATAGTATGGAGAGCGCTTGCTGCTTAGAAAAATACAGGGTCCTGTATGGTGTTCAGAAGGATTGTAAATTCAGTGCGTTGAGTTGCTGGTACTCATCAGCTGTTCACTGAAGACCTCTATCATTAGGGACCACCTAATGAAACTTTTTCTTACCTTGAATAACTTCTCAGTCTGCATTCAGGTATGATTCCCCCCAGAACTGCTCTGCATCCCGCTAGCCCAGAGCTCAGGCTGCGGAGGCCTCGGTCACTCTAGCTGGGCACGGTAATGGCTCATCACGAGCAGGAGCTACACCATGTTTCACAGTTAGTGCTCCTGAGCGAAGAACATTCCAAAGAGAATCCATTTTCTAAACCATGAAAGAAGACGAGTCTTCCCTGCTTGGATCTCTGTAGCCTCTGTGAATAGAAACTGTGCATGAATCCAAGCCGTAAGGAGCAAACACCTTAACGCTCATTGACCTTTTGCCTTCTACTAGTAACAAGAGTGAGGCCAAAGCTGATATCCCAGTGCTGAACTAACCTGAGATTTGGAGAAGGCCGTCATTCAGTCTCTTGCTGTCTGTACAACCACGTATGGAGGCACTCTTGACATCTTATAACCTACACTTTCCTACTTTGATCCTCCTTGAACAGCCGGTGCTTCTCTCTCACAACCTCCCTCCATAGCTGAGGATCAGTGGAGTTGACTCATTTCTGAGTTAGACCCAGCGTTTATCCTGTTCGTGTTGCCCAGGGTGAAACACCAAACAATAGAGGTTATCGCTTATTTGCAAGCAGGTGAGTTTACTCACTTTATTTACTATAGTATTGTTGGCTTTTCCCAATTCCTTTTATTTATGCTGTTGTGCAGCGCAAGAGGGCAGTTGCCAACACAATATCCATTATTATTCTGACAAGAACAGAGTAGCTTTCACTTCCATTTCTTGGAGACAGCATTATTCACTGCTGCAAAACAGCAATAAAAAAAAAAAAAAGAAGTAGGGCAAATTACCATCTGGCTGCTGGGTTGTGAAACCGCCCTTCCTTGCTGCAAGTAGATGAATTTTGAAGTGAAGGTGTGAATAGTGTGTGGTCTCTCTGGGCCTTGTGTCTGCTTTGTGATGCTTGCAGTAGGGAAGAAAACGAGCTTCATCAACACAAAAGTTGGTATGTGTGGAGCCAAAATGTTAACATAATCATGTTTCCAGGATCTTCCATTAGAATGTGCTGGGCTGCGGGGCCTGGGGGATTCATCCTCTCCCAGCCTGATAGAAGGCTGCTGTGGTTTGGTGTATCCAGATCCAGACAGCGGCAAGGCTGAGCGTGTAATTCCCCAAAGGCGCATGTACACACGCTGCAAACAGCCACACACATCACCTCACACAGAGCAGAGCTTTTCCCAGCACCCACAGGATCAGAATCAGCACTTCCATACACGTGGACGCCGCAGATGGCTCAGTCCCGTTCCTCTCCTCTGGTTGTTCAGGTATGAAGTCTGCTAGTGGACGCACACACATTCTGCAGTTTTCTCCATGGTGATGTTAAACATCCAGTTTGTCCAGCAGCTGTCCCTCCCAACATCAGTCTCCTCCAGTTTTTGGCACCTAGCCAAAATTCCTCAGGATTTCAGCTTCTTGCTTCAATGGCTGGTGCTCAGACCTCTCCTCCTCTTTGTCAGCCAGTCTGACTTGAAGTTCACTAGTGCTCCTACGCCGGCTCAGAACGGAGAGCATGCCTCCAGAGACGTCCTGACCCAGGAATACACAGTGAGCTCAAGGGGAAAGGAGACTTCAAGTCACGCACGTACTCCTGGGTTGGTGTTTTGGGAGGCTGCTGTGTGGCTGTGTAGCACAGGCAAGCCTCTGCCCTTCCCTGGTTTGTCCTGGCTGTAAACGGGAACGGTTTCTTGTGAGGGATCCTTGGGACAACGTTGGGTCCTCCTACCTTACCCATAGCTGACCTCAGTGAATGCAGCTGGGGAAGGTGGGAGATCCTTCTGGTGGTGGTTTCAGCAGTGGTAGGATATCGTGTTTTGGGGGAGCCCTGCAAAGTTGTCCAAACTGGATAGTAGGAAAAATTTTTGCGCTGAAAGCGTTACTAAGCATTGGAACAGGCTGCCCAGGGAAGTGGTTGCAGCACCATCCCTGGAGGTATTTAAAAGATGGGTAGACGTAGTGCTTAGAGATACAGTTTAGTGATATTTTTTTTTGGTCAGACTTAGGTTGACGGATGGACTAGATGATCTGAAAGGTCCCTTCCAACCTAGGCAGTTCTGTGATTCTGTAGAGCTCTTGACTTCACTTCACAAATATTAATGTTTCACAACAGTCCCTTCTACATATGTCGGGAGGAGCAGCTTTTTCTGGAATCAGCTTGCTTTTAGCGTCTACCCCCGTTTTAACTGCTAGCAAACGTTGAACAGCTAATCTGCAATTACACCTCTCATTCTTTTTCGTTTAGTTAGAGGAGAAATTGTATAGCGAAAAGGATGATTCGGGGAGTGAAATGAAATTAAGCATAATAAGTCTTTTGAGGTTAGCTATTAATTTCATTTTTAAATATAAAATTGCCATCAAAGTAATAAGAGGGTAATACTCGCACGTCACAATAATGTGGACTAGCATACTGATAACTTAGTGGAAGGCAAAATTATCAGAAGTAGTTGACTGAATCTTTTTTTTTTTTTTATACCTTGTATTGCCTGTAAGAGTTATACATTGAGCTCAAGTCTACAAAGTCACGTGAATTAAAGTGCATCAGGGAAATTGGGTGCGCTCTGTACTTGGCTTAAATTTAATATTGATATGGTTACCTATGTGTGTTTAAAGTTTGCTATGCTTACTAGTCTAGGGATGTTTATGGATTGCATTTTTTGGAAAAAAAAAATTGTACATACTCTGAAGCATCTCTTTAAAAATAATGTGGTATCAGCCCTTCTCAGTAAAAATGGAAACACAGCCTCTGCTGTTGTGAGCATGTCAGAAAGATAGCAATGCTAGAGAGACAGCAGAGATCAAAATGAAAGCTACCTACAGAGTTCTTTATCTGTTTCACCTATTCTCTTTCTCTCTGCTAGACTATAACTAAAGCAATATATTACATCTGTGCCTCTCTATTTAATTGCATTAAAGAGATGCTGGGGCTATAAGGTTAAGCACCACAATTCTAAGGAAGCACAGACTCAAAGTTGCCTGTGTAAGCCTAATTTAACATCCCTTCAGGATATACATTTTCATACGGTTTTTAATGAGCTGAGCTCACATCGCTGTTTCCTGGAGGCCTTTGCCCTGTTCACTGAATGGAAGGACAGTGGTCAGGGGACGTGCTCCATTTGGGGCTGCTTTCTGTGCTTGGCAGTCGAGATGGAGCTGCCTCCTTTCTGTGCACAGTACCCCGACCCGCCCCTGAATACACGGATGTTGATGGGAGCACCAAATGATCTAAATTCTTTACATTTTAGCAGCATTCTTTTCATGTATACTTCTTTTTTTTTCTTTTCTCCCCCCCCACCCCCCAAATATATATATCTCGGTATGGGTAGTTGTGGTTTTGGTTTTCTCTTCTTATAAAAGATCTGAATGATTTTAAGGCAGCAATCTGAGAAATAGCTTTTGCAATAGATCACATCATAGGGATATGAAAGGAACTGGGAAATGCTTCTGGACTAAGAAAGTGGTCACAATACCCAAAGCTGACAGTGGTGTTTCAGTGAAGGGGAGACAGACTTGTTCAGGTGAGAATTAAAGAAGGGCATAGAAACTGTAAGTGTTCAGGAATTACTCTTAGAGGTTTGTTCAGCAAAATAACGGAGGGACTTTCTGTGGAGAAGTACTGTTTTTAAACTAAGGCATCATTAAGGAAACTTCCTTTGATCCAAGATAACGTTTCAGGAAGAGCGGCTTTGTGGCAGAGGAGTTGGGATCCCTCCCACTCGTAGGGATGGGAGAAGAGCTTCACCCCCCTGCTGATTATGGGGCATGATCTGGGGGGAAGTCCCATAGCTCAGGTGATGTGGCACCTGGGCCACTGTGGCATATGTGCGCGTCTCACCATTTTCTTCATCCGTTCTTTGTCCTTTGTTTGCTTTTGTAGCTCCTTTTTTCTTTTGGAGAATATCAGAACAGGAAAAATCAGAATATTTTGAACGTGGATCTTATTTTTGAGCCAGCCTTAGCTGGAAGAAGGGAACAGTGTGTTTGAAATGAATAGTCTGAATTACTGGAAATCAGTGCAGAGCTTCGGAGGGGTGCAGTCAGAGCAGTATTCAGGAGAGATTCTTTTGGTTGGACTTTCTGAACAAATAAGAGGTGACCAGGAACAAGTGATGAGAAGAGACTCTGATCGTAGCTGTTGAGAAACTGGTTTAAGATACAGATGCTGAACAGGGCCACAGGGTTAGAACAGAGAGGAAGTGTCTTTAATGATATTAAGAAGAGGTTTATTAAGGGTCATCTAATTCTATTTAAAATGATGCAAAGGCCCGTACTTTGCGGTTTATCTGTATCTGCATATGTTAGAGAGGTCCAGGATAAATGCGGGTTTATCTTCTTTCTCTTTAGGCCAAGTCCTTCGCTACCAAGCAAGCATAGATAGCCCCAACTAGCTGCTAGTCTGCGTGCTTCAGTGAAACAAACACAACTTGGTTGTTCAAAAATAGCCTGAAAAGAAGTGCTAACAATGTGAAAGCCCCATTTCAATAGTAGTTTGTAGGTTCATGGGTGGTTTGTTTTTGAATTTGGAGGTATTTAAGAGAGCAGTGAGGATCCTGGGGTCAGATCTTGTGCCACCCGTGAGCCTCCGTTGTGTTTAAAAATATTTAGGATGTTATATTCATTTCATCGGTCATTCATTTTCAATTATCTCCTAACCGTTTGCAGGGACATGGTCATTTCAGCAAATAATGGTAAAGTAAATATATTTGAAATATATTTGAAAACCTTCTAAACTCTCCAAGTAATTCTTTAATTCAGTAATTCCTCATACTCTATTCAATGCATAAACTGCCAATGTACTGAAAAGATTATGAAGATCACAGAGGAGGCTTAGTTTTCTTTTAATCTTTTGGTGGAACCAGTCATTTGGGACTAGATGTCCATAGAGCAGTAGGATGCAGGAATTTTAGTAAGTGGCATCACTGGGTGTTCATATGAAATACCTCAAGTATTTGTATCAAACTCCTCAGCTCTTAAAACAAAAGATAATTTAAAAAAAAAAGGAGGGAAGATTTGCATCCTTTTCATAATGAAGCAATCGAGGCAAATTTTAAGCTGTAGTAAGACCTTTTATAAACACACTTTGAAAACTTATTTTCTGCTGCCTGATGACCATCTGTTAAGATGATCTATAACCTGATTTGATGACTCTTTGTTACTGGAGTCCAGTTTTATTTTAAAACTCTTGCAGTGAAGGAGATTTTGAAGCCTCATAATTTTGCAAAATCAACTTTACAAGTTGTTTTGCACCTTTAATTTGAAGTTCAGCTTCCCGGAAAGTCATATCAACATTTAATCTATTTTTAGAGTGGGGTTTCTTCTTCCTGAGAAAGTCTGTCATTTGGAGCTGTTGGCAAACACAGAAGAGTAAGGTGGTCAGAGCTACACCTTTGTGCAGAATTATGAAAGAGGACATTGTTTTGCACTGCTGAATTGCAGGGTAATGAGCTACTTAGAGATGGGAGGGGGGAAGATACCGAAGGCGCAGCTCTTAGTGTATTTTCAGAAATGCATTTTTCAGAAATGTGACAATATCTTGAGAAATATAACTTGAAATTCGTGTGAAGTTACTGACCACCAGATGAACTCAGTGAGGTCAGCGTGACGTATTCTGTCCTTTCTTCAACCCTCCCTTCTGTACAGGGTCTCTCCGGCAGATAAGGCTGAACCATTACAGCATCATCTTTTGCTAATGCCCTATAACCTCAGCAGGCCAGATTTTGTCATTTCTGTTACCACACTAATTATATCTAAACACAAGTCAATTTATTTATTTTTTTTTTTCAAAGCAGATGATGTTTGGAGGAGACTGAATTCTCTAAGGTTAGTAATGAAATTTCCGTTTGAAGTAACCTAGTTCAAAGGGAAAATTTTCCCCTTTAGGTTTAGACCAAAGGTTCTAAAAGCCTGAGATGTGAAAATAAAGAGGCACTAGCTATAAATACCTTTCAAATTATGTCTCTTTAGACTTGCTGAAATGTGTGGTTAAGCTTCTTTCTTGCTGCTTTAAAATATTCAAGGTTATTGGCCTGCATTAAACTTAAACCCCTTTAAGTACCGTTTTTTAACCCAAGTTATTCAGAACTGATAAACTGGAAGATTTAGAAGTGGTTGTCTGTGAGGGGAAAAAAGATTTTTGAGATGGAACTGGGTTTTTTTTCTCCTAAAAATCAATAAATTTTAATATTTTCACACACAGAAGTGAATGAATTTAATTGCCAATAGTAGGTGTGTGACAACACGAGTTCCTTATTGCCCGTATGCATCCTTGGCATATGGGTATTTAGTCAGCCAGACTTTCATGTCCAGAAAACATTAATATGCTTATGCTGGTATGACGAAGGCAAAATATTCAGAGTACGCTACCTTTCCAAGTTCCTTTTGCCAGCATTTAGAGAGGATTTTTGTTTGATCTGTTCTGTATGATGCACTTTGAGGTCTGAGATTTCATAGTCAACGTGTTTCTATTCATCAGAATTTCATATACTTAGAGATGTTAAATTACTAGTTTACTCGCCTCAAGCCCAGTAGTAGTGTTAAGATAATTCTTAGACACAATTGTTGAGGGAAATACTTTTTTTTTGAAGAAAATTTCAACTTTCATTCTGGAATTCGACCATTAGATGAGAGAGTTTAGAGTCCAGCTGGAATATCCTTGTCCCAGTGTGTGCACAGCTAGGTTGGTTCTCGCCAATGATGGTGACTGTATCCCTCCAAATTAGAAAGAGAACCGGATCCCAGCCTGATGCAAAGTCTGGCACTGAATCCCAACAGTCATTATATTAAGCTGAAGCACTAGGTTCATTATATGATTGGAGATATCTTTCCTTGCTCCCTTTTGTATAAGCCTTATAAGACATAAGCAGTATTAAAGATGGCAAGATTGTGCCAAAAGCGTTGAGTAACTCGGAGTATATCAAGCCATTGTAGCTTGCAGATTTTTATTTCATATATAAGGTAGAGGTGTGGCTAAAGCTTCATATGACTCTTCTTTAATGTACTTAACCTTTGTACCAAGAGCATTTTTATTCATGTAGTTGGTAAGTATGAAAGGAGATTGGAGCAGCAAGCCATTGCAAAACTCCGCAAATGCTGTAATCATGGTATTAACCTACTTCAAAGCCTTGGGAGCACGCTCACTTTGGGAGGGTAGTAAGAATGTTTTCATCACTCCCAGTTCACTGACAGATTTTGAAATCAAATCACGTTCCTTTTATTTGTGTCTTGAAGTAAAAGGCTACAGTGGAAATGATTGTTCCATCTTACTTTCTAATTAGAAGAGGAAGAATTTCTCACACGTTTGCTATGCCTGTGTGTGAAGGTTTGTATTTAGTGCTGCTCTGCGCAGATGTAGAGATTTTTCCTAGAGCCTGGAATGTTGTTTTAGGAAAAGGAATTAACTGCTTGGTATATCTCAAAGTAATTTGACAGTCAGCTTTGGATTCCAGCTTACAACAGCTTATAGTCATTACAAGCAGAGGCTTTGCAGCTCGTTAGGCACAAGAAGTGAGTATAAAAGGCAATGCTCATGTGCATGTACAGTTTTCCCGGTTACCATATCACAAGATTCCATGCATCTAAAACTGACTTGGCTCTTTAGTTAGAGATACGCATACAGAAATGTAAGTACGGTCAGGTTTGTAGCCAAATTGTACGTAACCTGGTGCCTCTTTCCAGTTCTTACTGCCTGCAAGTGAAATTCAGCTTTCCAGATTTGCTAGCAGGATTTTGGGAGTATGGCTGTATGTCAACAGCCCTGTTAACATGAGAGAATGTTCAGGGGAAGTCATGTTCAGCAGCTCATTCAATAAAATCTGGGTTGACCCCAAAATGAAGCCTTTGAGGACAGAAGTTCAAGAAGGGTGACTGATCTACTAAGGCCCCTTCCAACCCTATGATTCTGCGATTCTGTGAAGGGGGAAGGAGTAGAGGAATAGAATTGCTCTAAATACAGGAAATGATCTGGAAATGCAGCTTTTTCAGAATGTATTGAACAAAATGGTAATCTTTAAAAAGGGTTTCACATCTTATTTATCATTTGAGGATCATCTTTTGTGTTCTCTTTACTCTTTGTTTTCCATACTAGCAAAGCTGTTAGTGCAGGTTTAGATGGAGACGATAACTGGAACTCCAGAGAATCGGGATGCGGCAGGGAAGGGATCTGCAGTGAAAGGGGAGGGGGACATTGTCGGTGGGAGCACAGGGAGTTTCTCTGTTGTAGTTGCAGCTACAAGATGTCAGCCACTGTCTGGAAGAGTAGACAATTGGCAATACCAGGGAACTGAAGAAATGCAGACGTTAAATATCATGACTGAGAGCCACTCAAAACCTGTGATTAAGATGTCTCCTGATACCGATCCAGAGTCACAGTTTATTGCAGGCATCTAATTACTCCTGCATTCTTGCTCTCTTGTGAGTTTTCTCCTGTATTACCCCACAAAAGTGTCAAGGATAAAACACCTGTGGGTGGCATCAATCCCATACCACCTCTCAGACCTTGCATGATCACAGTGCTTTTCTGCTCCATCTCTCCATATGGTAGATGCTACTAGCTGGGTTGACCTGGTATCTGTGGACCGGCAGCTCCTAGGGTTTGTGCTGCAGAGTGGGACAAAGACCAGGCAGTTGTTTCACCTGGAGAAGCTCTTGACCGAAAGCAGCCCTGCTAGAAGGCAATGGCCCACTCGCAGCCTACCCGTAGGACTCAGCAGTTGACACAAGAAAGGTGTGTGATCTGTACCATTCTTGGCTATTGCTGTTAACCTCGTTCATTAATTTTCACCAGCCATCACGCCTGAACCAGCTCCACATTACATGGTCAAGGCACTGCATCTCTAGCATGCCTTGTCTCCTTAAAAACGGAAGAAGGTGGGAGCCATTTCTAAGATAAACAATTTCCGTTTTCCTTTCAGTTAATTTTCAGTGAAAAGAAGCAACTGACAGTATTCTAGTTTTAACCCCTCTCATAATAATATGTTGGCAGCAACAGTGAATAAGGGAAAACTCATGCCTTTGCAACTAAACATTTTGTTCTGAACTGTATTTTAATTACACAATGTCACTTCATGATAAATGAAACTTTCTTCTTCTAGCTGGCTTCAATTATGTTTTGTTTTCAGAAGGAAGGATAGATTTTAATAAAGCTCAAAATACATGAAAGTATTTCATTTTGATTTTAGTGGAACAAAGAGGATTTCGATATCAAATCAATATTGCATAACTGGAAGTTACCTTGGCTGTATGCCTTGGTTTCTTGCTCTCCAGGTTGCCCCTTTTACTGGTCAGGGTCACCACTGGTTCCAGTGGGTGTTACCTTTCCAGAGGCTGAAGTGTTGCATCCCAGATGCTAGCAGGAAAAGTTGAACCAGCCTTGGGCTTACGGTTCCTCTGGGATTAGAAATTTGATGGAATCAGGCACTCAAACATGGACTCACTTTATGATTAAAGATTTTTGCCCTAAAGGAAGAAAATGTTTCCATGAACTCCGGAAATCCCAACAATACCAGCAAAAAGATTACTGTTTTGTCTTAAAAATGTAGTTGAGCCTTTATCCTCTAATATATGGAAGTCAGCGTTTGTCACAGCTGTATTCCAGAGTGTCTGTTCTAGGGAATAGACGGGAAATATTGCACAGAGAATCACAGAGGTTCATCTGGAGCTAAGGAAGTTAATGAGAGCCATGTAGGTGACAACTTTAGACGGATGGGAAAGTGAAGCAATCCGAGCTTTCTTGCTTAGGTTTCTCTGGGAGCAGCAGCACCCAGTTTAAACCACCCGGAGGTGACTGTCCTAACACCAGCGCAAGAGTGGCTTGACCTTTTCTCTCGGTTCTTGAATGTCGGCATGGAAAAACAATTGCGTCTTCCTCTGGGAATGAGAGTTACTTACCGAGATAGCGGTAAGGTCAGCTTGGGCAAGGATACGCTGATGTACTGTTCAGGGAGCGTTCTTGACAGTTTCCATTTGTTTTTCCAGTTAAGTGGAAAAACTAACCTGCAAATTGGAAACATTTAGTGAGATAGTGAAATAGATGCGTTTTAAATAAGTAAAAACCTGCCTGAAAAGAGCAGGAGTCTTTACTCTTTACCTCTCTTGGGTAAGTTTGGGCTTGAAAGATAAACGTCTCTGCTGATAGTTAGATTTTGCTGTGGTGAATAAACATGATGCTGTAAAATCACGGTTTTAAATTGACTTTTGAGTTAGCTGAATATATTCTGGTTGAATCCTATCTGAAGTGCTGTATCATTCATTAAGCTCCAGGCTAAAGTATTTTTGGTGAGATTTCATGTGAGCAAGAAACCTGCCACAAAATATTTACGCTCTTGTGGGAAACTAAGAAGAGAGAATTAATTTTTTAGTTTACTAGAGCTATCCCACTTAAGACAAATTTGCTGTAGACTCAGCTTTGAAACTAATGCAGAAGTTTTGCACATTTAATGTGCGGGGCTGAGCTGTCGGTCGCTCCAAAATAGATCCACTGAAATCAGTGCAGACCAGTTTTCCAGAAGTTACCAAATTAAGACAACATTTCAAATAGTATCTCCTGCTGGCTGAAATCAGACTTCTTCTGATTTCCTAGAAAAAAAATACCTTTTCCTAGAATATACACTTTGAAATGGACTGTTGTATTTTTGTGTATTTTTAAGACTGTAAACTAAAATTATGCTTGTTTTTCAAGACTGGCCATTCCATCCTAATTTGAACTAGCTGAAATGTGTAAGAATTGTTAACGTTGTGGAAAAACAGAAGTCAGAAACGTTTCATGCTAGTGCTGATGTTCCTGTTTTGTTAATTGTTGGGTTTTATCTGTTATAGTTTTCTTTCTGAATAATTGGCCACTAAGTTTGAGATCTGGTTTTGTTGGGGTAGAATAGTGGAGAATTACAGAAAATAAGCAATAGTTTGGCTTTTAATGGTTTTATTGAAATATAAGCATCATAGCCAACTAAGGTGTGGCTGTTATAAAATACTTTGCGGTACAGCAAGAAATACAAGGATCCTCGTGAGTTTATTAGTTTCCTCATGAAATTTTTGTGTTTTGGAAAGTAGATTACGTTTCTTGAAACCGTTACACATGCATAGTTGTTTTCTTCATTATGTGGACGAATTCTTTAATCTTCCACTTTGGAAGTTTCTGGAGAAAGGAAAAAATGATGGCGAGATTATTATTGGCACAAGGCAGGCGTTATTCTGTAATGCTTTTTAAATTCACGCTGCGCACACCTGCATGGAAGTTTGTGGAGGTGACCAGTTCCTGTGCGGGTGG
This sequence comes from Rhinoptilus africanus, assembly GCA_013400135.1. Lineage (NCBI taxonomy): Eukaryota > Metazoa > Chordata > Aves > Charadriiformes > Glareolidae > Rhinoptilus > Rhinoptilus africanus. Next base: position 1,720,014 of record VXBO01007825.1, on the reverse strand, counting down.
TGGCTGGGAGGGTGGCAGTATCCTTAGGCAAGGTGATAAGATGTGCTTGTTGCCGTTGCTGCATATAAAGCTATTTACGGATTTACAGTTCAAAACAAGCATTTAAACATTAGTAGGAAATTCGGAGACAGCAGATAAAATAGTTTAAAAACGAATAGTTACGAGCAGCCTCTGTTGGTTAGTGTGCGAGGGGTCTTGTGGAGTTCCTTAGGGCAGGGGACGTGGCAGTGATTTCAGGGAATCGATGTCCCAGGTGTCTGTTCATGGCACAACGTTTTGATAAAAGAAAATTTGAAAAAATGGAGCTATCCTCACAATGAAGGCTGCTTTTTTTTCTTTTTTCCTCCTCTCCACTCAGCTAGACAACAAACCCACAAAATGTTGCCGTGTAGACAAAGCCTCAGATTGGCTAAAAGCCTTAAATTCCACTTATTGCTGGTTGCTGGGCAGTGCATCGGCCACGTCCAGGCTCTTAATGGAGCACTCTGGTAAGGGAATGCGATTTTCTCTCTAAGATACCTGAAATAAAGCTGGTCCTCTAGGGAGGAGAGGTTTTAAGTATCTCGTCATTGTGGAGGGATTTTGGTCCCTAGCAGTAAGAATAAACACCCAGGACTCCAGCTCTGCTGCTTACAGAGTCGTGCAAAATACTTTGGGGAAAATAAATAAAGATCAGCGATTTCTCTAGTTATCTTTTACATGTAAACAAATACACGATGCAAGGCCTGTTTAGTTTTCAGAATGGTCAGGATAATAATGGGGTGCATATGTGGTAATTTAATGCTGTGAAAAGTCTTGTGGCAGTAAGAGACACATGGCAAACCCCGTGTTGGAAGAGGAGCAGGTAAGTATTTAACACCGAGGAGCTGCTAAGCATGCAGGCACTTTATTTTCTTTGTTAGTGGAAAAAGGCAGAGCTATTACGGAGTGCAAGTAAATGGGGACTTCTCTAAAATTTTCATTTTCATAGAAATTGAATGAAATTGCTACTGAGGAGAACAGAAAAGCTGCTTCAGAAATCAAATGGCTATTAAATTCAGTGCTTTGTAAATACCACTTACTCTGGTTCGTCACTGTCAGGTAACATGACCATATTCACTAAAATAAGCCTTTATTTTTCTTTTTTAGACCTGTTTTTCCCCCCTAGTCTCTGATAAAGCCATACATCTTACTGCAAATGCGTAAAAGGCTGTAAATATTTTCATCTCCCGCCGGTAAAATATGCAGCGTGACATAATTAAAATAGAAAAATATTCACGGTGTTTCTTAACCATTATTTCCCCATCATTTGGCAGCATATTCTTAGGACATTCCTAATGAATCCAGTCTGCAGCACGGCAGCAGAAGCTGATCTCTTTCCAGTTTCCCTTTATGAGTTAACAAGGAAAAGTAGGAAAAGTGTGTCGACGGCATCGGGGAAAATGACAGGTGGCTTCAGGAGCCTGCGCTGCATTTGCACAGCTCTGAAGGTGTCGGTGTGCCTTAAAACACACTTTGGACTCTGCTTGTAGGAAATTGAGAATTCTGCCCAAGGCAGATCAAAAGGAAATTTGGATTTGAAGAACTTGGGGAAAAAATAACTTTGGCAGAAAATCCTCGCTTTTTTTTTTTTTTTTTTTTCAAAGGCACACAGAAATCACTTGTTTTCTGGGGTTTCTTTTTTTATTTTTCTTCCGCTCCTGTTCAGCTGTGTGGCAGATTTAGGCTACATCATGCTTGAGTTTTAAGGAACTTCTAACAGTTTCATGTTTATGACTTGTCTTCCCTTGAGGGAAACTGTCATGCTGAATTGAAATTAGCCGTACTAGCTGGTCTGTAATTTCAGGTATTTCCTTAAACTATTTACAAATCTTATTGGAGCACATCAAGCACTTTTAGTGGTGCGTTTTTTCTGAACCGAGCTATTGCTTTGAAAATTTGCTTAAATTTGTCACTTTATACTTCACATCCCTCGTATGCCGGGATACCATTGTAGTCCAAATAAACCCAGGTGTACCCAGGACCTGTAGTCCAGGTGGGAATTTTTTCACCAGTATCGGAGGTCTGATCCGCAGGGGGGTGTGCAGGGTTGTGCTCCTGCTTCGGAGATGTGCTCCAGCCCTCTGGAGTAAAAGACCTGGGGCTGCACCTGCGGGAAGCTGCTCCGCTCCCTTGCTGCCATGACTCACAGCGGGGATGGTTGGTAACCTTCTCTTTTCCACCATTATTTTCATCTTTATAATTTGGCTGTTTATAGGCAGGAGTTTGTGTTTACAAACTGAGACTGTGGGGCTAGTTATGTATATATTCTTGATGGGATGAAGCGCCGGCTGATGTCTGCCGTAACATCCCCATAGGGAAGCTTAGGAATGATGGGTTAGAGGAGTGGACAGTGAGGGGGGTTGAGAACTGGCTGAAGACCCCAGGGCGTCATGATCCAGTTGGAGGCCTGTGATGTTCCACAGGGGTCAGTACTGGGTCCGGTATTGTTTGGCGTATTCATCAATGACCTGGATGAGGGGATAGAGTGCACCCTCAGCGAGTTTGCTGATGGCACAAAACTGGGAGGGGTGGCTGACACCCCAGAAGGCTATGCCGCCATCCAGAGAGACCTGGACAGGCTGGAGAGTTGGGCCAGGAGGGACCTAATGAAGTTTGACAAGGGCAAGTGTAGGACATGAACCTGGGGAGGAATAACCCCCTGCACCAGTACAGGTTGGGAGCTGACCTGCTGGAGAGCAGCTCTGAGGAAAGGGACCTGGGAGTCCTGGTGGACAACAGGATGACCATGAGCCAGCGATGGGCCCTTGTGGCCAAGAAGGCCAGTGGTATTCTGGGGCGCATTAAGAAGAGCATGGCCAGCAGATCAAGGGAGGTCATCCTCCCCTCTACTTTGCTTTGGTGAGGGTGCATCTGGAGTACTGTGTCCAGTTCTAGGCTCCCCAGTTCAAGGCAACTGGAAAGAGCCCAGCGGAGGGCTACAAAGATGATCAGGGCACTGGGGCATCTCTCTGATGAGGAAAGGCTGAGAGACCTGGGGCTGTTTAGCCTGGGGAAGAGAAGATGGAGAGGGGACCTCACCAGTGCTGATCAATAGCTAAAGGGCAGGTGTCAAGAGGATGAGACCAGACTCTTTTTTTCAGTGGTGCCCAGCAACAGAACAAGGGGCAACGGGCACAAACTGGAACACAGTAAATTCCATCTCAACATGAGGAAAATCTCTCCTTTGAGGGTGGCAGAGCGCTGGTACAGGCTGCCCAGAGGGGCTGGGGAGTCTCCGTCTCTGGAGATCTTCAAAACCTGGAAACGATCCTGTGCCCCCTGCTCTGGGTGACCCTGCTTTGGCAGGAGGTTTGGACTAGATGATCTCCAGAGGGCCCTTCCAACCCCTGCCATTCTGTGGTTCCGTGAATAGCTGTACAAGCTTTTAACCTTTGTCGGGACAACCACTTTGCATCGTGGCTACTTGTTGGTTGGGGCAGCATCTTTTCTAGAAGTCCAAAGAGTAAGTTAATACATTTGACTGCTCAGGCTTTGTCGTGTTTAAGACTTTATTTTTCTTGAACTCTTTTTACAGTCTGAAGCTAAATAAAAATTTTCCTTTTCAAATTGGATTTAGTGGGATATTCCTGAAAAAGATTCATTCTTCCTCACCTCCTCATCAAAACTGGCAGCCCAGAAATGACTTTGGGAGCATGTGAATTGCAGTATTTGCAAATAGACAGGCAGAAGATTTCTCTAGTACAGATGTTAATCTTTATAGGTTTACCTTCATAATTAATTAACCATAACTCTAAATGAAAAACTGTTTAGTGTTTTTTTTCTTAGGTGGCCTGAAATACAGTATTTCAAGTAAATTGTCTTTCAGTGTCTTCCCAATTTAATTTGTTGCACTTTAATTACTACTCTTTGGCATCATTACAGTCTTGTTTCCATTTCTGTCTAAATGGAATGTTTCTGAAGTGCTTTTCCAGCGGTTGCAGGTAAAGAGCAGTAACAGTGATGCAGAGTAGAAAATGATAATGCATACGCGGTCCCACAAGGATGAGAGACAATGCTTAGCGTAGTTCATGGAAAAGAGCCAAAGCTTAACTTTTGTGAATTACTAATGGAAGCATTTTGTAATCATGAAACAAAACATCATATGATTATTGAGTTCCAAAACACTGATCAGTCATCAATCNTGACCATGAGCCAGCGATGGGCCCTTGTGGCCAAGAAGGCCAGTGGTATTCTGGGGCGCATTAAGAAGAGCATGGCCAGCAGATCAAGGGAGGTCATCCTCCCCTCTACTTTGCTTTGGTGAGGGTGCATCTGGAGTACTGTGTCCAGTTCTAGGCTCCCCAGTTCAAGGCAACTGGAAAGAGCCCAGCGGAGGGCTACAAAGATGATCAGGGCACTGGGGCATCTCTCTGATGAGGAAAGGCTGAGAGACCTGGGGCTGTTTAGCCTGGGGAAGAGAAGACGGAGAGGGGACCTCACCAGTGCTGATCAATAGCTAAAGGGCAGGTGTCAAGAGGATGAGACCAGACTCTTTTTTTCAGTGGTGCCCAGCAACAGAACAAGGGGCAACGGGCACAAACTGGAACACAGTAAATTCCATCTCAACATGAGGAAAATCTCTCCTTTGAGGGTGGCAGAGCGCTGGTACAGGCTGCCCAGAGGGGCTGGGGAGTCTCCGTCTCTGGAGATCTTCAAAACCTGGAAACGATCCTGTGCCCCCTGCTCTGGGTGACCCTGCTTTGGCAGGAGGTTTGGACTAGATGATCTCCAGAGGGCCCTTCCAACCCCTGCCATTCTGTGGTTCCGTGAATAGCTGTACAAGCTTTTAACCTTTGTCGGGACAACCACTTTGCATCGTGGCTACTTGTTGGTTGGGGCAGCATCTTTTCTAGAAGTCCAAAGAGTAAGTTAATACATTTGACTGCTCAGGCTTTGTCGTGTTTAAGACTTTATTTTTCTTGAACTCTTTTTACAGTCTGAAGCTAAATAAAAATTTTCCTTTTCAAATTGGATTTAGTGGGATATTCCTGAAAAAGATTCATTCTTCCTCACCTCCTCATCAAAACTGGCAGCCCAGAAATGACTTTGGGAGCATGTGAATTGCAGTATTTGCAAATAGACAGGCAGAAGATTTCTCTAGTACAGATGTTAATCTTTATAGGTTTACCTTCATAATTAATTAACCATAACTCTAAATGAAAAACTGTTTAGTGTTTTTTTTCTTAGGTGGCCTGAAATACAGTATTTCAAGTAAATTGTCTTTCAGTGTCTTCCCAATTTAATTTGTTGCACTTTAATTACTACTCTTTGGCATCATTACAGTCTTGTTTCCATTTCTGTCTAAATGGAATGTTTCTGAAGTGCTTTTCCAGCGGTTGCAGGTAAAGAGCAGTAACAGTGATGCAGAGTAGAAAATGATAATGCATACGCGGTCCCACAAGGATGAGAGACAATGCTTAGCGTAGTTCATGGAAAAGAGCCAAAGCTTAACTTTTGTGAATTACTAATGGAAGCATTTTGTAATCATGAAACAAAACATCATATGATTATTGAGTTCCAAAACACTGATCAGTCATCAATCACAGCAGTATATTTGTTTCAAGTATGGAAATAGGTTTGGGGTATTTTTGGTTTTTTTGTATTTTTTTCTGAAGTGTCAGGAGCTTCAATTAGCCCTGTCCTGATTTTTTTTTTTTTGGACCTCCCACTGTTGGGATTTTCTCACTAAAACTGGTTTACAGCAGTGTCCTGGGAGATGTTGCTGGCCAAGTCCAAGGATTGTTCGACTACATCCTAGAGGCCTTCTGCAAATCTGGCTTGCCCTCGATCTCTTCTGTTATTTTTCCCTGTATTATAACCATATATCCTGACACCATAAGCTTCTTCAAAATCCTACTCGTATTTATATTCTTGCTAACAGTATTCTGAGATTTGCTTGAAAAAACTTATTCTGTGCCTATTCTGCCATAATACACTTGCCGTGAAGGTTTCCAGAATTAACTTGTTCTTTAAAATAAGCATCCTTTTGCTACTGTGGAATGGAAAATAACCTGATAAAAAGATCCTGGAAATGGTTTCTCTTTATTGAACTCAGATTGAGGATAATTTTCGGGCATGACTTAAAACCAGCTATGCTTTATAGCAATTTAGTGTGTGGCTTTATATAGCCTTCCCTTCCCTTTGCACATTGTCTAGGAAACCAGAGGAGGGTTTGTAGGCATATAATAATGCTGTGCTTTGTCAGATATTATGTATTTGAGTGGTTATGGGGTTCTAATGTATTTGGGCTCAGTATAGAATGAGTGACTGAGAAGGTCTGATTAGGATTGAGGGCTGTATGCGCTGAGTGACTGCAGGGCTGTATTACACTGTCATGTGTGTCGATGCTGAACTAGAACACCACTTTTCTCACTTCCCTTTGCAGTTAGAGAAACAACATACAGAAAAATGAGATCAGGGTTGGTGAAAACTGATTTGGAGCAAATAGCAAGAAGATCAAATCCAGGTGATTGCGTATGTGGGGACTCTCACCTGCCTTTTTTAATGGGCTCAGAAGAGTTGGATGTCTATTAAAGCCACAATTTGAAATTGTGACTTGTGATGCTGGTGTTTTTCCATTCATTGTGGGTAAGATAATATTTACAGAATTGTTTTAGTTCTCACACTTGCAGTAAATTATGATACAGTGGAGAATGTTGGGGGGGGAGGGGGACACTCAAAAATGGCACTTTCTACAGAAAGCTCTGCTGTAAGCAAAGAGGATGAAGAAGTTTCAGGCTAACCTTTAGTGTAAAGGAGGATAATGTAGTGACCAGTAGGACCACAGAGGGGATGAACATTGGGATGCCACTATGAAAAGCAACACGCTGCGATAATGTACTGGTAAGCCAAGAACACTCCAGTTGATGGTAATAAAGTGCTACAACAGCTTTCTTCCCAGGCAGAATATAGGCAAGTGATTTTACATTAATTTATTCTACTGAAAAATTAAAATACTGCTTTTTTTCCTTCCCTTTCTGTAGAATGGAAAGGAAGGGCTGCTAAACACTGAGTCTAACTTGATACATTTTAAAAGTATTTTTGAGAACTCGCTTTCCAAGAAGCTAGTAATGCTAATGTACATTTTGAGCTTTCCATTGCTGGAGGTATTTATGGTGTGTTTGAACACAAAATTAGCAGAGAGGCTGTACGCATCTATAAATATGGTCTACGGAGATGGAGTGCTGTCTTCTTTATCCTGTATCTCAAAGTATTGTACAAACTTTAAAACTAAATAAAGACTAGCTTCACAGAATCCTGCCTAGAAATCACGGGTGCACTCTGCCTATTGTGAGCAGTGCTTTTTAAAATTTTATTTCAGAGCTACTTTTTAAAAATGAAAATGAATCTGCATACATCAGTGATGGGCAATGAATGCAAAAATAATAAAGCAATCAGCCACCACTGAAATGCTGCCACCTCTCCAGAAATGACAGCAATTTACCGTATGCCGCAGCGCATTACGGTATCATCCCTCATTTTAATATTTGATTTTGAAGATTCACGTTTCTGATATTTATGACAGATGTAAATCTTCGGAATCCAGAGATGTAAAATTATGGACTCGTTGCCTGCAGTTAGGCTTTGTGCTTCTTTGCTACTAAATAACACCAGAGTTAAAGGAAAAAAGATTGTTCTGTCTGAACGTGAGTCTTCCCAGATGTGAATGTCTTTAGGTGGTTTCTCTGATGATACGTTACCAAGTTCAGTGGTTTATCCTATATATCAGCGGAGAGTAGATACCGTACATTGATTTTACAGAAGAAAATGCTGTTTTTCTGTATTAAATGATACCAACGAAACTACGTGCTTGTAAAGCATTTTATCCTCTGCGGAGGCATCACTGTCAGGTTTTTGTGTGTTGCTGGGGTGAAGCGTTTCAGGACTTGTTGTATCTATTTCTATGGAAGGAGTCGCCGCCAATGGGTCTCAATGAAATAAGGTTTTCATTCCCAATCTCCATTGTGAGTTAAAAGCTGAATTTTTGCCTCGCTGTCACTCAGCTTCACTTTTGTGAAAAATTTGAAGCGGGATACAAGCCCCGTAGGTGACAGCTTCAGCACGATGCTGCCGCCCTGAGAGGCGCTGTGTTGGGTTCTGCCACTAAAGAGGTGCAAGAGCGAAAGGCATTGGGGTGTTGAGTTTCACATCCCGTTAGTACTTCTTTATGAACGCTCTGTCAGAGTATTAGTTGTAAATGGTGTCATTTTATCGCAAGATCAGTTCTAGGTGAGCCATCAGCCAGTGATGCTGGAACGCTCAGCCCAGTTGAGTGCTATCAGTGCTTTGTGCAAAGTTGGGACTGCTTCACTTGGAGCTGAAATGACTTGTAGGTGATTAAAAAAGACAAACATCTGCTTCTCAAAAATTACATGAAAGCAATCAAAATTAAGACAGACGTGCCCTTTTGTTTACTGGATAATGTTCACCTGGATTTCACTACGCCTTTCTTGGTAAGAGCTGAATGCTTAATCTGTATTTTCTAATTACTTCTCCATGCTATTTTTTTGCCTTGTCTGTCGTTGGTTTTTTTTTTTTAATAAAGAATAGGCTTTTCTGTAGCAAGTGAGCAATTTGTATTGTAGATTAGACATTAAAACGTTTCAATTGGGCCGAGTTAGTTGCAGCTGAAACTCAAAGTGCGGGAATGGATTAAGATGAGAGAAGGCTGTGCTAAGTTGGCCATCAGCTACACTCAGGCTTCTGACGAGGGATGTAAATTATACTCCGCTGCGGCTCTCTTAGTTAGTTGATCTATGGAGTGAAATTGAACCTGACTACCCGGGCAGCTGTTCATCTTTCTTCTTGATTGAGAAAAAGGTGCTGGTGGCACCGAACAGCAAGTACCAATGTAGAGGGAAAAGGCTCAAGTCGGGGATACCGCTGACAGCCTGTGGGAGATGGGGAGTGATCGAGCCCTCCCTCACCTCTGCTGCTCCGCAAGGGGAATGGGGGAGGCTTGAAAAAGAAAACGAAGAAAAATAATGGAATGTCAAAAAAAGTGAAAATACCTTCAATTACAAAGAAAAAACCAACACCCAGAGCCCAAAGCTGTGTCACACTCAAAAGCGTGACTGCAATTAATAAATATAAATATATATATGAAGTACTTGGAAAAGAAAGTCAGTATGAAGTCATTAACAAATATAATTTATAACTTAAAATTGACTTTTACCTTTATTTTCCAGTGCTTTTGCTTTTGTTTATGTTGTGAGAATGAGAATATGATTCTATAGAGGAATTTCAGGTTTTACTTTGGCTTTACAATGTGCTGTAAAAATTATTCTTGAAACATTTGTTCCCAAAGCAGATCTTGAAAATCAGTTGGTTTGGTTGTCGGTTGTCCAGGCTATGAACTGACTAGGATTGGCAGCAAAAGAGAATACAAGTGATTCTGTCAGCTGAGTCTTACTTTCTCTTACGTGTGTTTTTTAGTGTCTAATGATGGGATTGAACTGGTACTGCAACTTTTTTCTCAGTGGAGACCTTCATTTTAATCTTTCCCCTCTTTCTGGCTTCTGATCTTCACAGAGTCTATGGGAAACTGCTATCTTTCATATTCTGTTGAATTTGATTTCAGTTAGTTAGTAGTTCAAATCATTCTAGCAAGAGACAGAAGTTTGGGCATCATGTCTCTTTAGGAAACAAGCTTATAAAGCATAAGAATGGAAAAGGGATGACTAAGACAGGAAGAAAAAACCCCAACCCAATAATAAAATCCTTTGCTTTGTAAACTGCCAGCTTAATAGAGGAAATATGGCATTGATGATGCTCAGTGATGAACAGCCATGGCCATATATTTCTCCTCCACAGGAGCGTAATGAAGGTCTTAGGTTAGAAGACAAACCACAATGACGTTACTTAATGGTACTCTAGGAAACGTCCCTTTACATGGGGCACAACATATAACTATATATTTACTTTTACATATAACTATATATTTACATTTGAGCCAGCACTGTGCCTGGGAAAATCATAGTGAACAATTGCTATTAAGAAAATATAGTGAAAAATACTGTACTTCTTTTGGCTCAGCTGAATCCCATGCAGTTCAGTGAGATGATGCTCAGCTTGGATGTGTTTTTCACCTGAAAGAAACTCAGTGAACTGATGGCAAGGAATAGAAAGAATGGCTCTAGAATTGGTGACTCCATAGAACGGTTGCAGGAAAAAGGCTGAAGATGAAAGCTGTGAACTTCTTGACTCAAGTCGTGGATGATATTAAGTTTGCAGTCTTCAAATAGAAACATCTTGGCTAGGAATTTATACATAAGACTTCCTGGCAGCTGGGAGTGGTGGGTAAAGCACAAATGCTTCCACTTATAATTTAAAAACATCAGCTTACAAAAAATATATTGATAGTAGAAAATGAATTTGATAAAATTTTATAGAGTTATGGGGCTTGGAAGTCCTTGAGAAATCACAGAGGCAAGATCTGGACCTGTACCATGCCAGGCAGATGTTTGTCTAAGCTGCTTTTAGAAAAACTTTAAGAAGAAAGCAGCATAGTAGGTAGGTGTTTCTATGGTCCAAGTGGGACAGAAAGTTTTCCTTAATCCCTGGTTTCTTATCTTTTCCCACCAGAGAAAAATTAATTACCTACCCCCACTGTCAACAATATTGTATTATGTCTAGAGAGTGGATAAATAAAAGAACCTGCAAGAGTTCTATAATGCCATTGTGTTCCCAGGAAGTACAGTCAAAAAGATGGTAGATAGGAAAAGACACGAGAGAGAAGTTGAACAAAATTAGAGTGGTTACTGCAGAGAGTTGGCAAAGATAAATCAGATGCTTCATGCTAAGAGATCAAACAAGAAGTAAAACCTGAAGAGCAGTAAGTTTGCTAAAAAAAAAACCATAATAAAAAAATTGGTATGTGTCCTATGGAACTCACCACTGCAAGATGTGAGTGCTGAAAATTTTCTCTTTAAATAATGGGCGGTTATTCTGATTACCTGGATAGCCTGTTGGTTTGGGGTGTTTTGTTTTGTTTTTTTTTTTAAATTCAGGGAGCAAAATCAAGTCCAGTCACATCCGGACACTTCCTGATAATGGATTTTGCAAATCTATTGACTGACTTGAGAGATGAAAGACTTGCGTGTTAGCCAGTGAGGCACAGAGTCAGTGATAGGGCAGCTGTAAATGTTTACTTACTGTGCCTCATTTAAATGTTAAATATTACTCTCTGAATCACTCGGCATGTGGGAAAAGGTCACCTCTGCCTTTTCAGGCTGTGGGCAGGCTGGCTGCTCAGGAGCAGCAAAGATTGTGGTCAAAGGATAAAAGTTGCTGATGAGAACAAGAAGCCTGTGGTTAATGGGGCTCCTTTGCCCGTGGGTGAGCAGCTCTGCAGCGCTGTGGGGACGTCCTCCTCCTCTCCGCTCCTGCCCTGTGATCCTCCCCTTGAGCCTCCTGCAAGGAGAGGAGGCAGCCAGAGGCAGCACAGGCTTCGGGTTTTTCCAAGTGCTGCTTCCACGTTACAAGATGGTTTAAATCAGAAGGTGCCGATCCCTGAATCGGAGCTTCTGCAGTTATTACAGAAGTCATTAGACTCCCATCTCTTAGGAAAGAAAAAAAAGAGGTAGTGCTTCTCAGTGCTTCCGCACCTTAAAGCACGTGTGACTTCTTTGAAACGTCTCATTACCGTTCTCTTCTCCTCCGCCATCATTTTCATTAGCCAGCATTGTTGGAGCGAAGCTCTCGAGTGCTGAGCTCTGATTTCAGCACACCGAGCGGCTGCTCGCGCCGCACGTAATGACCGCAGGAGAGTGTTGAAGGGAGCCTCGGGAATCACATGGGGGCTAAACGCCGAGACCAGAGGCACGTTACGACTTTCAGTGGTTATCCTCATTATTCAATAGCTCCACACAGAATCGTTATTAATAAGCGGGGCTGAAAACCCTATTTGTCAACAGAGATGTGCCCAACAGGTAAACTAGCCCTTCAAAATGCCTGCTGGTGCCAGCAAGATTTCTTCCTGCACTGGTGTGGCTGCACAAAAAAACATTTGAACCTAAGAAACAGTAAAATTCAGTTGTCCATCTTTAGCGTTTATTCTCCGATATTCCAGTATTATTCAAAGGATGAGCTCATAGAGGATAATAATGGCACATCTAGCCTATAATTTACATTCCAGTTGAGGAAAGAGAAGTCTAAATGTAAATAAATTCTTACTTTCTAATTTTTGTTCCTTCTTGTAAAAGGCGGACAGGGGATGGCAGACACTCTTGCCAGGGAAAACAACCCTGGTTTTGTGGCATTTTGCTTCAGATTTCCAAGGACAATGATCTGGTTGTCTTTTAACTGGGCAAATAGAAGGTGACTGTATTTAGGAGAGGTTGTTGTAGTAACGTTTTTGTTAATGGAGTTTTTGGATTGATTTATTGGGGCACATGGCTTCCAAGTTCCAATTGCAAAATCTCTTTTTGTTCATGAAAAAAATATTGGAAGTCTGATGTGAAATCTGAGATCCAGGAGAAGATGTTCCCATCTACAGTTGTTTTCACCTGAGCAGATTTATGTTGGAAAGCAGGTAACATTTGGGTTCTCATGGGCGAGAAGGTGACTCGTTCTTAGGAATGGGGACCCAGAGAGCTGCAACTGCTGGGCACAGCTGGAAACCCAGCGCTGCTGCGGGGTGCTGCAGCGGCTGCGCTTCTCCTTCCCGGCCCCGAAGGCAGGACGTGCTGCGCCAGGAAAGCTGCTGGCAGATAGGCAACAGGGAGGCAATTTGAAGGAGGCTTAAGTGAAGCTCAATCAGGCACAGCAGCCCTGAGCTGAAGGGCCAGATTCTGGGCTCAGATACACACCCTTAACGTCTGTGTCCTTCTCTAGGGTTTGAGAAAACAATGCTGGCATCAAAAATATCGTCAGAAAGCTGCCTTTTCATCCCTCCTGCGTTTAATTTTTGACAGTTTTTTCTCCCTTCTTTCGTCACATCAGCTGTTTTTTTTCTCTTTGAAGAATTTTTCACTGCATTTAAAGTCTCAAGACCTAAGCCGTGTGTAGACATAATTATGTCACTTCGTATTTACTTAATCTTACTGCTTGTTATCCATACAATATTAGCCATGACACATTTTCCTGGGCAGGGTTGTAAGTGATGTATTTTCATGAAGGAAGGGGGAAAAAGGAGGAATATTTTGAATAGAATAAGTTGATTTATTTCAATAAAAGTAGGCAGGTACGGTGTTTAATATGTTAACCCTCGTTCTTTGAAATTATTTGAGTGCTTCTGTCTTGAGATGGTAGAAGTCTGGAAGGGAATTAAGGAGACGGAGGAAAGTCCCTTGGCATTTTTATGTGCTGAAGTAACAGGCAGGCAATCCTGCTTTATACAATGCTATCTTCCTGTGTAGAACAATTAGCGTTAATATGGTAATGATAATTGTTTCTGTAAATCATTCTTAATTAACTATTTATGTAATAAGACACTTCAGAATCTGTGTTTAACAATTTTGAGGCTGCTTTTCCCCTGGTAATTGGTTTCCCTGTATATTTCTTTCCTGTGCTAGTGACCGTCTTCTGTTCAGTATTAGCTGTGTGACACGCAAACTTAAAATTTGGTATAGATGATCCTTAATTAGCACAAAATGGTGCATAAATTATGCAGTAACAGGTGGGTTCCTTCCTTTAGCAGTTGCTGATTGCTGGTCTTTCAGTGAAATAATGAAACTTTAATACAGCTCCCAGCTTGCTGGGCCACCAGACCTACCCAGTATTGTCACCCTGCAGTTTTCGGCAGGTGACAATATGCCCTTCTGCCTTTCGGGTGTTACACTTCACTCTGTGCCAGAGGTGGAAGTGCCTTTTTGAGAATCTTCTGTATCCAGTTGGCACCCCGGAGTCAAAAGTGGAAATGGGGAAAAGTGTTTAAAACAAGAGCTTCTGGGCAACCGGTTTCTGTGGTTAATTCCTAAGCAGGAAAGGGAATAACAACCATACGATCTCCTGCCTTGTTTGATGTTGCTTAATATATTTTGAAGGGGTATTGAAACAAGGGAAGAGCCTGCTACATCATGTGCTCTTTAATTAGCTCCCATTGTTCTGCTTTGGACTTTTTCGTCTTGAAAATGTTGCCTGCTGCCTTGCTTTTTCCTCCTTGTTTTTTTTGTTTGTTTGTTTGTTTTTTTTACTTGCGTATGTGTGAAGCATATACCAATATTTTATGTACATAATTGGCCTAGATTTCTATATACTGCCTAATATAAAGTGCACATTCTCTTTTTACGGTGGTTTATGTTTATTGCACTCACTACATTGTTTTATGTGCACAGTGTGCTTATTGAATGTGTGGTGTAGTCGGAGAGATGTTAGATCCCATTCTTAGCATCATTAGTGCTGTTTTCCTCACTGATTTTCATCAAGCTATAGTTTAATTTACTTCACTTCGTTATTTTGCAGAGCGGTTTGTATCTGTTGGATTTCCCTTCTGTTGCTTTTAAAACCACCAGCATCTCAGAACAGCAAGAAGCCTAAGTATTTTTAGCTTTGTTTTTCCTTTTTTGACGTGTTCTGAGCACCCCAGGATTTCTGTGATACAGCCAATCAGTTAAAGCCAAATACTGATAGCTTTACAAGTTAATTAGCACCTCAGTTCATCAGCAGTCACGCTCAAATTAATACTGGAGTAAGCATATCAGAATCTCATCTTCCGTTTGCGTTTAGTGAAGATGATTTTGCAGTATGTTAATTTGTATGGTGTGCAGAGTGTATTTAATTTTCAGTGCTCTTTATTTTTTTTTTGACCTCTTTAAACTCGGGGTCGAAATTCTTATAGGAATTGGCTTGTTTCAGCTCATGTAAAGAATATGGAAAATTCAGTCAGTTGCTAGGATTTATTCTGATTAAGTCACACTGACTAATGTATTTCTCTAGTTGTTCACTTGGAAGGTAGGTATTTCTTTGACTATTTTGGCTTCTTTTTAAGTATATGCAGCTTAGGGCTCTTGATGTAAATAAATGTAACTATATGACTAAAGTAGGAAAAATAACTTTAGCCTAATCAAGCCTTAATTGTCTGGATTAGTAAGACCTACAATAATTAAGATACTTTGCAGAAGTAATAAGCTATTCATACCCAATCCATTGCGTCCTTAGATTTTCGCAACATAGGCTTTTCTTTCAACCACTGAAAGAAATGGCAGAAAGAAATATTTGCACTGATGGCGAGCTGTGGTCTATATGGGAACAAATAATTGGAATTTCAGAGACTTGATATTTTGGGAAGAGTACAGATAATTACTATTTATTGTTGTCCCCCTCAGCTGCAGCCTATCAAGAAAAAGTAGCTAATAGAAATTACTCTTCCTTTAGAGATGATTAGTGTGGGAGCGCTTCATCAAGAGTCGTCGGCACTGCTGCAGAAGACTCTATCCAAACGCTGTTGGTGAGCAGGAAGCCAGAAGCTCATCTGTGGTCCTTCCTTTTCAGACTCGGGGAAGAAAAGTCCCTTGAGTTGCAAGTCTAATTTTATGCCACTGCAGTGACGTTTAGGGCTGAATGCGGTGGAGAAATGCATCAGTACCACTCTGCTAGCTATGTAATCCAAGCAAGTGGTTATTCCCAATACTGATAGGTGGATTTGGAGTATATTAAAAGCAGCAATCGGGACCATGTCTCTCAAGAACACTGCTCATCTGTGTGTTTTGGTTTTTAGGAGTATTCTTCACGGCTTTTAGCATATATACTGCATATACAGTGTACTGTCATGCCTTCCTTTGGTTTTCTTGGATTGGAGCAGAAGTAGAGGAAATCTGAGTTTAGCCTGTTTACAGTAAGAACGCTAGGTAGAACAGATTGGCTGCCTGCTGGAATACAGACTTTTATCAAAATTTATTGAACAGGGTACAGGTAAATGTTTCTTTCTTTTAATCAAGGTTGATTAAATTACAATCAGAAAGATGCCCCTGCTCCCTTAGGCACATCACAACCTTGTTATCATCTCCAATTCATCTAGCCTTTCAAGAGAGGGTTTTATTAGCTCTTCCTAATCCCCAAATAATTACTCTAGACAAAGAGCTATTTGTAGAGAACATCTTGTCTAAGGAAAAGGGATTCACGAGAACTCCCAGGCCCTAATAAATTCTCTGGAGCTCTGTGACATGAGTTTCCCTGGTTGTCCTTGATCTTAAATCACAACTAGGTCACGCTGATAAACAGCTGCGAGGGGAAGGGTACCTCTGCCGACAGAGATGCCTCCTCCGTGGGGTCCTGGGGTTGAAGTGGTATTCTCAGTACTTAAGCCTTGCGTTTGAAAAGGAGCAAGAACTTTTTGAACGGATAGGTTAAAGGTGGAGGAGACTTATTCTCGTAAGACTTTACATTTGTCCTTAAGCATGCTGCAAGCCATGCCTGCACAGCCTCCCAAAGTCATTTTGTGACCTGTGTATAACTGTGTATTTATGGTCTGAAAACTGCAATGCAAACTTTAAGGTGCACGGTCCTCCATCTCCCCTCTCCACTGATGGAGTCCAGACTACGCCAGCTGCCACATTCCGTCTGCATCCCATGGGAAGAGCCGAATCCCCAAGGCTGAGGTTCAGAAGAGCCCGTAGATAAACCAAGCCAGGAGTCAGATATCCTGCCCTGCTCTACGTCTCGGGTGCCTGGCGCCAGACTGCGCAGCTACATTTGCCTCTAATTAAGATGAGAGACCTGAATCCTTTTGGGATTTGCACCCTTTCTCCGGGCATAGAGCCAGGATTCCTCCGTTCTTTTAAATACTGGCACTGCAGGAAAAAGGGGATGATTTTGATGATTGGCGCTGCTGCCCTTTTATAAAATAGCTTAATGATTACAGGAGTAGGAGGTAAGAAACCCAGCAGGATCATTAATTCTTTAAAGTTTCCGCTTTTTTCATTACAGCTGCCTCTAGAAAAGGTTCCTAGTTTCTGAGCTTATTGTGTTTCAGACATCAGCAAATTTTGTGGGGAGTTTTATCGCAGGGACAGGAAAAAAACCCCAAACGAACCTAGACTATTTTATATACTTTGAAGTCATTTATTTACTTGCTAATGAAATGCTCACTAACACACAGACTATCTGCTCACACCTATTCCTGTTTTAAAGGAAAATACCTTCACTACTGCAAACAGAGAAATTAATCATAACTGGCTTGTTCTACAAAACACATTCCCAGTGATAGGGAAAGTCTGATTTTTTTAATTATTTTTTTTCCCCCCTCAAATAAGGAAACTTAAATTACTTAAGGGACTACTTAGCTTCCACTGGTGCAATTAGATTAATGTAGGAGGAATTTTGATTTATTTCCAGAGATGAATATATGTTTCTAGGTCAGTAACTCTATTTAGAACAAAAGGTCTTAAGATTTTTCGAAAATAAATCCCGACGTAGCGTTAGGTGTGCTGCTCTCCATTTGAATTTCAGTTTAGTCTTCATCTGATTTTTTTTTTTTTTGCATGAGTCTAAAAGTGTTGAAGTTCAGAAGTAATAAATGAATTCAGGAAGAGGGGAAGTGGTGATAAAATGGTGATCTTCATTTGCACTGCCAGAAGACTGGTGTCAATCACCCTGAACCAGTAACGTCGGCCAGGAAGGGGGCAGATAGAGAGGCAGTGATGTTTGTTAGCGGTAAAATACTATCCAAAGCGGCAGAAATGAAAGCTTGCAGTGAAGCATTAAAAGGTATGATGATATTGAATAACTGAGCAATGAAACAGCAGATACAATTCAATGCTGATAATGTAAAACAATGCACATAGAGGGGAAAAATAGTAATAAATTTATATGGGCAGTGGTGGGCTCTCATTTCTCAGTGGCCGCTTTGGAAAGGCATCTGAAAGTTCAGTTCTGCAAAACCAAGCGAGCAAGTGTGTGCTGTTCCTCTGAGCAGGAGCCGCGCGGGGTGGGTGGGAACTGGGTTCAGAGGGGCTTCGTACCCGCCATCGCCTGGGACTTGGTGCAACAACATCATTTAGGCAGCGGGGTTGTGTCGGGTGCTTAAAACTCAAAAAGCAGTTAGGCAGTGAATTAAAAAATGTATCGGAAGTCACTAATTTACGAAGCTGTCCCTTCTGGCAGAGGAGTCCCTGGGGACTGGGAGGGTGTTTCTGGTGGTATCACTGTCCCCTTTTCCATCCCGCCAAACGTAAGGAACTTTATTGACTTTATGTTCAACACAGGCTGCTGAACCTCCATCTCTAGTCAGCATGTCTCCAGAGGATGATTTAAATTTTGACTGGGACTTTGTGGTGGGGGCTGTGGCATGGATGTTCTGCTTGAGATAGTGCCACGTCCAGGACTGGAGGGTCCTTCAGTGAAGAACTGTCATTATTGATAAAGAGGTGTGAAATGTGTCCTCAATGAGACGGTTTACTTCCTATCACCAGAAAGATGGATTTGATGCAGCCAGAGTTTGCTGCCTCTCAGATCATGACTCCCTTTCTATGAATCAAAAACAGGTTTCTGGATTTGGCCCCTTGTATGCAACCTGGCGAATATGTCCTAAAGGGTCGGAATTTTATCAACTGAAACAAAATTAAATGTGCAATACGTTGCAGTGTGTACAACTGGTTTGGTAATGTATCTGTTGAGATACTTCATAACAAAATTACTAAAACTGGAGCTTTGGAGAAATGAAAAATCAAATAATTAGTTGAGGTTCACTTTGAATATTCAGGATGCCAAGTGAGACTGAAAATTAACTGAAGTTTTCTTGTGGAAAAATACCCCCTGGCAAACTGTTAAATGTAAATTTTGAGGAAGTTATGTGTATCTATGCTTGGTTTTTATAAAAAAGTTAATCTTTTTAGCCATTAGATGTTCAGTATAATAACTTTCCTCTTGATAGCTAAGCTACCCAGGGGATTTTATGGTAGGTGTTGGCTTAAAAACCAACTTCAGCCCCTAAAAAAGCCCCAACTCTTCCTCCTTCCGTGAGAATCCCTTGCTCAGTTCTCAAACACCAAGCAGAGATCCAGTCTGTGGCCCACTCTCTGGAATCTGGTGCCATTTCCAGCCACTCTTGAGTGCAGTCGCAAAGATTTGTGACTGAGCTAATTACCTGATGGTATCTGAATTTACAGCCTGATAGTTAATTATTCTGTATACGCCACGTACTGTAGCTTACATGTAAACACTTGTTGGAAGGCAAAATAACCCTCCAGGGTAGAATTTAGTGTGCCCTGAGGAGTGGTCTCTGTTGCCATCTCAGCAGCAGGGTGCTCTTCTCTCATGTGTCAGCTTCTTGGGTTTTTTTATAAGGTGACCTGTTATGTATAAACATGGTTTATCCTCGTTGTCGATAGTGCTTATGCAGTTGTAGTCTAAATACGAACCCTGAAATATAGTTCATGCTCCTTTTGTGTTCATGATAGATTTCAAGAACATTTTCGGTTGCTGGTGATGTCAGCAGAATCTCTCTATTGAATTATGGATTAGATATTTAATCAAGGTCTGTGCGTTATTACACAAATCATTTCTTTCTGTTTCTTTCCTGAAAAAAATTAAATAAAAAAAATAATTAATTCACAGTGTAATTGAGTGACCGGCTGGTAAATAAAATTCGGTTATGCATCTTATGCCGCTGTCTAAGAACATGCAAATAGAAAACGCGATGTGTGTGTCCAGCAGGTGTTTCTACTGAAAACCTGCATCAGTAGGGAAGGAATATAAAATTCAGAACCGTTTCCACTGACTCAGATGCACTTTTTTGTAGTTGTTCCAGCAGATGCTAGGTTTAAAACATCTGCTTATCCTGGTGTTTCTTTTCTCAGTGTCTTGAATCATAGCTGAGATGTGGCTGCAAGACCAGTCCAGGACCACCAGACTTGCTGGTTTAGCAATTACTTCTGTTTTTATTCCAAATTATGGTTTTGTCCAGCTGTCTTTTAAAACCATTTCTATGAGTTGCTAGGATACATTTCTAAAAGTGGAAACTGTTTACACAGCGACAATATGAAAAATCTTTGTATTTCACTTATTGCTTGCCAAAGCTTCATTACAAGGCACTGCTGAAGTTTACCAAGCTCTCAAAATTGTCATACAATCCTGTTTCTTTGTTTGTTATAATCAGAGAAATACACAGCTGATTAAATGAGTCTTGTTTTGTCTACTATTATTAACTCCTTTGAGCTTTCCAGTGGTTCTAATCAAAGTCAAGCTGAAACATCTCCCTCTTGTAGGTGCACGCGGGCGTCTGTGCTCTCTGCTTTACAGGTGCCTAAGATTTGAGATTGTGAAAAGGTGAAATCACATCATCTGAAACAAAGTCAAACACACATATTTTCCTACAGAAAGTATTAAAGCTTTAGGTAAACAACTTGAAATTTGTGTAAGCAAGGGTTGGGTTGGTGAAGGAGTGCAGACCAGCCCAAAGGCAGTGTCAGCGTTTGCATAATGAGGTCTGCCGAATTTTTAAACTGGTACTTCCCAAAATACAATCCTAGGGATCAAGTCTTTCTCATCTTACGACATGTGCTGTAACTTGCTTTGTCTTACACTGTTAGGCCTTCTAAAATCTGAAGGGTTTTTCATATACAGTAGTCTTTTAACTATAAAAAGTAGAAATATTTTTTCAACATGTGAATTTATATTTTCATCTGCTGCTTCAGGCTCACTGCTGATGTTTTTAATATTGGATAGATTTTATTTTTGTGGTATCACGTAGGAGGATGGCTAAAGAAAGAATTGGCATTTAAATTTGCAAAGATTTTTGTCTTAAACGGTAGTTCTGAGATTAGTCTTGTTAGCCACCGTTGTGTTCCTTTCAAACCAGCCCAATAGGCAGTTAAATAACTGCTACGGACATAATCAACAATCAGATTATATTGAATGCCTGCAGACTCCACCAGAAAGGTCTAAGGGAAAACTATTTAAGATGAAACAAAACATAGCATTTAAATCCTAGCATGAGAAGCAGCCAGACAAAGGGAACACAGATCGCCGTTTGATTACCCCTGTAGAAGAACATTTAGAAAATTAATATTAGGACATTGGTAATTGAAAGCCTTTAAAAGTGTTAAAGCCTTCCTTTTTCTTTTCTTGGATGGAAAAGGTCGTTGACAGAACACAGCTGTGTGCATACGTGATACCCCGAGCAAATGCGGGAGTAAGGGCTGTAATATCTCAGATCTTTACCTAGCAGGTATCAGAGGACTGAGCTCTCAAGGGTGGGATACAGCTGCTTAAAATTTCATGGTGGCCAGAAACACGAAATTCTATTTAAAATCTTCTAAAAGTAGCTGCGCTGTTGATCAATTTGTTTCATCCTCTAATAATTTTTTCAAGTGCAGCCTTTCTATCTTGATTGCTTCAAGGCAACTTGAAGATTTATTAATACACAAAGGTGACAGACGACCAAAAGGGTTAAAGTCTCGTGTGTCTTTCTCTGTTTTCAGGGATAACTTCTTAACAGAGAAAAGGTAAAGCTGCTCCTCCTTCTGTGTCCTAGAAGCAAAGAAACCTATAAATTATAGACAAATATAAGCTATTCCATAGGACCTGGGAGGAGAACCTGCACGTGGCCTTTGTGCCTTGCTCTGAGGAGGGTCTCTTCACTTTGAATTACCAGTAAGGTGCTAGAACGGCGTAAAAGAAAGCATAGTAAAGCGAAGAATTAGGCTCATCATTTTTGCCTTAGGAATGATAGTAGTATACGTTTTTCAGTTGAACCTCCTGGCAGTTTATTAGAAGATGAAATATAGGCTTAGGCAGCACTTACTTGGTGAGGAAAGTGAAAAGATTTTGCTTCTGCCAAGCCTAAAGGTTTTAGGATATTTAATAGGGATACAGTTGGTTAAAAGGTGGAATCCATCATGTGAGTGCTGGTAAAAGCATGTTCTGGTAAAAGCAAGGGGAAATCCACAGGCAATCTGAATGCTGCAGCAGGGTATGGTGGAGTGAAGGAAATGGTGATCCTGAAGACCTTTTCTTTTCCTGCAGCAGCACTGAAAACCTCAGAGATGTTGTTTGTTCTTGTCTTTATATGATCAACTAGTCACAGATGGCCTTGGTTGAGTAATGAACTCTTCCATCTCCCTGTTACTGCGTGAGCATTACCTGCAGCTCAGAGTCATTCCTAATCTCTCACTGGAAGGATTTAGATCTTGCTGAGCATGTAGATGATGTAAGCCCTGGCAATCTTTTAATTTTGCTGGAAAGACTTTTGTGAGTTGAGGAACTGGAAAAGCCTGTCTTCTTTGGTCTTGACGTTGATCTTCCATGTGGATACTGGGCTCTAAGGAAAGAGAAGCTCCCAGCGTGGTCTTTCCTCAGCAAATCCATTAATAGGGTCTCTCTCCTCTCTTCAGCCACCTATTTGCACCAACTGACAGAGTGAAAAATTCATAATATAGGTGAGACTTGACTGAAATTGGCCCAAAGGCTGAAGGATTGACGCAGGGAAGAACGGGCATGAGAAGGGAGGACGGGGACTTCTGTTGATTTGCACATTCCCACATACACCCATGGAGCGTGTGGTTGTGTTACTCATGTTTCCTTGGGAAACCAGACTAAAAATAGTGCGAAGTAGGAAATAAAACCAACTCTGTGACTACATAGTACTTTGTAAGGGAAAAACATTATCCACGTCTCTGGATTACCAGAGTGTTTGAAGCTGTGATAACCCAGTTGTTAGCAACTATAATTTAGATTTTTTTTCTTTTACGTAAATATGACTTATTTGAAGTAGGTTGAATTAGGAAATTCATGAATAAATATTTTGACATAATCAGAATTATATGGCTAGAAATTGACCTACTTTGCATGACAGATGCTTGTGAATCCCCCAGCTAATAGCACACTAACCTGGCATAGCAGTGCCCTGTCTTATAATACTCTAAGCTGCATACAGACATTAAATTATTAGATTGTTGTGGGTTTTTTTCACGGAGATTAGACACAGTCAATTTTGTTTGTAAATGAGTAAGTTATAGGCAAGTTACAGAGAAGGCATCGGGGTGCAGTCCAAAGGAGGATCCGTGTTTTCAGCGTGGTCTCACAAAATACTGTTAGAGGTAGAAAAAGCCAGAAGAGCTTGATGGTACCAGCCACCAAACAACTGGAGTATTACACCACGTAGACAGGTCTTAAGCTCTTCAGAAGATAAGCACAACCGCAAGAGGGACAGTAATGTTTTAAAAGTCAGGTAATTTTTTAATGATATAAAAAGCGTCTATTTTTTTCCCCCCGAGGCTGGTTTTTGTGCTTGTGTTGATTTCAGCAGACTGATTTTATCTGCATGTCCTTAAAGTTAATATGACCAGGATTTTGTACAGGTTAAGTCAATAAAGAACTCTGACCTAAGAATAAAACACTCTTATCCTCCTTTTGAGTTCATATTGAAATTTTTTTAAAAATCGTTTTCCTTTATTATTTTAAGAGACGCAGGTGATGAAACAGTTTAGAAGCACATTGCACAGAGTGTGGTTTTCAAGCTTCATAAATTTTTGTCGTTCAAGTCTAGCACAAGAAATAGTAGTGCTTTTATTTGTGAAGTATCATTGGTTTTTATTTTTAATGGGGGAAAGGTAACTCTATCTTGGCTCGGTGATAGTGAAGAAAACACTCCTTTCTTTTCTTTAATAAATGCAATGAAAAATAATACCATATTCAATTTCGTTAGCTTCTTTATCACTTCCCTGTTGTTTTCTCTGTTTTTAAAGAACTTTTGCAGACGAGGTCAGCTTTGTTCACGCTTTTTTTCACCAAGGTCTTCAGAGGAATACGATTTTGCTCTCTTATAATGAACTCTTGTTACCACAAAGGTAGTAAAACCACATCTATAATCTTAGCAAATAATATGTTCTCTTTAAAGCCTTAAGCAGGGATAGACCAAGACACGGCTCCTGCCCACTAACTTGGTTTACTCCAGCTGCTTCGAACTTCCTGGAAGTAGATTAAACTGTCCAAGCTCAATATGAGCGAACAGTGGGCTGCTGCGGCAAAGCAAGCCAACAGGATGCTGGGTTGCATCAACAAGGGCATCACCAGCAGAGGAAAAGAGGTCATTATCCCACTCTACTCAGCGTTTGCCAGGCCAGACCTGTTCAGTTTTGTTCCCTGCTATACGAAAAAGACGTGGACAGGCTGGAGAGGGTCCAGAGCAGGGCCACAAAAATGATGAGTGGCCCGGGAAGCGAGCCATATGAGGAAAGGCTGGGAGAACTGAGTTTTTCAACCTTGAGAAAAGAAGGCTTAGGGGAGACCTTATCACTATGTTTCACTATTTAAAGAGTGGCTACAAAGAAGATTGAGACTCCCTTTTTACAAGGAGACACATGGAAGAGATGAGGAGTAATGGATATAAGTTACACCTGGGGAGATTCTGATTGGAGATGAGGAAAATTTTTCACCAGGAGAACAATCAGCCTTTGGAAAAATCTACCCAGGGAAGCGGTGGATTCCCCAACATTGGACACATTTAAGATTCATCTGGACAGGGTGCTAGACGATTTTATCTAGGTTGGACCAGATGATCCTCGAGGGCCCTTCCAACCTGGTGTTCTATGATTCTGTAATCCCTTTTACACCCATACACGTTCCAAGAAGGATGCAGTTCGGTCATCCTTGCAGTGCCCAGCTACCAGAGAGAGCCTTGGGGGCTGTAAGCAGAGACACCTTTAGGTGCTGCTTACTTGGGGACTGAGCTTCTCCTTTCAGGTAATGAAGGCATCATTTTTTGAATAAGTCATGTTTGGAGGACACTGATTTGCAGTTGGGCAACTTGGGTTCTTTGGAAACTTCAGAAAAAGGCAAGACACAGAGGTGATTATTTGACTGGGTTAGTTACAGTCACCCTTCCAAGAGTTTCTCTCTAGCTTGCAGGGTGTTTGGAAGGAGGGTTGTTGGCGATTTCTTTGTGGTTGCACTATACTTTCCTGACGTTTTTTAGGTGAATAGCTCTGAAAGGCTGGACTGGTCTGGAGGTGGCTCAGCAAATTTGTTAAAATTTGTAAAAGTTTGGTAGCGCTAAGCACTCAGCTTTGTTTTTTTCTCCTGTTTCCCCTCACTTACCAACAGACTCTTCAGGTTCAAACATTCCAGGTTAGCTTGATGGGCG
Organism: Rhinoptilus africanus; assembly: GCA_013400135.1. Taxonomy (NCBI): domain Eukaryota; kingdom Metazoa; phylum Chordata; class Aves; order Charadriiformes; family Glareolidae; genus Rhinoptilus; species Rhinoptilus africanus. The sequence goes on along the minus strand of VXBO01007825.1, from coordinate 1,694,972 downwards.
TTTGAGTCCTTGCCCCCTTCCAGCTCAACCCATTTACGTAATGTCTTAAAAAATTGCCCCAACTTTTCCCAGTTGAGTAATTTTCTTTCCTCTTCCTTGACGTAGAGTTATCTGGAGGGTTTTGTTGCGTTTGGTTTTGTTGGATTTTATTACTTTTCTGACAATACTCTTTCATTCTTAGTTTCCTGAGTACTGCGCCAAACAGACAAACAGTTTGACTCTTTAATGCCTGATCAATGTAATTCCAGAAACAGAGTTATCCTGATGGGCTGATCCTCCGTGGCAATACACGCACCAGATATGCGCAAACCCCACTTTCTTACCTCTGGAATTTGTTCTGGCACAGGGGTGTTTTACTTCTTATTAACACTTTGCCCAAGGGTGATTGCCGGCAGTAGTCTTTTCATTTCTGCCTCCTGCTGCCACTTTGACAATAGGAACGGCAGCAGGAGGCAAAAATGAAAGGACCATATTGAAAGAAGCACTTTGCCACTGTTGTAATTTTGAAATTGATGGCGTTTTTTAGCCCAAAGTCTCAGGAAAAAAGCTGCTTTCCTCTTTGCCTCCTATTGTTTTTCCAACAGAGAGAGACATTCTCTGATGTTGCAGAGGCAGTGGGAGGCCAAAATGAAAATAATTTTCTTCCTGAAACACTGGATAGCAAAATGTGAACAATTTCAGCAAGGAAATAGCAGTTTGGTTTTTTGTTGACTGCCATGTGGTGAATACTGGTATTTCTTTCCATTTACCCATGGAAAATAAATAGTAGCTGCTTTTCTTATTGAATTACCGTGACCATAGGGTAATTTCTACAGATCTATTTACTGCACGTTTTCAACATAGCGTTTTCATTCTTTTCCTTCTTCTGTATGAGAATAGGCTTTTTAAGCTGGGTAAGTTCTTCCCTTCTGAGCCCATGTGCTGCCTCTAATTCCGTGGCCTTGGAGCTAGATTTTAAGCCAGAAACTTATGTGTCTGCATGTTCCAGAACTGCATTTTATACCAATATCATCAGAACAACTATTAAATCCAGATGTAATTGTTAGTGCCAGTGATTCCGTAGAAAGGTGCAGGCTGGTTCTGCAGTTGCACCGTCACATCAGTGGTGTAGATGCCCTCTGTCATGGTTTAACCCCAGCCAGCAACTAAGGACCACACCGCCGCTCACTCTTCCCATGGGATGGGGAAGAGAATATGAAAAGTGAGACAACCTGTGGGTTAAGATGAGAGCAGTTTAATAATTTAATTAAAATAAAATATCATAATAATGAGAAGAAAAATAACCAGAACGAGAGAGAAACAAAACCCAAGGAAGACGAGCGATGCAAATGAAAAATGGTTGCTCACCGCCAACTGACTGATGCCTGCCGGTCTGCAAGCAGTGGCAGGTGTCCCCCCAACCAACTTCCCCCAGTTTATATGCCGAGTGTGATGTAATATGGTATGGAATATCCCTTTGGACAGTTGAATTCAGCTGTCCTGGCTGTGTGCCTTCCTACTTGCTGGCAGGGCATGAGAAGCCGAAAAGTCCTTAATTTAGTGTAAACATCAATGTGTTATCACTATTATTCTCATATTAAATCCAAACCACAGCACTATACCAGCTGCTAAGGAGAAAATTAGCTCTGTCCCAGCTGAAACCAGGACACGGTCACAGCATGGTGCGTGATGCAGCCTGTTGTGATCTACTGCATTGGTTTTGAAACTGTTTTAACGAGTACTGGCATGAGTCTTCGACAACATCGAGTTCTGCACTGACAAAGAGGATGTCTCAGGGAGAAGAGTTGCAGCCCTGATGTGGCCCTGGCACAGGGCCATGAGTCCATCCAGTGTGGTGCACAGTCCCATTTCTACTCCACTGATGCAATGGGAGACCGGAGTGTTGACACGAGGGGGTAAAGTGTAAATCAATGAATGGCTTTGTCCTCCTGCTTTAGCTGTTATGGGATATTGCCCTTTTCTGTGGGGACTTTAGTGTCTGTAATTAGTTATCTTGAACGGAAAGATTTTTCTCATATTGAACATGTGAGAAATTTGGGAATGTTAATCAGCAGAGCATAACCTTTTCTTAACTTGCGCTTTTTATAGTCCCGGAGAATTAACATTTATCTTAGGGCAGCACAAGAATTTGGCATTTGTATGAAGTGAACTGATTCTCCACCCTTTCCCTTTCTTTATACATAACAAAAACTAAACTCTTTGATAGCCTCATCAACAGAATATATTTGTAGGCTTTGAAGTGTAAATTGTGAATTTGTGTGTCTCAACATGACTTTGGGGCGCCGCGTGTAAGCGCATGCATGTCGGTGTCCTGGATTAGTTAAAGTCCAATTAAAATTGTTCCTGAAAACTACGTACTTAAAGCTAGATATAGGTAGACACATAAAAGCAGCTTGATATTTTTTTCATAAATCCTGAGCACTTTTAGTTCTTGTAGGATTAAAGAGAGTCAGGGGAATTCAGCAACTCTGCAAATCTTGTTGCATGTTCACATACCGAAATAATTATTTAGACGCTCATCTTTAAATGATTGGTTTTCTTAGTGTTGGCTAATTTTTCAGATGCTTTAAGGTGATTCTCAGTGCTACAGCGGAGGTTGGAAGGGAAGGCAATTCTTATTTATTTTCTTCTTCCCCAGCAAGTTCAGTTTTGGTTGGAAAATGACACATTCTGGGAAAATTTAGCAGCACTGTTTGGACTGGCCTCTCCTTGCCGCTTTGGAAGTCCTTTATGGAGTTTTTTGGCAGTAGGTGGTATTTACTGGCTGCCCCGTTAGGGGTGTTTCTCTTGGGCATGTTGGTGCAGCTGTGATGGGTCCCTTGGTTTCCAGAGCTTTTACCATGCCCCGTCCAAATGCAGTGCACATATTAATGCCAATTAAGGTTCGCTATGAAATTGATTACCTTTTCTTAGTGATTTTGTCTCAGAAGCAACCAATTTCCTACTGACATCCAGGCAAGTGGGTAAGGAATGAACTGCTTGATGACCCTGTTTTCCCAAGGGCTTTGTTTACGTGACATTTTGATGTCTGCTTGATTTAAACATTTATCCCAGCTTTGAAACATGAGGTGATCAAAGTTTGATGAACTCTGTACTGTCCATTATATATCTACTGTCTTTTAAAGATAAGAATCCACAGATACCTGTCCTCTCCCTTCCCCTCCAGTTGTACAGAAAACATCGGTTTTGTTCTTAATCTCTGAGAGTAGAAAAGGGTCCACCAGATTTTCCTTGTTTTACTTTTGTTGTCTCCCCAAGGCTAGCAGAACAAGGCTAGTACCCCAAAACAAAGTTTTATTGCAGTGTCTTATTTCAGTTTCGAACAGTGTAGAATTTGGAATTGTAGCTGCTTCTGCATCCAGCCTGTAAAAGGCACCTTACAAAATGGCTTGCAAAGATTTATGAAGACTTGCATGGTACGGAGGCTGAAAGGAAGTTTAATTACATTCAGCTTTTGGTCATTTCTGTGTCTGAGGATGCGCCCATATACTGTCATCTCAAAGACCATCTAAGAAAATAAAATTGATCAGTGAGCCTTCTGGCTAAAACTAAAGTGAGTGCTTTGTCATCTGCCCGTGGAGCGTATGTGCTCAATCACTGCCATTGCCTGTGTGCTTGCCCTCGACTCTCCATCACTGAGGTTTGTCCAAAATTTTAATCAAACATTATTTTATACTGAGGCCATCTCTGTAAATAATTGAATACTTCTCTTGACATACTCACACATACTTCTTTGTGCTATAAAGAAATAATTTCACCTAGTCCACGCGACCGTTTTGCTTTGGAGGCAGTAAAATATACATCTTGGTTTGTATTAGCTCATGTAGCGTACAAAGTGTTAAGATTAAAACTTGGCAAGTGCAATTGGTGTCACCTTGTGAATGACATCTCTGCTCATAAACCTCTAATCAAAGACAGCAAATAATATGGGAACATCTTATTTACCTACATAGGAAACTTAGAACTAAGAGTGGGGATGTGTACGTGTCTTTGAGTACGGTAACTCACAGGCTAATAATGCCAGAAGCCGTAAAATCTCAGTTGGAGGTTACTGTGAATAGCAGTGCTGAACAATCGGCAAGTACTGCTGAGATGATAGTCTGAATGATGATTGAGTTTTCCTGGAGAGCCCTTGTCTGTGTTTAAAATTGTAGGTAATGTTTTTAAATTTAACTGTAATAGAAGATCATTGAGCCTTCAGAGAGGTTGCTGTTTCCCCTCTCTAAATGGTTTATCATGGTCTGCAGCAATATTCTCAGTCTTTGCATTCAAGGCAAATGTTTGCCTTGCTGTCAAAATGGGTCATTTTTACCTTTTTCTTAGCAGAAGGACCAAGAAGATGGAAGTACCAGCGGGACAGGAGGGAGGTTCTCCCTCTAGTTCCTCCAGCTAGGAGGCCGACGTGCTACCTGATGGCACTCTTGGGCAAAGGCAGCTCCTAGGAAGAGGTAGGGCTCTTGGCAGGAGGAGGTTTAAAAGGTTGTTTGCTGAGGTTTTATGTTTTTAAATACAGTAGACCTCATCAGGGTTCACCTGTTGACCCTACAGCAAATTATCTCTAGCTGGGTAAGTAAGCTAAAAGCACTCCAGAAGACATAGCTCAGAATTTTTAGGAGTTTCACTGTCAGTTGATGAAAGAAGTTTGCATTCAGGTTGTACTCATATACTGTAACCAACAGTTTTGTTTAGGTTTCTATATAGAAAAGAGGTACTTATTCCCTATAAAATTTTAACATGCTATTTAAGGTTGTAATACACCCTCTAAAACCAGATTGCATTTCACTATGTCAGTAGGTTTTTTCAGTTGCTACGAACTAGCCGTCATTGATGAAGTAAAGTGCGAAATTCAAAGTACGTCTTCATTTAAAAGATCACAGTGATTGATACTGCAAGCAGATCTTGCTGCGAGCGTACACTGGTCACTTGAAATGAATTACAGATCTTAAAATTAAACCATCAAGTAACTCTCGTTATAAAAAAAAGTTTAAAATGGCTAATTGCAAGAAACTCATTTGAGAAGTATTGTTAGAGGAAGAGAATGCTAGTGATAACACCAGAAGTTAAATTATGTGCACGTGTAGTGCTAGATATGATGTGCTTTCTTTTCTAAAATACTGTGTTAGAAAAGGAAGAAGATTTTATTTTTCTGTGTCAGATCTCTGGGTGCAGCACAGTGGGTTTGGGCAGCCGCGTTCCCAAAGACAGTGACAAATACACAACTTGGCCACTCAGAGTTTTCTACCTCTAGCAGAAGAGTTCAAAAATTAGAGTATTGGATAGCAGGGGGATCTGAGAACTCATGGGTGGTTTTTAGTTTTAAAATCCTAAATAAGCATGCTGCACTGAATTTTTTTATGCCCATGAAGAAATAATTGTGTTCCTGAGGTGCTGTGATCCTGGTATGAAGATCCATCCCTTTGTGTGATGGATAGTTTTGAGCCCTCTGCCGCGGATGTGCGGTTCTGTGAAGCCATTGAGAAAAATGTGCCATCAAGGAGAATAATCTCTTTGAGCTTTTCATGATTCCTTCATGAACTGCTGTTTAGTTGCTGCTGTAACTGAAAGGTACGTATAATTATGTATGAGTATTTTCTCTTTAACACCTGCATACGTACTTCTTTTTTTCCTGGGGAAATCTGTAGTTGATTGAAATTACCATGAATTCTCTTCAGATAATTGATGCCAAATGAAGCTGTGCACCATGTGTGTATGCATATGTGCAAATACATAAAATTATGGGTGCATATGTGGACATAAGGGCATATATATGCACAGCCACCGGGAAATACCTTTCACATATTAATTAATTCACTAGTCTTCAGCATGTGTGGCATCTTAGAGGTCATTTTGCAACACAGTGTTTTGTATTTTCCACTGCATTGGTGCTATAAAAATGCTAATTGTCCCCATGAAGATGTGGGCTGTTTATAAGTGCGTATGTGATTGTTTTTCAGCCCTGTGAGATATAAGGAGGTGTTATTTCAGGTTTATGATTTGAATGTGTGATGGATACAACTTTGGCAGTTTATTAGCTAGAAAAGAGAAAAAAAAAAAAGATAGCGGTGTGTCGTTCTTCAGTGAATTGATTGCCAGGAGCATGTTATTGACTTTGGTGATAATATCATTATATATTTTACAGTCGTAAAATCAAGAAATTCAGATTATGCCCTGAGGGTTTCACACATTTAAATAAAGGATATAGCCATTTCCAGGGCTATTGGTTTAGATTAGCAGGTGCTGTGGAGAATGTGTAGTGTGTTATAAGGGCATACAGAAAAAGCAACAGCGTCCTTATTGTGGTGATGCTTTGGTTTATTTTCTTTTTCTATTTATGAAATGCGCTTACTTACAGATCCCCTGGGAGAATGAACAGCATTGTCTCTAAATGTTAGCATATTAATACAGCGTTAGCTTGGTGCTTTGTTGGGCTAAGAGCCGAAATCAAGTGTAATCCTTGATTTTTGCCAAGAGTTAGGATAAGTCTTCTCAAGACGCTTGAGTTACTCACCAGAATACATGGTGCCTGTGGAAAAAAACCTTGCATGAGCTTCAGTCTGCAAAGTCAAGAGCATGACTTGGAGTCAGATAACACAGCTAGGTCTCCTGGTGGATGACAAAGTCCCATGTGGCTCCAGAGACCACTGCTGATGGGCACAGCCTGGGGAGCACCCACCTCTGGCGCTCAACTTGTGCTGCTCTCACCAGGATCTTCCACAACAGCTTATGCGCCTCTTGGTGTGTTCACCAGTCACGTCACGTCTTGGGACTGAATGCAATCGAAGTACTCAGGTTGAGCCCTTTGGGTTTTGGGTTCAGATCTTTCTAAAGTTTGCTTTACAGAATCTGAGTTTAATTAAGGTATATTGCCTCAAATAAAAATGATTGACTGTGTTAAAAACCTTGTTTATTGCTTCTACAGCGTATTTAGTGAGATGGATAATATACCTTAACGCTGATCACGATCTCTACTTTACATGCAAACTCAGAAGCACATTGCATCACGCAGCTCCGGGGATTTATTGTTCTCTTAAAAGACTGTGGAAGTCCAAGTGCAATGTCACAACTCAGCAGCAAAGGTCATGTTTTCCCACTTACGCAGGAGCAGTGGCTCCAGCTGGAGCACATATGGCTTAAAGGTGAATGGTGTCATCTATAGAAGTAGATAAAATAATTACTCTTACATTTACATTTTAAGGGCCTCTGAGAATTATAAATCTATATGCTGCAAACAAAACATTTCGTTGCCTGTGTCAACAGTGGCACATTTTCTAATTAAAAGGGTTCACCTTTCTAAATTGAATTCGTGTGACGCTGTTAGTGGGTTTTTAGCTGTTGCATTTTTCCTCAGTTTGGGGGATGAGAATCATATTGGTTTTGGTTTTGTTGATAATCTTGTTCCATTTTGCATTGTGAAATGCTTGTGTCAAGTTGCAAACAAATGCTTAGGATATTTCTTTATTTATGAAAAGATATTTATGAAAGCATTTTAGAGCAAACCATTGGAAAATAGTCATCGGTGTTGAAGTTAAAAAAGCTTTAAAATAAAAATTTAATATAGGATCATTTTAGAATGACCTAGTGGTGCTAGTCCTCTGATGAAGAACACTGTATGGATCCCTACCTGCGCAGGGTATGGTGGACAACTTGAGATGGGCATCATCTGCTGGCCTGGTGTGTGTTTGCCAGCTGTGGTCTTCTCCGCAGTCAGGAAATCCTAAAATGAGATCTCAGGAAACATGCGTTGTGGAAAGAAGTGGTTGTCATTAAACACGTGCTTCTAATTTTGCTGTAGGTTATGGTCTAGTAATGATATGAGACCTCAAGTTTCAGTTTTCCATCAAATCTTCATAGCTGGTTTGTGAATGTCCCTCTCCCTGGCCTTGAGAAGTTATTTGTAGTTTGAGGCAGGCAAGCCTGAGAGTGAAAGCCCCAAGATGTGGCTCCTCGTTAGTCAAATAAAGCTGAGCTCTGGCAGCAAGTGTCGGATAATCCTCCTTCCCGCCAGCTGGGACCGAGCAAGTGTGGTGGCAGGGGGTGGCCGGGGAGCCGAGCGCGACAGCAGGTCTCCGGTGACAGTGGCGTGGGCTGTGAAGAAGAAAAGATTGACTCCGCTTGTTACGCAGGGAGAAGGAGGCAGGACTTTCCGGGCGGGTTTCTGGCACAGACACAGCTCTCTGGTTTAGTGGTTTAATGTTAGCACTCGGCCTCCTGAAGCTTAAGAAGAGTTACAGCCTCGTAATTCAGACATCTCTTATTTATGCTGCTTCAAACACAGAAAGAACCTTGTTCAAGAACTGTCATTAAAAAAAAAACCCACTTTTTTTTTGTTTTAATGATGATATGTTTATGAGAGTCTGGACTATCTGCCTTATAAGTGTCCAGTGTGCAAATGAAGGATCACCCCACGTAAATCTCACATCTCGTGGTGCTGTAAAATCGACCGTGCTGACAGTGTTTGTCCTATGGTAATTTTCCAAACAGGTAGAATATTTTTCGGTGCTGATTACAGCACCAAAATTTGGAAATACAGTATGAGCATAGATTGGGGGAGATAGGAATATATGCTGAGAAATGGTGACTGTTGCAGATGGCTGATTCATAATATAGGGCAGCGTGTGTGTGCGTTCTCTATGCTTTTTCATGGGACATATGCTCTAGGGTTTTACGGATGAATTTGTAGTCTCTAGTAATTTACAGTTTCCACCACAGTTTAAAATATCTACATCGTTTCCAGGTTGATGATTTTTCCCAGTCATTTATCCCAAAAGCACTTCATCCTACTTAATCTGGGTCATAATTGACATGGGACTTGTGCGTAAGCAAACATAGCCATAAGTTGTGTTTCAATGGGCTGTTAATGTCAGGGATTTAGTTAACGTGCAGGAAAATAGATCAGAGGTTGGAATAAGTATAAATGTTCAAATAACTGATGAATGCAAGGTCGCTATCATGACTCGGACCCTGGAGACACTCTTGAACACTTCCACGCTCCCGCTATTAGCAAGCAGCTGCCTTTGGCTGTAATGAAGACGTAAGGTTGAAAATTGCTGGCAAGAAAGCTGTTGGAATTGGATTTTATTTACTCCAAATCAACAGGATGTCTTTGCAAGTGTAAAAGACATATGGAAAAGTCTGCTGTTATCGTTGTAGTTTGTTGTGTCTCCAGATGTTGCCCCTCCTGCCCCACTATGGAGCTGAAGGTGGAAAATGGTTTTTCATTGTTTTTAGCTGACAGTGCCAACATCTGCCTTGGCATTTCCCTGGGGAATGGTATTAGCACTTCTTCAAGTTTCCGATTTATCGTTTATGTCTCATTAGATTTATTTTTTTTTAAATAAAATATAAAGTAAGAGCATGAAGTTTCAACCCTCTTAATTCGTTTTGAGAGTGTGAAAATGAATCAAGGGAAGCGGTTGGGTGGCCACTGCACTATCACAACTATGAACAACTTATCAGCTGCCTTATTTTTAAGGGGCTATAAATGAGGCATTAAAATATTGGTCTGAGCTGGTATTTTTCATTGAAAGAAATAGTGTTTGTGTGCTCACACTCGAAGATCTCAGTAAGCTTAAAATAGCTCTATTTTCAACATACATTTAGTCCATCATTAGTCACAGCGTGGACTGTGCTGTACTCTGGGAGGAGGAGAACCAAATGAGTATCTTCATTTGGAAGTACTCTTTGTTGGTCGCGTATACTTTCTAATTTTTCCTGTAATGTATAGTAAAAATTGAAATTCCATAATTTTGAACATAGTTCATTCATCCACTTGGTGGATGTGTAACGCTAGCAAAGTTGAGCCAAGTGCTGACTGCTGACAAAGGTGCTTTTAATAGAAATGCAAAACAAAATAGCTTTTCCAAAAAAAATCCCACTGTACTTTTACTTGTCAAAAATTAGCTGTGCAGAAGCAGATTTTATTAGTTTTTCAGTGGTTAAATCTGACCTTTCAAATAGGAATGAGCTTTGGAGAAAAACTGGGCCAAAATTCTCAAATATAGGTGTCTAAAACTAGATTCTTGCCTACGGTTCATTTATAGCAGGCTCTTTCTTCATTTTTGACAATCGCTAGAAGGTTGGGGCAAAATCTGTGACTGCAGTTCTTAGGGGGTAATAGTATAAATTTTAGCAACGTCAGTGCAGGTTTTTTGTTGGAATCTGTTGGGTCCAAGAAACTTCAAATCCTTTAAGATCACACATTTTTTGCTTGCGTCTTTGTTCCTGGGAAGTTGTTTGCTTGGTTACATGTTTGGTTGCAATTATTTACAGTTCACTGCTGGTTTTTTTGAGATCCTAGCAAGAAATTCCACAGACAACTGCAAAATATATCTTTAATCAATTTTAGGAAGACTGATTCCCTAACTAACATATTTCTTCCAGCTGAGACACAGAATAAACTCTTCTGCAGATACTCGGGGAAAAATTCTTCCCGAGAAAACTATCCCTTTCATGAATTGCTGTAGCGTCAGCCTCGTGTGGTTCGGGCTATTCTGAGCACTGTAATTTATGTACGTTGGCCCTATCAGTCCTGTGCTATCGTACGCCTTGATTGCTTTTTTATTAAGAAACATCTTGTGACATTTTTTAAGCGTCTCAGGGCGAGCTTGTGAGAGACGATGTTGCTGGTGATGTTTTTTCTGTGTATATATATGTAAGCAGTAAGAATAGAACAAGGAGGCAGTATTTTTTGTGGAGGTTTTAGAGCAGCAATATTCCATAGGCAAATAACATCATTTGTTTTTTCATCATTGAAATGGTAATAGTGTAAATATTGCTGATACGGTTAGATAAGTCGGTACACGAGGACACAGGAACATGTTTCTATTAGAGTTTTGTCTGCAAAATGAAAAATCCTCAAGTGTATTGGGATTAAAACAACCCGTACAGATCAGAAGTTTTCAGATCCATGAGGTCTGATTCAGGCTTATCTCTTATTTCTGTAAACCTCATTTGTGTGCAAATTTTGTGCGGAAGATTGCGTATGGCAACAATTCCACTGTGAATTCGTTTGAGGTAGTAAGGGCAAAAGGTTTTATTGAACTAGGACTTTACTTCTAATTTTATTGAAATGTTCGCATGTTTTGGTGTTGAGGTAGGAATTAGATTTAATTTGCTACTTAATTGCGAGTATTTATTCATTTATTTTCCTTTGCACTGATGCAAATTTCCTTGTTTCCCTTATGTCTTTCCAGGTCAGGATCGCAGTGAAGCCACTTTAATAAAGAGGTTTAAAGGTGACGGTGTCCGATACAAAGCAAAACTGATTGGGATAGATGAGGTTTCTGCCGCACGAGGAGACAAGTTATGCCAAGACTCCATGATGAAGCTCAAGGTGCAGTGAAACTTTTAATGTTTAAGATTAGGGAGTCGAGGGGAGCGAATTTCAGCTTGAACTTTTACTCATTCTCCTTTCATGACACTGAGTCACACTCTGGTTAATTATGTATTGAAATCAGTCAATTTTACATGAGCTCCTGGCTGGTATTGCTTATCCCAATTCAATTTTAATACATTATCTCTGAGTTCAGTAGTTATTCATGATTGACACCACTGCAATTTGTCCACAAATTATAAACAACACATCTCCAAATTGAATAATTTTATTATGCAAAAGGGGAGGTAAACCACTATGAAGAAAAATGGTATATCAGAACATTTGGTGTGACAGTGCTAATCAACTACAGCCCTGCCTTTGGCTATTATCTCCTGTCAGGACAGGCAGGAAGGGGTGAGGGACGTTGTAGGGTGTAGGTAGCCAGATATAGGGGACAACTGGTGTCCTCACTGGGAGGATAGTGGCTTGCGCCTCTAATGGCAGAATTTCTGGGTTACAAAACCAGGAGGCATTGCACTGAGAGGACAGAGCATGAGAAGACAGAGGAATCTCCAGAGTCTGGGGAAAGAAATGCAGCACTGACAAAAGCAGATTTTGAGTAGGCTGCAGACTTAGAGAGCGGAGAGTCTGAAAGCGCTAGTGGTGTAGGAGGGTGGGCTTTCTAACGCGCTAGACATCTCTCTCTGGCTCAGTCCTTTCTCACAACCTTCAAAGAGCATAAGAGCTCTCTATAGGAAGCATCCTTTTTGTGGCCTTGGGAAACGTGGAGGAGCTGGAGCGTTTGAGGAGGCAGGAGAGATTGTGTTTTTCTTGAGTGCAGTGTTGGCTGTTGGCTTCCCTTCTGCGTCGCAGAGTTACAGGTCTAGGTCTAGGAGTAAATCCTCCACAGTCTTTGTCCCATTTTTTCCTTCCAATCCTTTCCCCATCATTCTACCGAGAGAGCTAATGGATTTCCCACTGCTAATCTTTTCTGGAGGAGAAATCACTAAATAGTATCTTTTATACTACCTACTAGCAGGGTTCCAGTCACAAGGAACTAGGAGGAACAGGTGGTTATTCAGGAATAAACGGCAAAGGATGACGTGGTCTTATTGTTCAACAGTCTAAAAGCAAGATCTAGCAGATAATTTACAAATCGGTTATTAATGTTTCATGAAAACTAATCTGTTCTAAAAGATGCACTGTTGATCTATCACATCTGCCACGATATTCCTGTCTGGTTTAATTGTATACTGGATATTCCTCATCATTTCATAGTTCCTAGAAGCAATTTGGGAGAGCAGTCACTATTCTGCTGCACAAGCTTTTTTGTCTCTCTCCTCCATGGATTACCATTTCCACATCTCCCAGATGCCCGATACCTGTTCGCAAAGTGGCGAGATTGGTCTAAACAGCGTTGTGAGATGACAAAAACTGTTGAGGGAAGGGAGCATTAGGAATTCATGTTTGTGTATAAGGCAGCATAGCATGAAACTGTGGGCTCTGGAAACCGAATGTCTAGCGACAGGAGTTTTAAGGCCAGGCATAAAGTTTTGACAAATGACTCCATTTGACTTTTGAGAAATGACTCCCATTTTTTCTCTTTCATTTTCATGTCTGTGTAACGAGAACAACGACCTCATGAAGGTCTTAAAACATAAGTTAGTGGGTTTTAAAACATGTGGAAGCTGCACAGCACCAGATAAAGGCTAAATATTTTCATTTATTTACTAGGGCAGTTGATTACATTTGATCTTAGTAGTGTTATTGGTCAGGGCATGCTCCTGAGAAGGTGGAAATAGAGGTTACTATTATGTTTATGCTGTGGGAGAATAATACAAGAGATGTGTATCAGCAAGTTCACTTACAAAGCAAAAGCCTGGGATCAGGAAAAAAACCCATAACTCATTATTTATTTACTTATTTGTTATAGCAGAGGTGTAGTTTGAATTTGAGAAGAATATTCTTCTATAAAAAGCTCAATTTGCTTATTCCAGGTAAGTGTGCCCATGAAGTAAGCTAAAGTTGGTGTTTTTTGCCTCCACTGCTTGCTGCGTTTTTTCTTGAAAACAAACAAAAAAAAGAAAACAGAAGTGTGCTAGAAATGACCTTCAGCTTCCCTGAAAACAAATTTCATGGAGGATTAGCTGGTGCAGGCGTTGGAAGTGGTATCACATTTGAAATGCTGTCTGGGTAGCATAAAGAGATGTGATACCTTGAAAAAAGGGAGGAAGCCAGAAGTAAGAGGGGGACTGTTCCTGGAAAGCCCTTAAGTTTTCCTACAAAAGTGGAGAATGTTCTACAAGCAAATCTTGGTGCTCTGCTGTGGCACCTGGAAGAGTAATAAACCAGCCAGACTGTTCTTTGTTTCAACAGGGAATTGTCGCTGCGGCTCGTTCGAAAGGAGAACATAAACAAAAAATCTTCCTAACGGTCTCCTTTGGGGGAATCAAAATCTTCGATGAAAAGACAGGGGTGAGTAAAATAATCATGCAATGGAACAAAACTGAATCTTTTCATGGATATTTCTTTAAAAGCATTTCCTGGCTGGACAGTAATACCTCACCAGTGTAAGCACACATGAAGCGGCATCTGACAAGCTTGATAAAGGGTTATCATGTACCAGAGCAAGCCATGAGATGACTGAGGTGTAAAGTGTAGCATGGGGACGTGGCTTATTGTAAAACCTTGTCCTGGATCCTTCTTCAGAGCCACTTACTTGAGTACCCAGATGCTCCTTACATGCATGAACACTCACAGCTCTGAGTCCAGAAAGTGGCAAGAAGGGATTTGTTTTCCTTCTGCCAGATTAAAAAAAAAAACTTCTTGGAAATACCAGCCCCCTTGTTTTAGCAGTCCATGGTACAGACTGCTCTTGGTGCCCGGATGGGTTTTCTCATCCAGCCTGGGCCCAGCTGCACTGGTCCTCTGGATGCTGCTTGAGACTCCTCAGCAGTACCAAGTGACTTGTGAGAGTCTGATGATAAGGGGTTAGGATGAGAGGCTAGGATTGTCTTGGATTGGGCCCCTTGTGTCACGGGAAGCCAAGGGGAAGAAAACAAGCTGGAACAGGGAGCTGCAGACAGCCCCAGGAGAGGGAAGGTTGTTTTCCCCAATGGTGCCTGAACTAGGAAGGGAAAAGGAAGGGCAGTGGGAGCTGGGGAGCTCCAGGGAGCGGCACACACTTAGCTGGGATTGCCCTGAAGATGTCCTAGGGGAAGCCTAAGAATTTCTGTCAGGTCCATAGTTCTACATGAACCGAGTTGTAGTCACCATAATGCAATATAGTCCTATTAACAGCAGTGACAGTCTTCTGTCAGGTATGTCATAACCCTAAGAATCACAGCTTTTGTGTTGTCAGTGGCAGCAAAAGTGTTAATTGTGTGGAATTGGAGGTAAAAGATATTGGAAAGTTTGAGGTTGCTCTTTGAGGTTACCAAGCAGCAACTCATCCAGTAGCATCTGCTCGAGGAAGTTGCAAGAGACTTCCGTGCCTTACGCAGTTTTTGCCACAGCGATATCATGTTTGATTTTTTTAAATTGCTCTGAAAGAAGAAACCTAAGCAAAACATTATACTACTTAGATATAAAGCGACAACACACAAACTGTTTTAATCCTAATTAAGAAGATTTTTCCAGCAGTTTAAGCTCTGCCTTGAATTTTAAAAAGCTCTTGATTTAATCTTTTGAAAGATTAACTATTTTACATGATGCCAGAAATAAAACCCTACTGATGATAGATGAAATTATCTTTGCCAGTTAATTTATATTATTAGAAAATCCATGTCATTGAGCTCACTGATACATGATACAAGTAGTTAGTAATGAAAAGCTCGTTTGGACTGTGTTGGGTACAGCATGTGTAAAGCATTCATACAAAAGCGGTTTTTAAGAGAACATGGCTGAGGTTACAGTCTGTGCTCAGAAGGCAGGAAATGTCAGAATTAGGGCTTCCCAGTGCAGTCATGGTTGGGTCCTCTAGTAAATAGATATTAGGGTAGTATTGAAGTATGTGATGATGCACCATTTTTTGGCCAGAGAATACCAGCTTCATTCAGCGTACAGAACAGAGTGTAATACACCAAACGATATGGTAATATTTTGTTTTCTTTTTCATTTGCAAATTGCACTGAGGCCACAGTTAATTCCCTAAGACTAAAGTCTTTTTCTTGGGAAACTAAAGAAAAAGAGAGAGAGAAAGACCTGTAGTACTTGTCTCCGAGTGGTTCAAAAACATAGGAGAAAATAAATATTTCAAAAAATAAGGAGAGAAAAGGGGATGTGTTTGGAAACAAAGGTGTGGTTGAGACAAATTGCTTTTCCTGCATTGTCCTGCACACTCTCCTGTCTGCAACTAGCGAGGAGGCATGAGAACAAATCTCCTTCATTTCATAACTTTGACACCCTGTACTCTAAATCTGACATAACTATATCATCCTTATAGTAACACTGTCACTCACTCACTGAGGCTTAGACTGAAACCTTTAAATCCACCTGCAGACGCCTGCCCCTGAGCTGCCGGAGTGATGGACAGGAGTATTGAGTTGTCCTTCTCGAAACAGGACTGTGACAGAGGGATGGGGGGAGCTTTCATTATCAGTTTTAACGTGTTCTTCTGCAAGCAGGAGAATCGTGCTTTCCATGCCAAGCTTTTGAAGGAGGGGTGCATAAACTCCTCTCCCGGTTCTTCACAGCCACCATCCCTTTGGCTTTTTGCCCAGCTTGGGTCTCTCCATGTCCCAGAGTTTCAAGTCCTTGACTCACTCTTCTCATCGTCTTGCTCATCCAGCCTGTCTCTGCTTCATCAACCTATAGTTGTTGTCTCATTCCCGTTCCCGCTGCTAGTCACATACAATCTCAACATCTGAAATAACACTGGGTAACATCAGCAACAGGGCACGGACAGACCCCGACAGTGTCTCTGAGCCCGCAGGAGCACTACTGAGGCAAGGTGCTTTCCACAGCACAAGAGGCAGTCATTTAGGGGTGACGCGTTTGGCTTTGGCTCATAGCGTACTCTCACGTCGATGCCTGTATCTAAAGTCAGGCACAAAGAAAGCTGCATTACTGCTCTAATGCGGAGCCTCCTATAAGGCAAAATAAGGACAACAGAATTAGGTGATGCAGGACACTGATAAACCCGTTCTTGATTTAGAAGCAACAAGGAAAATCCCACAAGCTGGCAAAACTGGGGATGTACAATTGCTCAGCCTGGCTCTTTTTATAGAATCGTAGATTGGTTTGGGTTAGAGGGACCTAAAAGATCACCCAGTGCCCCCCCCTGCCCTGGGCAGGGACACCTCCCACCAGCCCAGGGTGCTCCAAGCCCCGTCCAGCCTGGCCTTGAACCCCTCCAGGGATGGGGCAGCCACAGCTTCTCTGTGCAGCCTGGGCCAGGGGCTCACCGCCCCCAGAGTAAAGAATTTCTTCTTAATATCTAATCTAAATCTATTGCAAAAAGGTTGTGTTTTCCTCGCACAGATCTTCTGATATCCATGCTAAACTTAAGAGTTTATAAACTTTGGAGACTGATGCTCACATTTGTGCACCAGGGAGAAAATTGTGCTCTTAATAGGGAACAGCCTGGCTAATCTTGTGTTTGCTTTCTCCTTCAACTGCCCTCCCTGTATCTCTGCTTTCGTCCTTAGCTGTGTTTCCATGATTTTGGAATTCCCAAAAGGATATTTTGTGCCACAGTTCTTATTTATTGCATATTTGGAAAGGTTATTTACCTCTCTAGAGTGTCCTTTCTTAATTTTTGTCATTGGCTATTGCTATCATGTCTGGCACAATGGCAGTCTGATGTGATAGAGAAGAGAAAAAAAGATTCTGAAAAAAATGTAGGTTTCTGTACGTTTGGAATCTTGTAGGCTACTATTGGATTTTAATTTATCACAATAAAAAATCAATTTGTAGCTCAAAACTAGCAAATTTTTTAAAATTGGCAGTGTCATAGCTGACTTCATACAGATGATTTAAAGGAATTGCTCCATAATTCATTACAGATGAAGGGCTGTAGTTGGGTTACTACTGAAAATGATAAGCAAGGTTTTTCTCCCTGTACTTTATAGCTCTCTTTAATACGTTCCAGACCTAATATTCATCAAAAAATATTGATTGTAATAATACTGTTATTCCAGACATCAGGAATTCTGCCCTTTGAGTAAATTTATCCATGAAGGAGATTAGGTTGAAGGTGGAATATCATTTGGGAAGAATTTATCTCGGCAAGAAAAACACAAGCAGGATTTGCTGTGAGTTTGCACTGTAGATGCGTTACAGTTCCACTGCAATGGAAGTAATAACACTCCTCTCTTGCATTTCTTCACTCTGTTCTGCGGACTAATTTAAATAGGTCCCTTCATACCACTTTTCAAATACTGGTCAATGTATTTAGAACGTGATACAAGGGCCCTGCTTAGTAGCATTCGCCCTGCAAGCCTATAGTTTGCGTATACTGTTGTATAGACTCGCTCATCTGCTGGAGGAACCTGCTCAATTAGGCAGGCCAACACAAATTGTCCTGCTGTTGAAGTCCCAATGTTAACTGTATAATCCAAAATTGTGTTTAATTTGACTAGCAGGATGTTCTCCTGTTGTATGCCAGAAATTGTCACTACACGTGGGGTTTGAGCCTATTTTTTCTTATAAATGCACCTCTTTTGTCTGCTGTCATACGTTGGCCATCCATCCCACTTGCCTTCTCCAGAAAATGCTTGCCAAAAGTATACCTCACCTGAAGGAAATGCATTATTTATTTGTTTTTAACATAAAAAAATCTACCACAATTATTACTAAACTCAGACTTTTTCCTATCTAATACCACTTCAGAGATTTCATGGCTGCATATTATATGAGAATAATTGTTGATCATTTGTTCTGTCACATTCCCCCTGCACCCTGGTGACAATTCAAGACGTGATCTTTCAAACACAGTACGGCACAAGCTGAAATGTATTCTTCATTAGTAGACTAGAGAGTTCTTTTATATTTTCAAAAGCATAGTCTGGAGGAGGCAAAAATGCAAATAGTTTTGTTGTGCTATTTAATACTCTCCTTTTCAGGGTGGAACTTAGTGGTTAATGTGTTCCTTAGAAAGCGACGAAACCCATAACTCTCAATACAGCAGGATATGCAAAATTTTTAAAGGACCGTCGTTGTTCGTTCGGTATTTATGAGTATTATTTTGTTAATCACACACATCAGGCTATCTCCCTGTGATAGCTTAGTAATGCTTCATTAGACGTGCATGACTAATATGGTCTCCATAAAGAGGCTGTAATTGTCTCATTGTTTATTTATGTAACAATGAATCTTCGTTTACTGTAGGTTACTTTCAAAAAATGTATCGAAAAATAATAATTAAATTCTATAAAATACTTGGGAAAACATTTTCTTCTACATTCATGTAATGAGGTATACTTTTAAACTCTTGTTCTTTCTAATTGCAAAATCCTGTTGACTTTAATGGAAAACCCAGACACTGTGAAAGAGAAATCAGACGAAAGAAAGAAATTAGAATTTGGCGTTAAGAGTTATTTCTGTTAAAGTGGGTTTCATTTGCATCGTCTGTGATATACTTTTGGAGAGATTGGCCAGTCTTACAGAGATGTTGACCCATATCTTTATCAAAATATGGGGCTTGGGCACAGCCTGTGGGATTGTAAAATTCCTAGGCGTGCTCCGACTGTCTGATTGGGTTACAGTATCGCGGAGGGGTATTGCACTCTGCTGCTCATGTTTTATGAATTTAATCTCTAGCCATTTTCTTCTGGCTGTCAGTATGAAATCCAGGAAGGAAAACTGTGTGTATAAATGTATATATTTCATGTTGACTGTCTGTTCTCACTCTTTTTATCCATTCCTTACTCTAACCTTTATTATCCTTGAGGAGGATTACGTGACTCGCATGCAGAGCAGGGTTTACCTGCCGAGAAGGTGTTACTCAGTGAATACCATCTCCCCGTTCCATGGAAGGGGGACCAGACCTTACCTGTGGCCACAGAACTAGTGGTTGTGCTTCTGCTTTAACTCTTAATGATATCCAATTAAATAATGTGTGCACGGGCGGGTTATAATGGTTACAATCCTGCTGGCCTCAGTTTGTTCTCTTCTAGTGAGATAATTACGGCTGTGATACGATCCAGCCACTGTTTTAGATGCCTACATCTTGCCCATCTTCCTGACCTGTAAAGCTCTCTTGACCTTATAATGCACAGATTTTTCAAAGTTGTCGTGAAGGCTTCTGTGAAGCTTTTTCCAGCTTGTTCTGGGACTTTATCGGGTTTGTGCTGATAACCCTTGGTTTTGCTGCTCTTCTCCATTTGATGTGAATGATAGTGTTAATTATGCTGATAGATTGCTAACAGGACAGCTAAACTTGGCTGAAAGAAAATTTTAGCAAGATGAAAACTCTCACTGTTGGCAGAAGATAACCTCATTTAAAATGTACCAAAGGTGGTACTTGACTTTACTGGAAATCTCTTGGTTCTGGCATCTTTGACCAGAAATCGAGGTACGATTATGGATCTGTAGTTATTCCCTGAAGCACATGTGCTGGAGCAGATGAAATGTCAAACTGTCAAGTCTCTATCACTGCGCGTCTCTGAATATTTAAAAATAGAAATAAAAGAAGGAATCAGTTTTATCTGCACTCTACTCGCTCTGCAGTGAGTGGGAGAGATGGTGTGATTAGTTCACTGAATTTTTGTGTTTGCCAGAGCGTGGTACTGGCCAGGAGACTGTTAATGGTCCCTACCTGGGGCTCCTTCCAGCTTCAGGCCAGAAGCTCCCACAGGTGGGTTGTCTCCCCTTCATTTCTTTGAAAATGATCTTCCCAAATTTCCTGCTGGTCTCTTTGTGATTGATCTCAGGGGCAGCACTTCATTAGCATCATTGATTTACCAGCTGATTTTGAATAAAGTCCTTCTAAAGGCCTCTGTGACTCTTGTCTCTGGATTTCACCCCTGTGTTTCTAATTTCTCTGTCTCTCTCCTGCAGTTTTCATCTGAGATTTGCTGGGTGCTCTCTGTCCTTGATCTCTTTTTCTTCCTGCTGTGCTTTTTATCGGTTACTTCATTTGCATATATAAATTTGGTTATTGTGTGAAACTGAACGATACCAGCCCCATCTCCTTCTGTTCAAATCTTGACCTGTCTCTCCAGCCCTCTCCTTACACATTTAGCCAACAGTTCAACCTTAGCGTGGCTAAACCGGGTCTTTTAATCCTGTCTCCCAAAGGTCTTTCTCTGACCTCCTTTTGCGAGTGCTAAGGAAAATATCAGCATCATCTATTATTCAGCCCTGTAAACTCAGCAGCCTTTTTTGACTCAACCTTGTTTCTGACTGTCACATCCAGGGTAACTCCAGATCTTGCAGATTCTTCTTAAACTGCTCTGAAATACAGCATTTATTGTCATGCTTACAGTTAAAACCCAGTCCTGCCTCTCTTCATCTTCTGTCTCAATTGTTATCCTTTCCTTTGTCCTTGACAAATGTGACTTTTATTTCCAAAATCCATCGTGACTGCCAAGATTGCTGTTTCAGCTTATTCTTTTGATCATGTCACACTTCTCTTTTCATTGCTATGCTGAATCTGCCTTCTCTATTTTATCAGCCCATTGCCTAACTGTTGTTTTTTTACCCGGGCTCTTCATGGCTGCCTTTACTCTTCAAACACTTTCAAGGAGTCATTCCACACTAACAACTTTTATCATTCCATTTACTCTGTTTTCAAATGAACGCCTCTGAGCCTCTTCCCATCCTGCCCATCATACTTTGGAGGAATTCTTTGCACATCTTCATGGAGTACCTCCTTATTTTGTTTTCAAATCCTTCCTTAAAACACTTGATGCTAGAAACTTATTAAACTCCATGGTGCTGAGACCGCTGGTACCCCGGGATCCCTCCTGTCACACAGAGCAGTGCTGCCTCTTCTCGTCAGCCTGTTGTCATTTGCCTGGGATGAGGACAGCTCGTCTTGTAGATCCAGCCCATGAAATCATTCTTCTGGCCGTCTGTCATTTCTGTTGTGACCTCGCAAAGGTGTTGCTTGGGGAATAGTTCCACAGAGCAAATCATCCATGTCATCCTGGCATTCCAGGGGTGAGCTGCCCGCAGTGTACTCACCTGGGAGGAAGGGGCAGAGGAGTGATGGAGGGCATCTGCGAAGGACTTCTCTATTCCTGAGGGTTTACGAGGAGGAGCTACTCCAGTCACGCAGCTCAGAGATGTCCCAATGTCCCTTGGCTTTCAAAAGTTGGAATTAGAATATAAACTCCCTGGGATTACCTTTTAATTCAGGGGGTTTTAAATTGGAATTATCTGTTTATAGGAGCTTTTTGTCAGAAATGTTGGGTCTTGGACCACGCTGAGGACTTCTAAGGACTGCACTGCTAAAAATATTACGTAATAACAAAAAATAGCATATTGAAAAACAGCTGAGAAAGTCAAATTTTGCATGAATGTTTGAAAATGGTGATATATGTGGTCATTCTTACACCTTACAGGGATTAGAATGCATTGTCTACAGCTTCTGCCTGGGAAAGATTCTCTGGCCAACTGGGAGTCTTGCCCTATTGTTTGGCAGTTTCCCATCTTTCTACTTGTAACTATGAATGCTAAGACACGGCATTTACTGTTCTACATACAATAAATATATCTAATTAGAATATGGCAGAGTAGGGGACTTAAAAACACTGCTATTACTCTTACAAGGTATTCTTCTGATACTTTAAAAGGGAAACAATAACACATTTCATAAATACCATTTGACAGTTAGCAAAATGTAGAGGTCAAAAGACCCTACTACCATAATTATATCCCTTATTTACTATTGTAATTAATTTCTTATTGGTCTTCCAAACTGTGCCCTAGACAGTTTAGATGGTTTGGAGTGTTCCACAGGGATTTTTAATAGCCACAAGCTCATAGGGATGCATTTCATAGGTGCCCAGTTTGCTGCATGAAGATTGTAAAAGCCTTATGATGTATTATGACTGCTTTGTCACCGTCAAAAAAAGATTCCAAAAGGCAAAACTCGTGTGTGATCTTGCATGTTGTGAAGTCTGAGGGTTTGGGGATCTAGATCTTTGGTTTGGACCTTAGGTCTTTCCTCTTAACGGTTGGCATCCAGAGGAAGGCTGAGATTTCTCTCCTTCCTCTTCCTTCTGGTAGTGAGTGTTCGCAGGAACTGCCTTGTGAGATTTCTGACACTAATTGGCATGAAGACAAAATAAAGCTATTCCAGACATTTTACCCAACCAGAAATTATTTGTGGGAATGTGCCGTAGTTATATTTTTCAGTGTGAAAAGGGTAAAAATTTGATTGCTTTCAAAAAAGGCAGAAAATCAGATTTTGTGACTTTAGTGATGGGCTCATTTGGCTGTATTTGGCTTCCTGTTGTTTAACCCAAGCACCCCAGGATGGATTTAAGAAAGGGAGGTACTGCTGCCCGCATCATGCGTTACTGTATTACGTGTATATACACGTTCCCAAGTCCCATGTGTTATGTATATACACGTAGATACGCGTTCCCAAGTCCCGTTTGGCCTCCATTGCATATGGGGGTGGGTTTCTGTCTATAGAGCTGTTGTAGTCAGAATTCTTACATAAACACTCCTGATTGTGTCTAGTTTTAATGTTTGGTATGCTTAAACAGAATTTGGGGTGAATTTTACTAAAAACTTTTGAAAGTCAGCTTTTGGTTATAAAAATGTTTGTTGTTATGAATCCCGTTATATAGTGGAGCTGCGCCACATCCCTCCGGGGAGGTATTGTCCCACTGCAGAAAACTCAAAGTATAGAGTTATATTGGGGTTTTTTGCTTAAAATCACTACCCTTTTGTGATTTGGATACACAATTTAGGATAGGAAAGCCGCATTGCAGTCCCACTGACTCCAGCTGTGATTTTGCCTTATGGAAGAGCACCCAAAATACAGAGTTGCTTGGGGCGGGGGAGTTGTTTGCAATTACTGCTATTTTTAGGCAGGGTTAACACATTAACTAGAAAAATGAAAGAAAAAAACACTAGGAAAAAAAAAAACATTTCAGACCCATTTTCAGCACACACTGAACTATAATGGCTGGATTTCAAACTGCTCAGGAAAGGATTTAGCAAGAGAAATGCTGACATAATAATAGCACGGGCGGCTGAGATGCGCTGAAACCTCCCTGGAGCGCGGTGGGGGACCTTCAGCGGGGACCGTAACAGAAAGTTACTTCCCCCCTTGAAATCCACTGCTCCTTCCTCTTGGAGATGGCTGGGAAGCATTACGCCCCAGGTGTGCTGGTGATTTTCGTGCCTGTTCAATGCATTTTATCTGGTAGGCTGCTCTGCAATTTTCCTTTTACCTTGGTAATAGCAATACTACCAGCGATGTATTCCTATGCTAACTCTTAGGCTGTTTAACCTCTCCTATTGCTGGGGGAAGATGCAAGGGAGACCAGCGACCTTCGCTGTAAGTGTAATGGGAGAGGGAGACTACAGGAAGGTTTACTTTTAAAGTTACTTGGAGTTTGCAGGATGGTAGTAATAGGTGTTTATTGGCAATAAAATTAGTGGGTGATGTTCTGCCCTCAGGAACATGTTTGTTTGCAGGGAAGTTGGGAAGAGCCTCGTTCAATCTGATAGTTCAGGTGGACAGGTAAGTGCCTTTTCTTATTATTTTATGCAAGACGTGGCCCTGTGGAAGGAGAAGAGGAGGAAGGACAGTGGTTGCCCACTGGATGCTCTTATTTGTCAACACTTACCCAACACAAATGCCTGCTTTTATCCCTGTCTTTCAGTTGAATAAGTAATGCATTTCAGATACCGGCAGATCTTTGCTTAATATATAAATAACTCTTCATAAAAGTTGTCTTCCTAAACGAGATAATTGTACTCATAACCTTTCTGGTTTATGCACTGTGTGCTCAGCGTGCAGGCAACCGTGTGTCACAGAGCCTGAGGGCTGGAACAGCATCTCCCCTTGTGCTACCCAGCACCTGGTGGTAATCCTGGAATTACAGCAGTGCCAAACGTGTCCCTACATTGTAGCACTCCTCTAGAAAAAGCAGCCTTTAATGGCCTCTGCCTGTACTTTTTTAATCCTTTGTGGTTCCTGTCTTAATTCTGTATCATCGTACTCCCAGTGAGGCAAGCAGCTCCAGTCCTGCAGACTTTAAAGGGAGCGTTGTGAGATAGGTGAGGCAGAGCAGTAATTAATTTGAGTGTCTTGACATTTAAAGCAAATAAAAAGTCTGGGTATCTCAAAATATCGCATATGGCTCCTACCCCCTCTTCTGCATAGCTCCCAGTATTTTATTTCTTTTTCAGTAGTCAAAATACGGATCCGAATCCAATTTTTTTGATTGTGTCCTTGCTTTTAAAAAGGCTGAGTTGGTTTGTAGAAGCTTTTATAGCCTTATGGGAATCTTTAATTAGCCAAATGCGCTCCTGTGAATGATACAGGAATTTGGAAGTATTTTAAAGTGTAAAGCACATGTAACCTGTACATGCATAAGGCTTAGCGCTGAGAGTGGAGTGATGAGAGAGTTCAGTTTTGATTAGGAGAAGAAAAGTAGAAGCCACGCTGTGCTGAGAACTTGTAAAGGGTGGGGGAGGACTAAAAGAGTAAGTAGTAGAAAACAGAAGCCAGCATCCAGGCATCAAAGCTAGGAAAGACTCCGCTGCAGGCATTTAAGTAAAAGGTGAGGGCAGCACTCCCTGACAGTGTTTCTGAAAGGCAGACCCTGTGTGACACCCAAAGCCAGGACAGAAAAGCAAGGCAGGGAGAGAAAAGCAAATGCAGTTGAGCCATGATCTCTGCTGGGCCATGTCTGTGTGCGGGCGGTTTAATCGAAGTTTGCTTTCTGGAGATTTCAATTAGCGGGAGAAGACTAAAACCAAACATTCAGCCCGCTTTATATGAAGATGAGCATGGAAGAAACAGCTCTGGGCATTAAAATGTGCAAATGGGAGCTTTAGGGCTTTTTTTTTGGAGGATGCCAGGGCAGAACTTGTAAATACATTCATTGCCTGAGTTGAAATGGGGAATTGTCTCACAGTGTGCCAAGCACCTACCAAGTGTGACTCCAAAAATTCTTACCTCGGGATAGTGCAGGAGGAAAAAAACCCCAGAATCGAGCCAAAGAATACCTGCAATTCTTTGTTCTTTTTTATGGTGTCTTTGAAGTTTGCCTTTTGCATTTTATTTATTCTTATCTTAGGGCTTGAGTACTGCACACGGTCATGTTGCTACAAATGCTTTATATCCTAGGTTACGTGTCTGTTGTGGGACCTGAGCAAATGAAGGAGTGGCATGTTTACAGGATTGTTGGAAGTTTGTTTACAATTGTAACTCAAAAAAAATGGTTCCATCTCTTTTTCCGTAGGAAGACTGAAAATAAAATGGCACAAAGTGCCAGCGTGCTATTTGTGACCAGGATAGGTAGTTAATGATCGTGTTGCTGAACTGTAAAGCTCATCTCTCCAGAGTCGTCTTTTGCTAAGCTGCAGGTACACTGAGTCCATCAACAGCCTTCGGGCATTTTCAACACAGGCGTTGTTGTAAAACTCTGCGATCATACGCCTTCAGTTATGGGATAATCTGCGATCTTACAATATTGGTAGAGGTTGTTCCTTAGTCTTTTCAAAGAGTCTGCCATAGTCTCACAGGCAGTGCTGCGTTGGGAAGAATATCCAGCAGCTCAGACATCTCTGGTGGGAAGCAGGAGGATTTCTCAAGATGATGCGTTTCAGACAATGTGGTAGTAGAGAAGGGTAACCCCAGGATGAAAGGCTTACCTGTTTATGGTATAGAAAAGGTAAATTCAAGTGTTTCTCATATGTAAACTGGTGCCTGTGGTAGGGGACATTCCAGGATGTCTCCCTTACTTGTATGTTTATGCATTGGTCACTAGAAGACTAAGCCATTGGAGAGTTGAACTGAATAGATTTCGTCCAGTTCAATGCTAGAAACTGATCTGTCATTGTGGAATACAGGATTTCTTGCTTCTATAATTTAGTTTGTTTCTCATTTTGATATCACTTTTGTATCTGAAAGATATAAAACAGTGTGCCGCATGAACTTCTCAACTTTCTTTGCTTTAACTTTCAATTGGCTCATGAACATGACATATTGGTCATACACAGTTTTCCTTTTCTATTCTTCTCTGTACATGTGCTTTCCCTCAGCCCCCTTTAAATTCTTCTTAAATTCGTGTAACTATCTGGGAGACAGATAGATAAATATAAAATAAATCCCTCTTGTCCTTTTTCCCCTTTTCCGGAGTTTGTAACATCATGGAAGTAGATTTACGGTTAAAGAAAGCTGCTGTTTGATGAGTATCCAGTGCAACTTAAATGTTAGTATTGCCAGTATGAGTCGGGGTTTTGTGATCTTTGCAAGCTCTGCTTTATAGGCTTTGCATGACAAATTAGGAGAATCAGAGGCTGGTTTTCACTGATGAGCTTTTCAAATCACGGGCTACAAGAAGAGGGTGGGTCATAATGCTTGCTGAATCTGAAGCAGTTCCAAAGCTCCTAGGAGCTGTATGAAGGAATTTCTTGTGCTGTTCCTGTAAATCAAAAGCTTTTCGGGAGGTGAGGAATATTGGTGTGAAGGAACAAAAGAACCTTGTAAAAGTAAAGGCTTCTCAAAAGACATTCACAGGTTGTAAAGCTGAACGCAATAAAACTATGGAGAGGTTCAGTGAAACTGTAACAAAACTGACCGTCTCATTACTCAATATTGTGCTCCCTCAAAATCAAGATTTAATCAATAAGAGTCTTAGAAACTTCAGAGTATATCAGGAAAAAATATGAGGCATGGTCAGAGGTGCTACGCTTAGGCTGTATGTGAGCTTTGGCTTTGGAGTAGAGGGCAATATTGGCATATTTATGGCTATTTTGATCTACTGACCATTTTGCGGATGGTGATGAGGTGGGGGCTAAAGGGGGAATACACTCGGACAGATGTGTTACGGCCCTGGAAACCCAGCATTGGCCACTGGGCAGCTGCCATCCCAAAGAATAAAATAATATCTATATAGACAAGTATGGTTACTTGTATAGCACATTGAAATAGTGAAATGGCAAGGTAATTGTAGGCAGTAGGGTGTCCCATACGGTTGCAGTGTAGGGCCATAGTGCATGAGCTGATAATGGCCCTGTGGGGCCATTGACTTTGGTATCAAGGATCAGTTTGCTGCATCCTGATAGCCCTGTGCAAATCCTTCTTTGTTTTAACGATCCTGATAAAACAATGACCGTGTCTGATGCAGAAACAATAAGAAAAACAGTACGAGACTCACGGGAGGTCCAGCATCATGGCTTTAGTGTAGCACATTTGTTTTCCAAAGCTCTATGAAAATGTTTCCTTGCCCTTTAGGATTTTCTTTGTCCCGGAACAGTATTTGCAAGTAGACATTTAAAATATAACTTGGGTTTAATAGTAATTGTACAAGGGGTTTAGATTTAGCCAGCTACTTTCACTCCTGGTACAATGAAAAATTGAAAAACCTTTGAAGTGAAGATGCAAAATTGGCCGTGTGTGCATTCCAGTTTTGTTTTGTTCCTTCCACAAGTTCATATATCTAATAAATGGGTCTTCTGCATGAGCACCTTAGCATTTGCTTCCTAAGACAATGAACAATAACTAAATTCATATCTGGTCTTTGTCAGACATTATTACAAATTATGAGAGCTGGACAGAAGTTTATTACCTTAGTGGTGTTCTCTTTCACAAATTAGGTTCTTGGAACATCCAGCTAGCTCAATATCGTAGATCCATTCATCACAATTAGACTGCTGCGCTGGCCAAGTTCAATCCCGCCAAGTTAATTGCCTGCGGGTGTACACCGGGGGTCTGGGCTGAGGACAACTCCAGGCCAGTGGAGAGCACCACCGCGCGTGCCTGCCGCAGGGCGCACAAACAAGGATGCTCACGTTTCCCCTCTGAAGAATTAACCTCCGCAGGTTAGATACAGGCAGTAGCAGGATACCTTATTCATCAAGCAAAGGAGATGGTAGGGATTAATTCAGATTTTCCTGAGGCTGAAGTACTCTTTTAAGCCATCTTCCTGAGTCCAGCGAAACAGGCTCCTACCTGAGGTACTCTCGCTAAGTGCTTGCCTTTATATAGGATGAATTGGAGTGTACAGATTGAGCTTAGTCTCGCACTACGCTTGGAGACGCGCTGGTCCTTACACGTACAATTATGCTCACTGACTTTCGTCCTTCTTGACTCAGCTGCACGTTGCCGCGCAAGCTTGGGAAGTCGCATCGTCTGGTTTTTGCTTCAGTCTCCTCAGTTGCAGGAAGGGAACGGCTCTCAAGAATTCATTATTATTGTTATTAAGAGGAAATTAAATTTACATTTCTTTTGGGTGCTTTGCTGTGTCACAGCCAGACTGCTGACCCCCTGGAGGGACTGAGTCGGTGATAACTGGGGCTAAATCTGTCTTGATTCTTTTCTTTATCAGCACCATGTTTTATGCGCCCCTCTGTGATACATAGACCAAGCTTTGATCTGCGTATAATCTGAAAGTGTGCTTTTCGTGCCAAGTGTTTGTATTGCAAAGCTTGTGCACTGAAATGCCTTTTAGAAGTTGACACTTGGAAAGTCAGTCGTTCGGTTATTGTCTGCAAAATCAGTGTGTATGGAAGAAGCACGGGGATTAGACAGACTTATTTTCTTCTCATCGTGAAGACGTGCTTAAAGGCTGCCATCTGAGAAGTCCCTTCAGGCTTGGAGGACATTCCAGAGGTTACATTTTCCTTTTCTGCTCCTATTCTTGGTGTTTTTTGCAGATGGAAAGTCTATAACCTATTGCACCGCCCAAACTCCACGAGTGGCTTTGGGTCAAAAAAGATTCAGGGCTGGACCATTCGTTTCAGCTGTGCAGGACGTAGCACGTGTTCAGTCTCCTTCAGCAGAAGGGTTCAGTCGTGTTCGCACTCAAAGCTCCAGCTTCCAAGACCTTTCTGCAGTGTGTGCTGCAATAACCCCGTCATCGTTGTCCTCCTTATATGCTTTCTCTCACTCCATTCTAGAATGCCCAGTTTGTGCTCTTTTATGTGCAAAACTGATTGTCTTGGCCAGCGCCTGCAAATGCCTCCAAATACAGAGATCTCCGTAACCACAAGAGATTTCTAGTGGGTTTTGCTTTTCAGGTGTTCATATGTGACATTTATTCTTGAAAGCTGAATTGAAATAGTCCTTTGTTCCCAGACTGCTTGCTGTTCTAGTAGGAATTCAGTATTTCAATAATTTGCCGAGCTTAAACTCTACTGCGCTCTTCCTTTTCTAGATCAAACTAGATTAAATTTTCCGTGTGTTGGAGTAAATGTTCATGTAACAGATTTTTTGGTCTACTGAGTGTTTACCCACACCAACCACTACCACATTTAAGCCAAATTACTGTGATCTGTCATATATCCTTTATTCGACTGTTTTCTCCCCATGGACATGCAACTGGAGTACTCATCACGGTGGGAAAGGACTGTCAGATGTGAAATACGATGTTTTCTCTCTTACATTTTGTTTAGACACATAGTTTATAAAGCTGTTTCTCTTGTGAGCGCTATTTTTCCTCCTTTCCTCAAACATCCCCTTTTGTATTATATAACCGAGGTGAACTGCTCCCCTCTTGCCTTTCTGATACGTTGGAGTAAAATCCGGAGAATTTTTAGTAGTCGTCTTTGGAAAATGGGACAAAATAACAGAAAAGAAAAATGATAATGAAAAGCATCTGCCCAGTGGAGGCAGAAGAGACTGCAGCAGTAACACCGCGATTTGTAGCAGCTTGTCTTAGGGTCATAGAATGGTTTGGGTCGGAAGGGACCTTAAAGACCATCTATTTCCACCCCCTGCCCTGGGCAGGGACACCTCCCACCAGCCCAGGCTGCTCAGAGCCTCATCCAGCCTGGCCTTGAACCCCTCCAGGGATGGGGCATTGAGAAATTAGTAATTGAGAAATCAACAACACCCACACCACCACTGAAATGTTCTTATCCTGCGCCGAGTGCCCAGGCACCACCAGGGAGGCAGGGGAAGGCTGTGGGTGAACGGACTGACGTCGCTGGGGAAGCAGTTGGCTTTTCAGGTGGATCAACTCTGTCACCACCTCTGCTCTCAGTCGGCCTGTGCTGTCTCCAGCAGTAATTCGCAGGGAGTTTGGAGCTGTTGGTAACCGTAGCTCTGAAACACACCAAGCTGCCTCCTCTTCGCTGTTTCAGATTAATCTGAAAATTTCGGCAGTGGTTAGGGGAGGTTAGTGCAGGTAGCAGGGAAAACTCCGTGCCAGCAAGGGGTTCTTTATTTTTAATTGGCTACGTACATGGGACTGCTTTCATCCTTGCCTAAAAGTTATAAAACTAGACAGGTCTGGGATTAGAATCTCTAGCTGTAGGCAATTTAGGTGTTTGGTGTCTGCTGCTTAGGCGTGTGTTTGGGCTGTGGGGTGTTTGCGATGGAGATGAGCGGCCCCAGACCACCTCTACTAAGTGCATTTTAAGGAAACAGCAGAGACACATTGCAGCACAAGCAGGCAATTAGAGAAGGACTTGTGGCCAATTACTGTCCCCGTGATCCCTGCAAATCTCAGCTAAACCAAGCGGGAATTGTAAGGGAATGGCCATGAAGAACATTTGACAAAGTGCCGTAGGACGGGCTTTGTGAGCACCACTGAGGAGCACAGCAGGCTCCTAGGTGCCGTGGAGGAGCAACATCTGTACTGCTCCTGTGTTTCTTGCAGCAATGAGGCCAAATTCATCTCAGAAACACTCACCTGTTTTACATTTCATTGTTTTCACTTAATGCGTTGCGGTAAATAATGGTCAATGTCCTATTGCACTTCTGCAAGCTTGTTGTTAAGGCGTTGCCATAATTTTTCACGTTAGATTCAGGTTCTGCGATTTGTTCGGTAGTCTTCCTAGTTCTTTTGTTACGAATCCGTTAAGGGTTTAGCAGTTTGGTGGGTAACTTGGATGTTTGGGCAGCTTTATGTGACACGCTAAATACATTCTTGCTTATTCAAATGTGATAGAAGCGAATGGAGAACAACAGAGATGCAGAGGATGCTGGGGCCACGTCTGTCACCCACATCCCAGTATTCATAGTGTGGAAATGGTAACAGCGGAGCCGCTGGCTGGGAGCACCTATCTGAAAATTTAGTTATTCGAGGTGAAAGGCCGTGCAGCTTAAATCCCCGTGAAACTTGTCCGTATAGATGGAATATTGTATGGTACATGCTTCCCGCTTTCGGTGGGGCAGCTTTTATAGGAGGCTTTGGAGCTTGCAGGATATTTTTTGTTGTGGCTTTTAACACTGTGCCCCAGGCTCCACTAAATAGACAACCTCATTAAAAGAGAAATAGCGATAGTAAAGCAGTGACTTTCTCATGCCATCTAACTCAAATATTTGACATGATTGCTGGACCCTCCGAGTACTTAATTGATTGACTTAATTGATTTAGTGGCACTGGAGGCTACAGCATGGAAATAAAGGGGCAAGAGGAGGATAAGGGGTGAAAAAATTTATGATAGGTGCCAAGCAGCCTGAGGGAAATTAGAAATGCTACAGATCTCAGAGGCAGCTAAATCAATTCAATGTGATGTACAGGGAGCGACTGGGGGGAAGAGGAGAAGTGGGGGGATAGGATGGAGAAAAGGAGAGAAAATAATGGCTGGTGGCGGGGGGAGCAGAGCAAACTTAAGGGGAAGAGGGAAGACAGCAGCCTTGGCGGATATTTTGAACTTCTTTAAGTTTAACCCCAGGAAAAAACTTCCTAATATATGAATAAAATATAATCATGACATCATGTTTAGCTTAAGAAGAAGGACTTGTGCATCACAGGACTGTCTTAGTTATCCGGTTTAAGACTTTATCTGTGCTTGCATTCAAAATCCTCAACGTTCGCAACAGCAACTGAAGTCACAGGAGACCTAAAATAATTTGGAGGCTATGTACAGTGGATTTTTTTAACAACTGAAGCTTAAATGTTAAATTACTTTCTAATCTGCGCAATATTTAATTGACTGTATTGAACCATAATACAAATTAAGTCTTCTCTGTAATTTGTTCTGTCGCACTGCAGCCCTCCAAAACAATTTGATACCTCACTTAAGATTGGTAAATGGCTCGTAGCAGCACTCAGCAAAGATACAGTAAAAACATCAAATAGTGTGTGATGGAATCCACCAGCATGGGCATACGGGGGTGGCATAAACATCCCTGAGATGTGAAACAATTATTTTATGTGCTTCTGACCCACTAGGGACAGGATTAAGTCATGGTTAAATCTTAAAGATATAAAAAGGAAAAAAGAAGAGGCTGGGGAGAGAGAGGGGCAGATCGGCTTGTGAATATTCACTGTTGAGCACTGACCAGCCGTTCTGCCATAAGCAGTTTCATATGACTTCTGTTTCATTTCCTTCCTGGACTGTTCATGTCGAGTATCGGGGGGTTGGCTACACCTGAGCAGTTACAAACCAAGGGATAAAGATGAAATTTCTATTGGTTGGTCTCATTTTCCAGGACAGATTAATCCGTGCGAATGCACCAGCCGCCAGTGAATCAAACCACGCAAAGACGGTGTATTTATAGAGAGCTTCAATCGTGAGTCTCTGTTGGGTGGCTGGACGAGATGGGCTTTCTCCTCGTGCCGTCCCTTCTGCCCTCCTTTGCTCTAGTGCAGGTCTGGCTGCTGGGAAGGGCTGTGCGGGGTGCTGGGCAGGCTGCCTCCCAAAACAAGGATTTACAAAGAGGATGCAGTTCTGGGCTTGCGTTTTATGGTGGTCAGTCTCTACTGACTGCGGTCATTTCTGCTTTGTGATAAGCAAAAAATCAGGCACTCATTAAATGATACTTAGAATGAAGTATTGGAATGTGTAGAAAGGACACCTTAGATGAATGGAGGGCTGTGAAAATGCGGGTTCATAGGAGTGTTTATTAGAGTCCAGATGCGGATATGCAACATTGCGTTTCATGTGCATGTTCCAACTCAGTATCCCTCAAACAAATGAAAAACTCTTGCTAAACACTCCGTACAGTAAAATGTGTAAAAGGATAATGTTGCAGTCACCTTTACTTAATTTGTACATCTATTGATACAGTATGTAAAATATCATAACCGTTAAAAATGGAATGATTTTCGAATGGTTAATGAGGGTTCCCAAATAAATTGGAGTGTCTCCATCTGGTGTCTTACGTTGTGGGTGATACTTTTCCATGGTAGAATGATCTTCAAATTTAATTCCACGAGGAAGGAATCTGATCACAGTTTAATTTCAGCGAAAATGCTGTCTTGCAATCAATAAAGCAATGTCAAAGAACTTTGATTTAATAGGAGCCAGAGATAACGTTCCCTATCATATGCAGAATAGAGAGATGGGAACACTTCATTTCATTGTAACAGATAGCATGCAGCTTGGTTTTCAGAAAAACCTAATAAATCAATATCCCCGTATTACCTAAGTAAGATCCCATCATTAATTTTAAACGCTTAACATGTTGGGAGCATCTGAAGCGCACCTCCGGCTTAGCCACGTTCAGCCTGGAGTCAGTGGCAACGCTTCCATTTCCCTACGAGCCAGCAATCTTGATCCTGGGAAGTTAGGAGTCATTTACTGCAAAATGAAAATGAAACACGTCCAGTCTTTTGTTTTATACGGACTCATCTGTCTCTTGCGTGCTGCCTCTCCTGTTGAATTTCCGTCCGTGTTCTACTGAAGTCTCATCGCTTGTCACTTGCCCTGCACGCGCTCAGCCTTTTCTTTTCTACACACTCCTGTCCTCTCTGGCTTTGAATTTTAAAATGTTGTGGGTTTCTTTTTTTTTTTTTTTTTAACTCTAAAAATAACTGGTTGTTTAGAGATTGCCTGGGTACCATGCTGATTTTCAAAATGTGCTTTTCTCAAAAGCAGCAGGGATCTGGACCTCAAAAGAATTCTTTGTGAGGCTTTGCCTGCTCTCAGAAATAGCATTATCCCTAGATGATATAAGAGCGGGTCATTATATCAGAAGGTAGAAATTCATACTAATAGATTGGTTTAGATAAACTTTTCAAGGACATTATTCTAAGTAGAAATACTGAGGTATTAGTTTGGTAATAAAATACCATTTAGGCTGAAGCAAGGAAGGTGCTGGCACTCTGAGGCATGCTTATAGGAGTCTCAGATTCCTGTCCTGGCTCTGGGGAGAGTTTAGCTCATACATTTCAAACAACATTGAGTCTTATAATTACAATTAACCAAAGTGGGATTATAAATAATATGTGAACTTTTGCGTTAGCATTGACTTCAAGTGAATTGTATGGGAAAAAATAAATTTTTGGAGTTCTGTTGCTGCTGTAAATGAAATCCGGCTTGCTGGCCGATGCTGAGTGCTGCCAGAGTAAGTCTGGTGTCGATTCTTCGAGAAACTGGGTGCCTGAGCTCTAGCTCTGCAGCCCCTGCAGATCAGTCTGTCTCCAGGCTCACCCTGTACGGGGCTACAGGTAACTGCTGCTGCTTCTTTTAGAGACCTGCAAACATCGGCTGTGCACCTAGGATGCTGTCTGGGTAGTGCCTAGGTAACATGATATTTTCTATTGAATTCTGTCTCACCAAAAGATACCAAGAAAAATATTCTGTTGTAGCTTTTAATCAGATTATTAAAGCAAGTCAAGCCTGGCTAGATTTTGAGAAGAGAATAGGCTTAAAGAGTTCAGATATTGATTTGGATAGAAGGTTATGTTTGGTTTAATTCCGTAGGTGTATTGAGAAGCAGGTAAAGCTGTGGTGAAAAAGAAATTATACAGTTTTTTGATGGATATTTCTTACTGTTTTGTTTTGGTTTTAATAGCTACTACAGCACCACCATGCAGTTCATGAAATTTCATACATCGCAAAGGATATCACAGACCATCGAGCGTTTGGATACGTATGTGGAAAGGAGGGAAATCATAGATTTGTGGCAATAAAAACAGCCCAGGCAGTAAGTATCAGATCACTGTCGTTTTCTACAGTGTAACTCAATAGAAAAGCCATGTTCATAAGAAGCTGTTCAGGAGGCTAATCTTGTATTGTTAATGGTTGTGCTAGAATTGTCACCAGTGTCTGCCTACATGCTCTTAAATAGCAAATTAATGGGACCAGCTTGGGAAAAAGGGAATGGATTTCATGATATATTTTTTTTATAGCTAGTTATTATTTTCCTTTCTAAGTAAAGTAGACTGGATACAGATAAGTTTGGGTTGATTTCTATGCTCATGTAAACAGAAAGTGATAGATACCAAATACCTACTCTGCCTATAGCCTACTGTAATTCCATTGTATGAGAGATCACTAATAAATATGCCTTTACATTCAGGTATATGCCTTTTATATTCATAATGCCAGTTATGTTAATAATTATAATTATAATTAATTTGCAAATATAGTTAGTTTGATAGAAATTAACCTGAGCCTGGATGCTAAGGTAGAAATTAATTCTGTGTGAAGTTCTCTCCAGCTGTGGAGATGGTCTAACTGCTCTATCAGCAGGATGGGGTGAGAGGAATATATTTTCCCATATAGAAACTTTCCTTCCTGTTTTTGTTCCATAGGCTGAACCTGTAATTCTGGACTTGCGAGACCTGTTTCAGCTCATCTACGAACTGAAGCAAAGGGAAGAAATGGAAAAAAAGGCACAAAAGGACAAACAGTGTGAACAAGCGGTATACCAGGTACACACATAAGCTTATCCTACTGCTGAGAAAAGTGTGGTTTGAAGTATCCCCCCAAAGTTGCTCCAAAGAGGCACTGAGCATCCTCAGCATTTCTTAACAGCAATGGGTTCGAACGGTGCTAGCTTCAAATGGACAAATGCGAACCTAGCAGCCACCGTGAGCTCAGAAGTAGGATTAAACAGTGATGAGAGCTATCACTTAGGGTGAGGTGAACATGTCTAGCGACTGGAAATGATCTGTTCATTTCCCATGTAGTATTTCTTCTAATCCAGGAGGAAAACTTTAATGAAGGTCAATGCGTTGTAAGTCAGGTTTTTAATGGCGTCTAATGCTTTAGAGAAGATTCACTATGCTTCTGAATGTGTGTTTTTGAATTAAAGCAAATAAGGTACAGATTGTTGAACTCGGATGAAACTTGAATAAAGTTACTTTGTACAGTAATGTGACTTTATCTGTATGTTAAAGAGGGAAAACTTTATACTTGCCTGCCCATTTGGCTTATTTCTTTGCTGTCCTTTAATTTCTGTATACAGTTCTTTTATCTCTACTGTTTATGTTCTTTGCTTTTACTGCCTGTCCTCTTACTTTGCTGTAGACAATTTTGGAAGAAGATGTAGAAGATCCTGTATACCAGGTAATTTCTGAAGCTGTATGGCCTTGGAGTTTCAGAAATGACTAGATACATATTGTCTTCAAACACAGCCAAAACCTTTAACAAGATGTTTTGAAATTTACTGAGATAGGTCTTCTGAGAAACTTGTTAGATTTTTACAGTAAGTAGCATATTTAGAGATTAAGCTGCAAGTAATTGCACAGTATGTCTGATAGAAATATTACATTAAATATTTCCTAAAATAATTGTGAGTCCAGATTTGAAGTTTCCAAAATAACTTGTGAGTCCAGATTTGAAGTTTCCAAATGAGATTTGCCATCACTTTTTAATGCAAACTCTAACTGAAGGAGAGTTAAGACTTTGAGAAAAAGAAAGGTGACATCTTGTTCTGACAGTAATAAATTGACATTTCAGTTTTGGCTTTTATGGGGCCAGAATTTAATTCTAAGTGTGAATATTTGGAAAAAAGCAACAGTGGGACTGATGTTCTAACACACTCCCTTGTTGGCATTTGGGCTAGGATTTAATAATAGATCTCAAATTGAAGTCTTGTTTCATCCAAGCAAAATGCCTGGGAGCAAAGATGATTATCAGAAATATGTCAATATATTCATGTCCGATACCCTACTGAGTGTGAAGAAGAAAAAGATGTAATTTCATTCTCATGTTTTTGTGCTGAAGCAAAATACATGATAGTTTACTTTTTTTTTTTTCCTGGAGATTTTGTGTTCTTCCACTTAGGCATGTCAGTGGGAGGCACGCTGAACGAAACTGATTCGACCATTAGTGAATATTGAACAGTGCCTAAGGTGCAGCAAGAAAGATGATGAGAATTAGGATGCCCCAAATTACTATTCTGCTTTTATAATGTCAAGAGTTTTACTTTGTGCTCTTCACAATAAAGCAAGAACCTGAAAATGAAAAGTGTTGTGGCAGCTTTTTGCCATGTGGCCTGTTACGTGAGCACCAGCCTGTTCTCCCAGTTTGGATTTAGCTTTTTTATTCATAGATAATAAATATATGTGGAAATAATTGCCATTATGTAAAAGAGGAAAAATTCACATTGACTTCAGACAATTAATATTGGGCCACAGGCGGTCTCCCTAGTGAGAAAGAATTAGGAAGTTGCTCTAATAATCATTAGAGGAGATTTAGGTCTGTTCATTGCCGGTTTATGAAATATGAAACAACCTTACCCTGCGCTTTCCGACAAACCGGTTGTCCTGCTGCCAGCCTGTACTTTGAACTTGTTTCTTTAATGCCTGCCTATGTTTTTACGTGGAATTCCAAATCGCCTTTTTCCCTTCTGTTTCATCTTTGACTTTTCCTCTCTGGCGGCTGGTGTAATAGTACATTGTGTTTGAGGCTGGACACGAGCCAATCCGTGAGCCTGAAACGGAAGAAAACATTTATCAGGTATAAAAATCGCTAACTTCGGTGTTTTCATTGCAACGATTGCAAGCATTTAGCAAAGTACATTTCATATCTAGTTCACTTTTATTAGTTTTCATTCATCACAAAAACGTCTGGCATTTCATTCTGGTGACATAACATGAATAATCTGCCCAGTCTCAGTGTGATTTTTCTGTTGTTTGTCATTTCAGCTTCTGCACGTTTTATTAACTTTCTCAACTCACAAACGGTCTTAAACTTTTGAGTGCACCGTATAAGGTGATAAACAGTGGATTCTCTTTTTTTCTCCGTTAATTTTTTGAAACTTTTTACACCTATTCTAGGAAACGGATACTGAAATCTCATGGAAGGCAGACCATCCGTGCAATTCTTAGAAATGTATTTTGATGGTAGCGCTCTCCTTTCTGGCTAAGCAAGGAAATAACGGAGCAAAACCTCTGAGCTCTCAATGGATATCCCCCAGACTGGGGAAAATACTTTCAGAGTGCACATGTTACGTTAGAGCCCAAGCTTGCATTCTTCACACTGGCAAAAAATTGCATTGAAAGCAATATAAAATAACCTTTTGTCGTTCAACTTATCCTCAAGGGATTGGTGCAGGGTTTATTAAAATATAATGTAATTCATTTTGTATCACATACTAGAGGCAAATCTGGAGATAGACAGGAATCTCTGTATGCTGTAAGAAAATTGTGATTTGAGGACATCATTTACTATGGAGGGCAAGGAGATTCAAGCAGTGATTAAGCATTTCATCTAGCCGTACTAGAGGTTGATCTGCTAATAGGAAGGCCTTTTTTAAGGTAGGCAGGACAGGCATAAAACAAAAAAAAAAGAAGGGAAAGGTATTTTTTTAAGTAATAGAAAAGGTAGGGAGATAATAGAAAAAATGAAAGGGTAGAATAGCTGTAAGCCAAAATAGAAAGGACCTAAGTGGGAAAGGGAAATGCAAGTTAAACATCAGAAAATAACCATCTCATAGACCCCATCACGGGGTCATTAAGCTGAGATTCATTTAACCTGTCTCTGTTGATTTCCTGGCACCCCACCACGCACACTAGAATCTGCCTCTTTCTGCATCTCTAGACAAAGACACACAAAGCTCTCGAGGTGAGAGTGTGCCTAAGGTGGAAAGTTTTGTACCGCATAGTGCTGAAAGTTTGACTGTTTACAGGAAAGCAATCCCTTAATTAATGACTGCTCTCATTGTCAGTTTTGTGCTAGAAACAGAATTCTTACGACAGCTACATTCAAATGAGAAATTTCTGGTTGTTGTTCTTTGAAGTGCAGAGCTTTTAGTGGCGTTGTAGAGAAGTACCAGTGGAAGCGAGCAAAACCATGCTATCGCTCCCACAGAGCAAACCGGTGGTTGGGGAAGGAGTAGGAACTGTGTTCTGAGGAATGACCTAAAGAACAGGAGGGGGTCTTTGGTCAGTTTCTTTTTCTTAAAATGGACAGAGAAGATGAGAAGCAGGTAGTTGAGGTTTGCCTCATCTTGAGGTACCGCTGTAAGTCAGCAGAGAAGTGTTTCCTCGCACAGAAAATACCTGCCATTAATGCACCATACTCTCAGTATATGCAGTCTAATGTTGTTTTGTGTGTTTGCTACAGGCAGTACCTTGAATACGGCAAATGCTAAGATTAGGAAGCTGGGAATCTTTTTCTGTTTTCTGTTGTAATTGACAGATGCTTAAGGATCACTACTGTGGATTTGCCCAGAGCTGTGAGCTTCCAAGTTCCCATGGACTTTGTGAGCTCTTGGCTTACTATAAATCTACATTCCCTCAGCTCTGATCTTATACTCGGTTCACTGGCAAAATTGTTTCTCTTACAAGATCTTGATGATCTCAGAAGCATGCAGGCTACTATTAAAAATTAAATTAGAAAAGGTCCTCTTTTATTTTTGGTTGTTTGGGGTTTTTTATTTTTTTAGTTTGATGCAAATTGGTGCCAGCTTCTATTATTTACTGCAAAGCCTTCCTCATAGTACACTTTGGTAAACATGCATCTGCCCAGTAACCTCATGCATCCTCGTTTCAGCCTCGCCAAATCTTTCTTCTCGTGCTGCTTTGATTTTTCAACCAAGAGCTAATATGCAAAGAATTCACTTCTCCCTTGGTGGAAAAGATTCCCACCCAGTGGGTAACTGGAGATGGAAGCTGTGTGCTCAAAGTGACAATTATAGGAATTTCTTTTTAACGTAGTAGAGGTCACACTTTTCTTTTTAAGCATTATTTCTCTGTCTGCCACCTTTCTTTGATACATTACCCCAAAGACTGTCTGTGTCTGTCTCCTCTTCTAATACTGTCTGTCCGTATAAGTTGCTCTAATGCGTTAGTTACGCAAGGGTTTGATGACTGAGCATGTACCAATCCTCTCACCTAGTGTCAGATTTCTTAATAGCATTTTTTTCCTGCCGGTTGTTTTAGTGAGGTGGGGATGGGATTTTGCTGGGTGGTTTTGCATCGTGTATGTGGCAGCGCTGGTCTCTATGGAGTGGCAAGTTCTGCTCCATCAGGAGCTGACAATCTGAGTTGGGGGTTTCAGAGCTGCGGTGCTTGTATTGCTGGCAAGATGCAAGTACGTCAAAATGGTTCACAGCCTGTCACAGAGCCAGAGCTGTCAGCAGTGATCGTGCTGGTACCTCTTCGCTGATGTTGCCAGTCAAAGAAAAAGCAGGAGAAATCCCTTGCAGACCCCCAGTCTAAGTAGCGACGCAAAAAAAAGCAGGATGATACATGGCAAGTAGAGACAACAGGAAGACAGGCGGTATCGAGTTGGGAGAGAAAAATGTCTTTCAGGAAAGTTCCTCTGTCTTGATATTAGAAGTCAGAAGCTTTTTTCCAGTGTAATTATAAGCTGGGGGGATCGATAGTGCAGGGAAAGGCTCGTTCCATAATAAGTTGTGGATAGGAATGTGCAAACTGGGGTGACTTCATGGAGAAGTTGACTGATAGAGAAACTTTCCAGAAAGAAAAGAAAAATATGTGCTGCTGGTAGTTTATCTTATCACATTTGTCCTCTTTTTATGAAGACTAAACTTTACGGTAACTTATTAACAACGCCGTTCTTGGTTTCTGCTCTTGCACTGTCACTTAACAGTCTGTAAAAAGAGAGCACTTTATTTCCATGAAATTGAGTTGTTCCACTCTTACCAGTTTCATGTTATCTAATGTCATAGGAGGTTTTAGTGGAAGAAGGCAGTACTTTGAGAAAACTGAGGGAAGCAAGTCATTCCTGAGATAGGAATAGAAGAGGTCTTTTAAAAAGCTCCTTTAGTTTCTGTGAGGGTTCTGCACCCGTGCTCTTGAAAATCTTCCACTATGTACACCAAGTTAAAGATGCACCATTTTTCATGAAGACACTGGCATTTAAACACGGGCAAGAGAATGCTTGAACAGTAGAGAGAGTTTTTGACATACTAACGAGTAAGAAACAATAGCACATCTCAATGAATAAGTAACATTCCTTCGGCTTCCCCTAATCAAGACCTGCTCTAGTATCAAAAATCTAAGATATTTATTGCCTTAAAAACCAAAAATTTAATAAGTTTCTTTGGCCCCAGCTGCAGTATTATTTCTCCTGTTAGCCTGTGAGGTTTCATGTATGTCTGAAATGTCACCTTCTTATGCCGAATGCCCTCGTTCAGTGGAAAAGTAGCACTGATTTACTTGGAGCATTCGTGTCTGTTTAGAGGAGCATATTTTTACTGTTCTTTTTGCTTGTGTCATTTACAAAAGACCTTCAGTGCTTCTAGGAAGGAAAATAAATATAATCACAAATTATAAATATGTAATTTTAATGGACCTAAGCAGCCCTTAGGTAAGCAAAACCCAGTGTTACAAAGCAACCAAATTTACATGAGCAAGTTTTAAATGCTCAAGGTGTAAATCACGACTGTTGACTTAACTAAAGACTTGCCCAAAGTTTTTTAAGTGTGTCTTCCCCCATCCACGCGAGGCTGTTGCCTTCAGCTCCCTGGCCCTGTCAGACTTTGACAGGCCAGTAATTCCTTAGTATAAGTGCAGAATTGTAACCAAACACGGCTTAGAGCAGCCGCAGGGCCCCATCACTGCAGGGGTACGTGTTGTGACTTTATTTGACTTAGATTATTAAATGAATTGAAAGGAAGAAATCTAACACCATAGGCCAAACATTTCTTTCCCTCATATGGCTAGCTCTACTCTGGATCTCTGCCATCGAGGAAGGTGACAATACTGACCTGATCGTGACTTCCATGTGCATCTTCTAACCCCCAAGTACAATGAAGAAAGCAATCATTTAAATAGGAGATCCAGGTGTAACTGGACTTAATGCAGCTGAACCTAACTGAGAATGAAAATCTAATTTCTGAACACTACTGGGCTTTTAGGATGTAAAAAATTCAGATAGATGTTTTATTTCTCCTGTATCATCTCCATTAATGGTACTGGTTGGATGAAAAGGGAACCATCCTTGGTTTCATTAGTATTAAATGACTAGCCTGTACACAAATACCAGTTGCAGATTTCAGTTTTTCATCAGATCTGCTTGGGTAATGACCTTAGTTTTCATTTGCCATTTCAGGTTCCTACCAGCCAAAAGAAGGAAGGTGTTTATGATGTGCCAAAAAGTCAACCTGTAAGTGTAAGTATCATCTCTATTTATATGCAGTAAAGAAGATGTGGTTCATAGCTTCTGTGACTTCCATTGTTGTATGTAACATTTAGTACATTCCTAGTGATGGGAATTTTGTCAGGGATGTGTTATGCGTTGACTGGGTTGGTTCAGAGTAACCAGGATTGTAATGTCACTTATGTCCATCTCATTCATTACTTAAATCTCCTTTCTGTCTTTCCCGACTCATTCTTATGGAAGTCACCATTTATAAATGTGTTATCTGTGGCTGAGAGTCGACAATGAGCCCTCTGCGTGTTAATGCATGAATTGTTCCTGCCTGGATTAGAAGGGTTCCTCTGTTACCCAACGCTTATCACTCTGAGTGAGCATGGCCTGCATTTTCTCCCCTGTGCGCTCTGTCGGAGCCGTGCTTTATATTTTGTGCTCCTTACACCTTGGTTTAGTACGGCAGCAGGGGAGCCAGGGTCTGGGTAGCGTGGAGGTCGAGAGAAGTAGCGTTAGGAAAAGGTATGTCAGAACATTGGGGCATGTCAGGGCAGAGGTACGTGTAATTGTCATTGGTTTAAACAGCGTGCAAAAAGACCCCGGTCAACAAATTCCGAAGTGGTAGAAACTTTGCTCTCTGTATCGCATTGCTTTCCTGATTATTATGGGCTGGAATCAGCACAAGGAGATTTCTTCCCCTTATTGCTATGTATTGTGTCTCTAGTGCTCTAAGTATCCAAGAGACTAAGGGTCAACATAGACTGTTAACTTAATTCTTTCTGTCCCATGCCTTGCATGGATAGTTTACTCTATTGAAAAACAGGGACAATATACTGTTGTATCCAAATGGCACCATTCCCTTTCTGTGTATTAGCATTTTGAGGGGGTGAAGCATT
Organism: Rhinoptilus africanus; assembly: GCA_013400135.1. NCBI lineage: Eukaryota > Metazoa > Chordata > Aves > Charadriiformes > Glareolidae > Rhinoptilus > Rhinoptilus africanus. Next base: position 1,651,439 of record VXBO01007825.1, on the reverse strand, counting down.
TGTCCCCAGAATGTGTAAGGAACGGTAAGAGATAGTTGAGAGAAGTGGAGTGGCAGATGCCTTAGCAACAAGGATGCGTTTGCTGAAGGGCAGGGCAGGTTACAAATACCTCGAGAAATTGTGCGATCGGATTGGTTATACGGGAAATTAATATTGCTGAGGATTTGTGTGAGAATGGAGAAAAACAAAGGAGAAGGTCAACAATTTCAGTCTGCTGTAAGCATGGGGAAAATGCCTGTATTCGAGAGAGAGAGACTCCTTTCACATAAGGATGTGGTAAATTCCACAGCTTGGGCTGCACACGAAGACCAAGATGCCGAATAAAAAAGATAAATGCTGGGGAGGAGCTGGGTGGGGGCCTGAATTGTGACACTTCTGTGGTTTGCACAAACAAACGAAACTCGCCATAAATATTTCATAAGCCACTGGAAGAGGAGGGGAGGCATCATCGTGTTGCCTGGGAAAATCTAGTAAAATAACTCATGTTGCATGACTAATTAAGGTATTTGTGGACAAGGAGTAGCTGTAGATTTTTCACTCATTTCTCATATAGTTCAGTGTTACAATTTTTCCGCTGTACGTTTCCTGTGACTTTTTTATTATTCCTTCGGCGATGTTTCAGATTTACTCTGAGTATAGTCTGTAATTTAGGTCGTTGCAGTATGACTGGGTGTACAGTACGCTTGCAATCATGTCTGCAGACACTTTGGTATTAGACTGTCCTGGTAAAGAGCATGACTGTGAGATATAGGGCATATGGAGCCTGCTCTGCAATCATCCAATATATTTAATCTGTCATCTCCATGAAGCTGGTTGCAGACCTTATTTTATTTTTTTTGCCATTTTATGATTAAATTTAAAGTGATTAGGACATTTTCTCCAAACAAGTTACGTACCTTATGAAGAAAAGAAGAGAAGAGGAAAAAGTATGTAGCTGAGATTTTTGTTTCACCTTTTTATTAGTATGTATTAAAAAAGAAAAAAAGCAGCAATAGCTCTTAAAATTAGCAATTTAATATTCCACTGCCCATCTGATTTATTGCTCACCCTTCCACATCTAAGACTCTCTGTCATTGAGACACTTGCCATAATTTTTTTTTCAATTTATAGCTGTCGTTATTATATAAACCTCTAAAATTCAATCTGAGGGCAAATAATATCGCTCATCTACCTGGTTTAAACATGTGAGGACACTTTCTTTATTAGAAGATCTTGCTTTCATTAATTTCATAATGGATGAATAAAGTGAGAAACTTTCTGTAGCTCCTGATAGGTTTCAGGCACCATGAATTCTCTTTCCTGACAATAAATACAACACTTAATAGAAATGCAGCAAGTTTTGCTTGAGTTCAAACGGAATTGCTCATGTTCCCTGGACAGAGATCAATTTTCCATCTGGGGATTGTTTTCCTCTGGTGTGTTCTCAGGCAAGTTATCTCTAGTCTCCGTACATAAAAGTGAGGGATACTGAAGTATTTGTCTAGGTGCTCTCCACTCGTGTCTCTCTGTAGCCAGTGGAGCGAAGTAGTTGCTTCACGGGGAAGTTCCTCCTGTCTGCATGGGGCGTCCCTCGCAGGTGGAAATAAATGCACGAAATGTACGAAGCATCTTCCTGGCTGTGCCATGAAGCAGAAGTATTCAGCGTTGTATAGGCATCGAGGGAGCTGATGTACTTACACAACGCCGTGCCGCTGTGTGAGGCCGTTTGTCAGGAGGTGTCAAAGTACTTTATAGCGTGGACTCCTCATGATCTCTGATACGAAGTAATGTAAATACGGTGCAAATGAGGCGGAAGGGAATGAGTCTCGGATCTCAGAATTTGAACCTACCCACTGAACTCAATTATGAGGGGTGGCTGGTTGCCAAGTCACTGCTCTGACATTGGGATGAAAAGATTGCTTACTCAGTGTAATTCTTGTATTTCCCCATCTCTTTGCTGCATCCCTTTCCAGCAAATTCTACTATAGATTTCTATAGTATCTATATATATCTGTATATCTATATATATCTATAGATTTCCCCTGCTGGTCATGCAACTCAGCTCCAAACATACGCTTTTCATGATGCCCAGTATCCTCCCAGTATCTCTCCCTTTCTCTGTATCAACTCACACTTCCTGTATTCATTCCTATTTTCTCTCTGCTTCTTCCTTAAGACCAGTTCTCCTATTCTCCATTTGCTGAGCATAGACATCAAGCCAGACAAAGAAAGCAAGCTTACCCCAAAGAGCTTGTGTTAAGTGGTACACGCCCCGCTTAGAAATTCTAGTTCTGTATGTGAAATTAAGTGTTCTAAAAAAGTGAAATGTTTAATGAGCTCTTTTTGTCATAATTTCCCATCGTCTCCCCATCTTACATCCACATCAAGTTCTAGCTGTCATGGTGTTTTTAGTAATAAGAGGCAGACTGTAAATACCCTTCATGGAGCCTGTCAGTCACATCACAATAAAACCTCTTCTCATCAAGATGTCTAAACTATCTGCTTACAATTTTATGAAGGCTTTCAGACAACTCGTCTTACTGCTGTATAAAGATTCAGGGCATTATGGCTGATGCCTTACAACGCAGGCAGTCATCTGGCTAGCACCAAGGAGTTGGGAAATACTAACAAACCAGGGCGGAATGGACAGGGAGGAATTTGGCTGCCTTCGGGGCAAGGCATGGGAGGAGCAGATGAAGCTGGGCTGGACCTGAGCATACTCAGGTCTAGAAGCCCTAAGGGCTGCCTGACCCTTCTGCCTGAACTCAGAAACTGCCTTTGGGAAAGCTCAATCTTAGTTCTGGCTGGGATTCCAGTGCTATTTGCAGGTCTGATTTGTTCAGGTCTTGTGTCAGAGGAATTGTGTCTGGGAACATCTGGAAGGCCTGGGCAGCGCTGGGCTCCACCAGCTCGCTCAAAGTCAGTCCCTGGAGAAATGCCTGGCAATAAAGTAGTTCAGAGCAGCTTCCCAGGCAACTCTCACCATCCTCTGCAAAGTGAATTCTTTCTGCGACACTTGGTCTGGAGAAGAGCTTCGTAACTCTGGCTTTTCCCTAAGTTTGCATCAGTGGCTTTAGAGAAACAACTGGTGACGTTGACTTCAGCCTCCTCACTCAGACAGGCATAAAACAATTTTCCAACGTGAGAAGCAAGAGAATGCACAGGCCCAGTCTCTGACCACCTGAGCTGGCAAAGCCATCCGGTTTTATTTACCTTTGCTAAAAGAGACGCCTGTGTTCAAATGCCCTGACCTAGTTACACTCAATGAGGTTTAATATTTTGGTGTGGCATGTGCGTTTTTAACAGGCACAGCTACTTGTTGCAAAGTTTGAAAATACATTAGTTTGTTAAGATAATGTCGTGTGGCATGAATTTTTTTGGTGTTTTAGTGGATCGTTGCTATTTTTTTAGATAGAATTGAATATACCCACCAGTATCTGTAGTGCAGATATTGGACTAACTCTTTTGAGAGATCTTGTGCGGTGCTGGAAACACCTCTGCACCATGTGTGCCTCCTCTCAGCTTGTCTTTTGATTTAATACCAATATTAACTCGGATGCTGATGCTGGCTTATAATGGAAACAATTAGCGCTGTGCCAAAGGTAACGTCTGAGCCCTGAAGGTGAGATGTTGTTGTCACAGACATGTCTTCAAGAGCGAGACTTGTGCTGTAGCAGGAGGCCGTCATTTTAACAGCCTCTCCACACATCGGCGTTTGTTTCCATCTGCTGTGTGGGTACCATCCCCCTCGTGACCTGCATCCCCTGCCCTGTGTTATCCTCTGGGCAATCACAGCGGATGCTGCTAGGTGATCTCCAGCGATGATGCCGACATTGCACTGTCACGTCGTAAGATACTTCTTTCTGTGGGGTTTTTCCTCCTTCCTTCAGGGTTAGAGGGTCCCGCGTTCCATCGGGTCTGGCTGATGCCGGAGAGGCAGACCCCTTAATGCCATGGGGCGGGTTCGGTACCTTGGGCAGGTAGGTGACACATCTTTTGTGTTTAGACTTTGCATTAGGTATGCGTGTTACTCATCAAGGTCTGTCATCATCTGTGATTTAATTTCTTCCACGTTGTAGAAGGTCACTGAGATTTGTCAAGGTGGTTTTTCCTTCCTTTTAGCAAGACCCATGGGCCTCATCATCTTCTGTTTTATACTTTCTGCTTCTGTTTATACCTGTGCAAAATGCAAGTAAAAACTGAATAAAAGCCGTTTACCCTCACTCAGCGCTGGCATAAACAGCTGTGCAGCTGATAGTTTGGAGTAGATCCACAGCAAAAACCACCTAAACACCTGGATTTTCACTCGCAGGCTCTGTTCAGCTTCAGCTGAGGTGAAGGGCTGGGTCTGAGACTTTGCTTAAGCTCCCATGTTTCTTTTCCCAGGAGAGGAACAAGCCACCCTTGTTTCAAGGAGATTTCAGGTTTCAGAAGTACCACGATGACATGGTATTCAAAAATGAAGGCAGAAATAATGCGTTTCTTGGTTATAGCTCCAGTCACCTGTCGTTTTGAAACCATTAGATAGACCTGTATAACTGTGCCTTGTATTTTAGAATAGTAAATTTGGGGTTATTTCGAATTCCCTTCCGTTGTGAAGTTTATTCCCTGCAAGCATCCAGAGGTGTCTCTGCTGTCACAGTCTAGAAGTGGAGTTTTTCTCTCACGTGGAAGTTTGGATTCTCATCAACGCTTAACCTGCAATTAAAGAAAGCCATCATGTGTCACCGTGGCTGGCTGCATTGTGCCATCCCGGTGGTGCCGTAGTCCCCTGACATTAAAGAGTTCATCTTTCCCCATCTGACCTCTTACCGTATCCTGTGCCACTGCCCTCATTCCCGTTTTTCCCAGGGAGAATCACAGAATGACAGTATGGTAGGGTTGGCAGGGCCCTCTGGAGATCACCCAGTCCAACCCCTTCCCAGAGCAGGGGGCACAGGAATGCGTCCAGGCGGGTTTGGGATGTCTCCAGAGACGGAGACTCCACCACCTCCCTGGGCAGCCTGGGCCAGGGCTCTGCCACCCTCAAGGGAAAGAAGTTCCTCCTCAGGTTTAGGTGGAACTTCCTGTGCTCAAGAACCGGTGGAGCTGCACACTGGGAACAAAAGGGGCATTGCTTTCAGAAGTAGATCTTCAGGCAAGAAATGCCACTGATGTCAATGGATGTGTCTGCAATACGTCTGGATGGAAACCTGGCCACACACCCTGATTTTCCAGCTCATACACCCTTCCTCATGCTGAAATGAAATTCGGTGCAGGCTGGCTTTTGCCACCCTATCAGATGAAATGTTTTGCTCTTCCCCTTTCTTTCCAGTTTTCTGTTGAATGGAAAAATAAGTTTAATTTTAATATTGCATCAATCACATGCATTAAATAGCGCATGTTTGTCAGGGTACCTAAATCTAAAGCCAGGCTTATGCTTGTGGAAGACAGATGTCAGGGCCTGTTAGTGCATAGTAACTGTAAGTTACAACAGCTTTTGTAGCTTTCATCAACATTTTGAAAGCCTCAGTGTTCAGTTCAACACTATAGTGATATTTCTGGACTTGCGGATTTTCTTTTAAATATGTATGATGGGACTGGTGTATAGCATGGTGTATACCATGCTCTCTGAACCCACCGTGTGGGGTCTGGAGAAGACGTGGAGGAGGTGACGATGTGGCTGGAAACCTTCCACCAGCGTCCTCTGGGCTCTGGGAAGTTTAGTTGTCTTGGGTGTTGTGTTGCCTGGAAGGAGCATGGGTCTGGCTCTAAGCTAGAGTCACTCCTTTGGACTCTTGATTTATTAGAGTCTGTCAGAGAAAAGTGGCAATTGAAGCCTTTTAAATACCATTTCCTCTAAGAGTAAATACCTGAAGTAGACAGGGAATTCAGAATTAAGTTCCCTTCAAATGAAGAGAAAATAAACAAATGAGTAAGCGCATGTTTTGATCATGTGAAGAGATCCTTAATTTAAAGGAAGCTATCGAGCAATAGTGAAGCAATTCACTCAAACACTCCTCAATAATCTATTATGTCAATTATCCTTAACCATCCCAGCTCTTTAGCTGCACAGGATTGACTAAATACATTTTTAACCAGCGCATCCAGTGCTTCCCAGTGAGGAAGCAAAGGAAAGCGGACAGTTGGTGAATGCTGTGAAGCTCAAGGCTACCCTGTACTTGGGTAGGTCATACCAAAGTCAGTACTTGGGTCTACGACTTCAAATAAAAACATAGAGGAGAAGAATTACCTGAAGAAGAATGCTCCTGACAAGTAGGAGTTACTCTATGAAACCGAAAAGAGAAACTATAAACAGGGAGGGTTCCTGTGTCCCACGGGATTCTGAGCCACTGGATTTGAACCCTGTGTAAGTGACGGATGCCCAAATGCATGTTATTTTGGATAAAAAACCATTCAGTGTAGTTTTATGGCAGCCCATGTGGCTGATGTGACCTGTACTGGTTGGTAATCACCCTAAATGTCCACAGCAGCCTTAAAAATGAGAGGTTGTGCTCAGCTATACCTGCGTAAATCTGGGCTGATGGCAACGTCGTGGCTGCTGTTACCTCAGTAACTGGGAAAGGTTACAGCATTTGAGGACCTTTCGGATCTGTAGGAGGCTGAAGATTGCAACAGCACTGACAGTTTTTTCTCCACACACATATTCTTCAGTGTATTCCCTTTAATTAGGAAGTAATTGAGCAATTCTTTGTTGAGTTATCATGCTCCTTCATTAATCCAACAGTAGTTTTAGGGGAAAACAGTATGTCTGTTGGTTGTTTTCAGTGTGGCTCAACCTACTAGACGTGGTTTGACTGATGATCACTTTAGTCACGATTGTGACATGCTCCTTCATTACAGTTCTAATTGTTTTTTAGAATGAATTGTAGTTAATTAGCAAGCTGCTTGCAGCTCGTGAAGCTCATAGTAATATCAACACTTGTTGTTTAAGGTTCGCAAATAACTGGAGCTTTGGATGATTGGAACCATCAGAAAAAATAGTTGACATAGCCAAAATATTTACGTTTTTCAACTAAAATGAGAACAAAAATCTTTAGTTTGACTAACCGTTTGACTTGTCATTAGACTTCCAGTGGGAAATATATATTAGAAAAAGGGAATTGGAAATGCAGAGGCAGCGCAGTTGGATGATCCCTCTTCTTCTCTACTGGACCGAGTGCTAGGGCACTTACCCTCAGTGCAGGAAACCGAGTTTAAATCCCTCTGCTGTCTTAAAAGATTTGAATAGCTAATACCCAGCTCAAAGGTTAATTGCTAATTGCTGGTTATTTGCTATATTTAGTACCCTTCGTACTCTTCTTTACTTGCTGAGCTCTGTATCAGAATACAAGTTAATTAGTGTATTTTTTTCATGCTTTTTAAGCACTGTCTTTGCTTCATTCTCCGAGAGTTCAGCGTTTTGTAAGACGCTACTTTTGTCATCTCCTTTGCAAAAGTATAGCAATGTTAAGCAGGTTTTCTCATGCTGTAAGTCAGTGTAGATCCCTCGCCTCCGGTAAAACCATGCTGAGTAACAGAAGTTGAATATTCTGGCTTGTTATATATATAGCTGTGAAAGAAGTAAGGTGCTTCACACTTTCATGAGCACAAGAGGCCTGTCGTAGACTTTTTGTGTAAAATCTGAACTTCTGCATTACTTAGAAAAGATATTTTTCCGAGTACTTGGCGATGAGAGGGAATACTGTAGTGGAGGTGGATCATTTTCTATTCAGGCTTATGAAAGCTGCGGTTTACTTATCTCTTATCCTTGCTTCTGTACTCTTGGTTTTTCTCCAACTCTTGGACAAAATGTTTTTCTTTAGTGAATAGTGAAAAGCGTCGCGAGGAATTTCATCACTGGCTGGAGTCATTTAAAAAGCCTACTGCTGCTTTAAGAAGCCAGATTTACATATTTCATGTTTAAAAGATTTACAGTATGTCTCACGTGCCTGCATAGAAAGGTGGAGCTTCCATTATAGGTTTAATGTCACCGTGATACAAGGATTAATACTCTTCCCTCCGCCTCGGTCTGCGCGGCTGGTCGCCGGTGACTGGGGTGTTCCTGGGTGACTACGCTGTCGGGGTGTTTTCATATTCAAGGAGATGCATTTTTGAATAATTAAATCAAGCGTTTACATCACTCTCTGGAGAAATCACCAGGCAGCAATCCTAGAGGAAGATCAAGGACTGGAGCATCTTTCCAGGCTTCTGGTTATTTTCTCTCGTGCGCTGGGGAAGGAGGGAGAGGATTGTTGACTTGAATTGCGAAGGTTAAGCGCGTTTTATCAAAAAGCTGAACCAGAGGAAGGCTCGGAGGGCCAAATTCTGCCCTCGGTAGTCATGGTGCATGGTCACCGTTGAAGGCTGTTCCATGCTCTAATAGACAGGGATATTTCACCCGTAGGAAGTGTCTCCTCACCAGTGTGCGATGCGGAACATGGGCTGATGGAGGATGCGGCTCAAGTGCTACGTGATAATTGGGCACTTGGGGATGTGCCGTGACATGTTGGGCAAATGTTTTCTGCGAGGTCCCGCTGTAGCACAGGTGGGAATTTCTCATGGGCCGTTGAACGCTGCGCACGTGTTTCCTCTCTGCTGAGACACGGCTATTTCTCAGCTGGTTTCACAGAGCGATTGGCTGGGGGGGGATTGCAGGAAGCCCCTGGCTGAGGGCAGGATCCGCTGCAGAGGGGCACAGCCTGCATCCCTAGATGCTGGAGGACGGGAGGTTAAACAAGGGGGCTATCAGAAGAAAAAGCGATTAACTGCTGGCCAAAACGGGTCGCTCCTGAAGGTGTAAACCCTTCTGGTTTCGTTTTAAGAATATTTTCAAGGTCTGTGGAGTTCTTTGAATGAACAAACACGCTTTTTTCACAATTCCCTTACCTGGGGCTGGGGGAACACGCTGTCAGCTCCAAGAAGGAGCAGGACTGGGTCCTCTCCTGCTTGTGCACGGTGGCATTTTCTTCCTTTAGCTTTGCCTCTTGCCATTTTATTTTTTTGTCTTCAAGTCTGTGATGAGATGGGAGGGGGGTTGGTTGGGGAAAGCATTCTAGCCTGTTTCTGAGATTTTTTAAACTTCTTTGTTTTAAGATGGCATGGGATTGCCAGCTGGTAACGTGTGTGAAGCTTCTCAGTCATCTAAGATTTGATTTTCGATAACTTGCTGTTATGTTTGTTTCTTAAGAAATCAAATCTCCAACACTGCGTTAAATGTTGTCTGAAATACAGCATTCTGAGGGGACTGAAGTGATAATTTGTGTTAAATGTGTGGATGGGTATAGATACGTATGCAGAAACTATGGATTTAAATATAACTTGAAATGACTTATGTAAGTAATTTTGAAAATTACTGAAAGTATTAATCTTAAATATGTTTAGATTGATGTTATAGTTCTCCTAGTTAAGAGGAAGCTGTGTTTATCTGCAGATACTTGCTTTTAGAGCTTTTGCTGTCAAAAACTCTTTTTTCACCCCCTACCCCCCCTCGTTGGATGTTAAGTCCTTTCTTTCACCAAGCCACTGAAAAGTTCCATTAATGTGAGCAGGATCAGAGCTCACTGGGTATGCTTATTGCTGAACTAATAAATATCTGGGAAAACAAATAGTTAGGATTCAAGCGGTAAAATTGCCTTATGCACCAGAAGATGAGATTTAGCACAAATAAAGTGGATGTTTGCCCCACATCCCAGCAGCTCTCAAACTCACTGTTTTGACTGCATGATTTCATATCTGTGCTCACTGCAAGATGGAAAGGGTTTTCATTTCAATATTGAAGTCAATGATTATGGAGGTTATCATTTTCATGCTCAGGAATTCATGTCATTTTCATAAATCATTCATTTCATTTCATAAATCATGCTTTACAGCTGCAGAATGGAAACTTATTGCTGGACATTGATGAAAATCTTGTTTCAGTCACTCAGGTAAGGTTGTGACACTAAAAATGTTTTAAGGAAATATAGATGAAATCGTCTATAGGAATAGTGCAATTTGAAAATTTTTGGCTTGGGATTAACTTCACTGGAACATGGCTAATATCAGATGTGAATAATTTAAAAAAGCATAATGGGTGAAATCACTTCTGTAGTGACAGTGAAATCACAAAAATAAAAGATAACTATTTGGTGTCCAGAATCTGATATGCTGCGAGTGGATAAAACTACACCTGTGTCAGAGAAGATGCGTTAATTTATTCAGGCTGAGAATTGGGTTTTTAAAAAAAAACCCAAAACACATAGATTGAAAATTCAGATCTGAACCATTTGGGACTTTAAAATCGCACCTCCAAGTGTTGCTGTTTGAAGCTGTCTCCAGTAAGTAAATGATGAATTTTTGTCCCACTGAATTTCTGTTCACATTCTCTGCCATAGTTCTGTAGCTCCCGTTGCATATAAGGTTGCTATTCTGTAAGAAATAATTCCCCTGTAAATTTATTCCTGTTTCTTGGGGAATATTATGACTGGGAGTTTATTACAACAAATAGTGAAGTTGACTTCCCGTCATTCTCTCCACCTGCCTGTTTTGAGATCCACCCGCAGAGTTTCTCAGAAGAGCTTTAGCAGAATTATATCTGAAGAGTTTCCAAAGATCCATCACCTTGAGGCACTTGGAAAAGTATTGTTATTCCCCTTTTACAGGGGCGTTGAGGCATAGGGATCTGAGTTGCCACCTCTCAAATACGTACCATGTAATCCGAAGTTCAAAAGTATACTCACTATCAATTTTCCATATTGATATGAAACTTATAATGTTTTTTCCACAAAAATATGTATAACTTTACAGACACTTGTGCCCTGCCCTTGGGTTTCCCCCCTGGCTTGCTCTCCTGCTCCCTCACCTGCTATGGAAGCTCATGGCCTTCTTGAAAGGACACAGGCTATTTCTTAGCAAGCCGGAGAGGAGAAAACAATGACAAGCTCACCCGTCATGCAGGAAAAGGGCAGATTTAGGGGTGGTGCTCAACAAGCAATTTGGAGAGATGAGAAGAAAGTGGCTCTTCCAATGATTCGGTGTCACCTGGCATCTCTTGAGTCAGTAGTGCCTACAGGAGGCTTGAAGTGTTTTCCAAGCGAGTGCTGCTGTTGTCATTATTCCAACTTTTCTGGGCATTTTAACAATGCTTGCCTAGTGTGTTTGCACACACTGCAGAAGTGACTTATGGGCTTTTTCTTTCTTTTTTTTTTGTTTTTCAGAAGCTACTTCTAGTATTATTTTAGCAATTTACAGTAGAATCAGTGTACCCTGAAGAAAAGGCGGATTTTCTTCCTTCCTCCTTCTTCCATTTCCACGCAGATACTTAGAGGGATATATAAGCCCATAAGAAGAAAATACATTGTCATATTACTAAAGCAATGTGATCTACTTAATATAAAGCGTGATGTGAGGAAATGGGAAATAATTCTTTCCTAGGTACATCGTTAGACATAAAGCTGAGAATCACCCAAGCTGCTAGACAAAATTCCAGGTCTAAGTGATTGTAGCATTGCTTTTGTGTATGGGAATAGAGATTGGATTGCAAAAAAGTATAAACCTTTGAAATTAATGGATTTTGAGTGATAGATAGGCAGGAGTGGGAGGAACCTTAGGGCAGTCTCGCTCCTTCGTTGGGTTGTAAAGGCTGACCAGCCAGTGGGGTTAATGTCCAAAGCGCTGAGTGTTGGCTACGTTTGCAGGCCAAGACTCAATGAATTTCAAGGCTATGTATGTGATAGGAGGCTGCACGGTTTATGTGCCTAAGCTGGGGAGGAGATTCAATGAACTGAGTTAAGATGTGCATTAAATCTCATCCATAATGAGAACTGGGGCTTCCCACATGCGTGGGTGTGGTTGACTGTGGTCTAGGGAAGAAGAAAAGCTGGTAAGCAGAAGAAAGGTAGTGGAGAAGGAATAGTTTTTGAGCTCCCATCAAAGCTTTCCAGTATAGTCACCCTGATAAGGATAGTAAATGGGGTTTAGGTTTCCTGCAGAGCTATAAGGGATGCGTGCTTTACTGTACCTGAACTCCAGAGGAACTGATTGTGGAAGAGAGTCATTTTACTCCAGAACACGTGAAGGACCTTTGATTATGCAGCCACTCAGGGTGGTCCTTATTATGAAATTGCTTTTTCTCTTCTGGTCCAGTTGAGTGAGGCCCATATGGGTGACCTATTTTGAGCTCAAACTGAAGAATACCCTGAGAAAACATTTCTAGCGTGAATTAAAAGTAGAGGCACAAACTTTTAATAACCCAGTTGTGCATCCTCCTTCAAGTCCACTTATCCAGGTCACACCTGTCCCATGGGCAAGGGGAAATCAGGCAGCACTTTATAAGCCCTTCCCTTCTGTATCCTTCTGTCACTTCCACAGTCTGCTGCTGTGTTTTAAGACCTTGAAATGAAGGTTTAGAAAAGGAGGCAGGGAAAAGGACTGGTCATAAATCATGCTTGGTGCTCACTGATGTTCAGGGCAGAGCAGTAATGCAGCCAGGCCCATTTGGGATAGTTTTTTCATGCTTTATTCATTTTTTTTTTGATGATGGAGAATTCCCTACAGAACCATTTCACAGGGTCAGCTGCTGGCTTATTTGGGTCCATCAGTAATATCAGAATCCCATAGCTTGAACTTAGGTGCTTCCTCTGTGTGGGACTTGACATTTGAAGCCTACATGGCTTTTGGAGGATTTATATTGCTAGCTGTTACTAGTTAAGTTTACAAGATCTAATTAGTTAACTCACAGTCCCTTCTCCTCAAAAGATAAATGGATTTATTTTTTTTTTTCTCATTACAGGCTGTTACCCAACTAGAGCTTTTTGGGGACATGTCCACTCCTCCTGATGTAACCTCTCCCCCGGTGAGTATCCAGGGAAACTGAACTGTGCATTTTTCTACATGCTATTTTCAGCACATTTATTGAGCACATTTACAATTCAGGTCATCAGCCATTCCAGGAGGGAGGATTTCAAAGTAGTTTTTATGTTGCAAGAAAATAAAAGTGAAGCAAATTGAATGTGGAGTCGCTGCTTCATGATGATGTGCAAAAATATCTTCAATTTTTATTTTTTTTTATATAGAGCTAGGTGTCACATAAGATATAACCTGAGCTGCAGATCTCCTTCCCTGGTGTTTATCAGCGGCGCACGCTTCGCTGCACTCTCTCTCTCCCCACTGCACTGCAGGAAGATCCAGTTAAAACCTTATATATCACGTCTCTTTGGTTCCACCAAGCACGTATCCCAGAACTGCTGTTAAAGGAAGACAAAACACTAAAGACAGAGAGGACTGAATGTGTTCTGAGGGCAAAGAAAATTTTTTCAACATGATTTTCTGCATCATACAATGCAAACCCAATCATTTTCCTATAAAATTTTTGAACCTTGCATTAAGCTGTAGGGGAGTATGAATTCACTGAGAAAACTGAGACGCTGTGAAGTCATCAGCCTCAGATCTCCAAGGTATTCTGGAACGTGCCCGAAATAAGGTGTTCCAAGTCCTGTCTCCTCATCCTTAGCTTGCTCAGTTAGATTGGATTTCTCCTCTAATGCAGACCTATGGTTCTGGTCCTGTTGGTTAATTAGAAGCAATATGTATTCACTTTTCCGTAAATCCTGCAGATATTTCATTTGCCTTTGCTGTTTCTTACGTTAATGCCTTGGTCTTCCACCTCTACTGCTTGTCACCTAATACCTAGAGTCACAAGTCTATATGTTCTAGAGAAATAAATGATGTCAGTATTTTTCATGTGATGTATTCCAGGCAATTTATATTTTTATTTTTTACTCTAATACAAAGTCTCTCCTTTTCTTCCTTTTTTGTCCTGTCTCCGGCATATTCCGATACTGTTATTTCTATTGCTTCTTTCCTTCTTCATCTTTCCATACTTTTTGCTTTCTCTTTCTTCCCTCCAAACCTGAATTTTTAGAGTTATGGATGATGTGACAGCAACGTATGAAGCTGCAGCTGATATGTCATCGTTGTATTTTATTCCTGTCTTCTTGCAGACTCCTGCTACTCCAGGTGATGCCTTTATCCCATCTTCATCCCAGTCACTTCCTGCTAGTACAGACATGTTTGGTTCTGTACCTTTCAGCACTGCTGCCGTACCCTCAGGTAGGAAATCTACCGCAAATACAGGCTCAATTCAGATCTGGTGATCAGTTCTCAGCTCTGGTTTGCATTTCAGTACTCAGGGCATTAATTTAGTCCAGTGGAAGTAGGGAAGGATTTTGAGGACAGCGCTGCAGGGCAAGGCAAAATAAGTCTTTAGCAAGCAGGGAGTACGTTATCTTGAATTTACCCGCATTTTTTAAAACAAAAGCCAGAACATTCACTGGGAGTTCAACCATATTTCAGCCATCTGGATAACATACCTTCTAGGTACAGTAGTAGCAAGACAGAAAATAGCATTTAGCTTTGCTTTTTGTTTGCGGCAGCAATGAATATCCTGTGCTGTCTCCAGTAAACAGAGAACTAGATGTGGAGAATTTGACTGCGTTTCAGAGGTATTCCACTTAGTCAAATCCTGATATTTCCTCTAGATTTTCCCATGTTCTTTCAAGTGCTCAAAATTCAAAAGCCGTGTCACATTCTGCACACACACGCAAGTGGTTTTGACTGCCGGTCTCTCCCTGGGATACTGGGAGCGCTGCAAGAGCTGCGCTCTCAGCTCCACTTAAGGAAAAAAAAAGAAGGGAGGAGGAGTGCCTTGAATCATTCAACAGTGACTTTCTAATTGGTTAACTCCTTCTCCGATGGGCTGCGTTGCAGCATCGGATTAGCCACTGCATCTCCGAAGGGTTACACCGATGGTGAAGTGTGTGGGGATCGTGTCGGATGAAAACCCTCACTGCTTGGATGCGGTTGCAGTGGGGGCAAGATAAAAGGACATCTGGAGACTCCATCATAGCCATCTATTGAAATAGATATCTATAAAAGTTACTGTTCTTTCATCGCTCATTAATTTAGTCTTTCAAAGTTCTGCTTCTATTTTATTTTTGGCTTTTCCCTTTATGATTTTGCAACCACCCTTACATTTTGCGTTACAAAGCAGCCTAGAAATAAAGCAAAGTGGAAAAGGCACAGGAGGACTCAGAAACACACTCAGGTTAGAAAGAGGAGTTTTAAAGCTCCATCTGTATTAAAAAGTAAAAGAGGTTTTCATATTGTAAAGTATTAGTAGTAAATCATTAATTTAAACATGGAACAGCATATCTGTAAAGCAGAATACTTCTATCAGTGGAACGTAATTGTATTACGTGGTTTAATTTGTTACATTTTTCATAGCTGTTTTAGTTTCAGAGTGGGGTTCGTGTTTTTTTCATTTAACAAAGCACCTGATCATGTAATTCCTGCACAGTCAAACTCTCAGTAGCTTGAAAAGAGGGTTCAGGTCTAACAGGAGGCAATTACAATTTTAGTTTTAATCTTTAATTTCCTCCCCAGCTAGAGAGGTTTTGTGCAGGCATAATACCTGAAGCAGTTTGTTGTTATCAGCTGTGTAGTACAGGAGGAGCTCAGGACCTTTTTGATGTTCTCAAGTAATGACCAAATGTGGGGTTTTTTAAACTGAATTCATCTGGGTTCTGTCTTTTTATTATGTAACTTGAGACACTTCCTTTGCTCTTGGGATTCCCAACCGTTTGAACTGTGCCTGTGTCAGAAGAAGTGGCAGAGTCTTTCTCCTGCAAGAAGGTCACGCTGTCATTAGAGCGCCCTTGAGCTGTTATCTAACATTTAGGAAGGTGCTTCCCTCTCACTTAGAACCAGTTTTGTCACTGTGCCATTGGCAGGAGTTGGCTGGTGTTTGAGTCACTCTCCCCGACAAAGAATTTTTAAAAAGGGTGAGGAACTGCAGAAAAACTGGGCCTGGGCATCCTCTTCCATCCCCCTGCTTGCTCTGGCAGCTCATTTTTAGCAGCGTGTGGGCTGTTCTGGGAAGATGAAGCCCATCCCAGCCTGATGCAGTGCATCGCGTTCAGTCCTGGAGATCTTCGCCCCAGGAGGAACAGGACAGGCAGGGGGCAAAGGCAGCGGATGGGGGGAGTCAGGGTAGCAAGGAGAGCGTCGGTGGTGAGGAGCAGGATTGCGCTGCGAGGGGGGAGTTTAGGGAGTGCTTTGGGAGCTCCTGTGGTTCTGGTACGTGGTTTGACCAAGCTGATCCCGGCTGTGTCACAGACAGAGTGCTGGGGAAGGGAGCTGCCGGATGGCCAGCTGCCAGCGAGGTCCATGCGCACAGGTCGTCACAGACCCAAGGGGGTATTCACTGAGGAGGAGCAGAACTTTTTTGTTCAGAGGAGGGGAAGGATTATTGCCAATATCCACCAATTTGTGGGTTTGTGTGCAAGTATTTGTTCAGTGATGTGAAATCAACCGTGTCTTTCAGTTTGCTTTTCAAGTGTGCCGAAGCTCTGGGAACACTGTACTGTAGCCTGCGTGTTTCTGATTTATTGCGTTGCTTTCTGTGCGTGCTCTTGACAGTAGTGTTAAAATCTTTCATCCTTTTTCTTTTTTCCCCCCTTGCTCTCTTTATTCTTCGAAGGTTATGTTGCCATGGGAGCTGTTCTGCCCTCGTTCTGGGGACAGCAACCACTTGTTCAACAGCAGTTGGCCATGGGTGCTCAGCCTCCAGTTGCTCAGGTGATGCAAGGAGGACAACCGATAGCGTGGGGCCAACCCGGTATTTTTCCTCCTACTCAGCAACCGTGGCCATCCGTAGCTGGTCAGTTCCAACCAACTGCCTTCATGCCAACACAAACTGTTTTGCCTTTACAAGCCGCCATGTTTCAAGGTACCATTGCTCCTATAGCTACTGTTCCACCCACAAGCGATTCCAACAGATCAAGTCCACAGACAGACAGGCCCAGACAGAAAATGGGAAAAGAAATGTTTAAAGATTTCCAGATGGCTCAGCCTCCACCAGTGCCATCAAGAAAACCGGATCAGCCTTCCCTCAGTTGTACCTCAGAGGCCTTCTCAAGTTACTTTAGCAAAGTTGGGATGGCACAGGAAGCAGATGATTGTGATGACTTTGACATCTCTCAGTTAAATTTGACTCCTGTGACTTCCACGACACCCTCTACAAATTCACGTGAGTATTTATATGCTTTCAGCCATACCTTTCCTCAGACGTGGCTGCTCCTTTTCTTTTTTTTTTTGGTACAGTAAATTGCAACACAGATATGGACTGAGAACCTTCATGCATGGTCGAGCTTACTAAATATATTCCAGCCATAAAGAAAAGTATCAGAGAGGAATTTCAGAGCCCAGATAGCTGCAGTCTGAAATGTAATTTCTAAGATGGCAGTAATACATGTTCTGTGCTAGAGACATGCAGGCTGGTTGGAAAATGCCCACGACATTCAACCTTGCAAATGGTTTCACTTATGTCCCATTCAAGCCGTACTTTGCAGAAATTAGAGGATGGGTATTTATTTTAATAGCTTGATGTATTGGAAATGTGAGGTAATTCATTGAAGGGCTGTAAGATAAGCTTGGCGTGTTCGTAGCGTGGAGATGGGGGATTTTCCAGATTGCTGAAGAGAGGAATTCACGAGACGCAGATTTACCAGGGGCCAGCCAGAGACTTTCTGTTCCACTGACCTGCCACAGGGCAGGCAGCTCCTGCATTCTTAATGTAATGTAGTGGCATCTCCCTGGTTCCTAAAGACGTGTGCCAGATGCAGCCAAACTTAATTTGGAAACTGCTGAATGAAATCAAATATATGGAATTGATAATGGCTACTGTGTTCAAATTTACCTCTTACAGTTCCTCGTTAGAAAATAATTTTCAGGGGTAATAAGAGTTGAGGGCTCTAAAGCAAATGAGGAAATTTTGTGCCGCTGTATCTTTCTGAACAAATTAACAGATATATATTGTGTTGCTGTTACCTTAATCTTTGTTTAGCTCCAACCCCTGCACCCAGACAGAGTTCTCCATCAAAATCATCAGCATCTCATACCAGTGATCCTGCTGCAGATGACCTCTTTGAAGAGGGGTTTGAAAGCCCAAGCAAAAGTGAGGAGCAAGAGGCTGTGAGTAGCAACAAGGTTTCTAAGTATTGATTAGCTCTTTTTAGCTAGAAAAGGCAGAAGTTACTTAAATGTTGTTTGGTGGTGTCAGAAATAACTATTCTAGTAGGGCTGGGTGGTATTTAAGGGGAAGACAGCATTCACTTCCCGGTTCAGTTTTGATAGCTAAAAGCATGTTGATATGCACTAATATTGCATACAAGGAACCAAACTCCGAGTTCGTGTGTAAGGTTATGTTAGTCGTATCCAATGTCCTTTTTAACATACCAGCATTCACTTGGTGGTAAGGAAGTCCGAGGTAAAACAACATATATGCTGAGGCTGCAGAAAGAGATGTGAGAGTTTGTGTGATAAAAAAGATGATGGGTGATGTTGTCTTGCACATTCTTGCATCCCAGTTGCTTGCCTAGTTACATTCCTCAATGTTCTGGCCCTCAGTATGTGATTTCTTTGCCTTAGACTCGGTGGACCAAAGCAAGAAATGTTATCCAAGCAATGACTTTAAATCACAAGTCATCTTAGGCAGATAAGAGCCTAAGTGGGCCAAAGGCAAGAGGGAGTCTGTACAAAAAAAGGACCCAAAGGTACAAAATAACGCTAGCTTGGACTCTTTCCAGTTCACATAGATTGACTGGCTTTCAGGGCCTTTTGCAGTTCTGGTTTGTCTGATCCAGAACCTCCTGAAGTCTGTGGCAGCAACTCCATGGGCTCCAGCAGGTACTGGTGTGGTCCTTCCCTGCCTGCGTCAGCTGTAGGAAACCACTGTGGCTTTTGAGAACGTAGCAGTGGTGAGGTCTCACTTTGTGGTTTTCATGAGATAGGATGTACTTGTTATGCCCACAGCATGAAAATAACCTCATGTTGACTTTTCACTTTCTTATTGTTGAGAAAAAAAGGTGTTATGTTCTTGTATTCTAGCCTGATGGGTCTCAGGCCTCATCCAACAGTGATCCATTTGGTGAGCCAACTGGTGATACTATAAGTCCACAGGTCGGTAGCTAGATAGCGCAGGTTGGGGTAGGTATCTGTCCTTTTTTTCTCTACACCTTGAGGTGCTCACTTATTCTTCCACCAGTGCCTACCATTGCTTTCATGGATGCATGGTTTGTTTTTCCTTTTCATCTCTTCTGTTTTTCCTCTCCATTATCCACAGTGTATTCCTCATGCTCAGTGGTTTGCATGGCTTTTGCCATTCACTAAGTGTTGCAACTTATGCAAATATGTGTGTTTCGGCTGCCTGCATGCTTTAAAGAAATGTAGACTTATTATTGTGCTCGAATTCTAAGGGGAAATAGGGAAACTGAGCCATTACTAACAATGTATTAGGCAGAACATTTTTTTGTTATCAAATCCGCTCTGGCCTTTAGTCAGACCTAACGTATTAAATGGAATAAGTGATCTTACCCATAGACTTAACAAATATCAAATAGAATTATGTAATGATACATGAACACCTCTACCCTAAATCAATGTGACAATCAGTAGAAGCACATTTATTATCTGCATGTATAAAATATTGAAATGGGTTTGTGTGTTTTTATCTCCAACTGCAAATTAAAAACATCTGAAAATTATGATCATTCACATTACCCTTGGTATGCTGATGTTTTAGAAATTATTCATCAACTGTAAGTCATTTAAATCCAGACAGACGGGAAAGATGATCTTTTCATCTTTTGTGTTACAGAACACGTTAGAAAATGTGGCTGCCAGTGAATGTTCTGTGATTTGTTTCAGCAGAGTAACTATGTTTTACCAAAAAGACAGTAAAGCTACAAAGTTTTATAAGTGCTGAAGGTTGTTATTCCATCCAAATACTCTCTAGTGTTACTATTTGAAGGATATGTTTCATTATCTTCTCCCTGTCTGCCATTCGTATTTTGTATTACCCAAATAAGTGATCTGATACTGCTCCTGTGCTTCAGCACAGAGCTCCTGGAGCAAATCCATAACAATGGTAGAACCCTTTTTATTTTGTACAGAAATTGCACTGTGTTTACCGCTGATTTATGCACCCTGAGCCAAAGTAATTTGGTTTCAACTCAAAATGAATAATTTCATTAGGAGTCCGTTTACTTTGTACATTAAGTATGGTTAAAAAAATCTTAACAGTAACTTAGCTTTGATCCCCTTGGGAGTTATTGAGAAGGCAACTCCCTGTTCTTTAGCTTCACCAACCTAATGCTCAGCTCTTGGGGGCTAAAGCAAAATTAGCATTAAGCTTTGTGTCTCATTGAGCCTAAAAATGACAGCACAAGGACAGAGTCAAGCTGGGATGAGCTGCTCTAGCAACAGCATCCGCTGGTTATTGTACTCTGAGGAGAAGTGCTTCCTCAGGTTGATGGTGCCACATAGTAATTTGACTTTGCCTTTGCCTGATGTCATCCAGCACTGACATGTCCCTGCTTCAGATCCTTTCCAGAGTTCTTTCCTAGATCAAGAAAGAGAATTTGACCTTTAGCTGAGTCCCACGCTCTGCAAACCCATGTACCTTTGTTTATTGCGGTTTATCCCAGTCAGGGTAATTCTGAAATTCATCACGAGGAGAATAATGATAAAATCTCTTTCTAATTTTCTGACTGTCACAAAGATAGTTAGCATCGTTTGTAAACTAGCGTCACACATGTATACCTAGAAGGAGTTCTGGAGATAACTTGAAACAGTAGTTTAAATCTGTTGATGCATATTACTGTGTAAGGCGGTCAAGTGAGAGACTCCTTTTGTTCTGCTTTCATATAATGCTTCATAAAATATGTTCTTTTACCTCTCAAGGGTCTCTGGGAGCTACAAGAACAGCATACTACCAGTGATCCCATATGCTTTTTTCTATATTTTCTGTTAATCCTTCTAGAGTCTTGCATAAAGAATATATAAGTCTCAGGAATACATTCTGGGAAATGTTAAATAATATTACTGATTATCGTATTACAGTAATTCTTAAAAGCTGTAGGCAGGAAACAGGAAGCTGAACAAAAAGAAAGCCTCTATCCAGTGAAGTTACACTAATAGCATTGTGCCTCTGTGCGCTGCCATTCATCAGCAGTCCATAGGAAATCCACTTGCTAAAACCAGCCCATCTAATTCTGAAGCCTAGTATTGTCAGAGCAACAGAAAGTCTAATCTCCATGGAAAATTGTCAATTCAGGACTTACTACTGAGTTGTGTATTGAGCTCCACATTTGAAGAGAAACTTAATGGGGAGAAACATGTCGTACAAAAGAATCACAGTCTGCATAAAAGCCACTTTTGTGTGCTAGATGGGAGATTACTTCCCTCTTTAGAACGTGGTTCTTCACACCAAGAACAGCACAGTGTACAAATCAGATGAATGGACCTCTCGGGAGCATGACGTAGTATTGTGTTCAGAAATGTCAAATCTGTCTGTTCCCTGCATCTCTACGAAATCAGCTGTGCCCATGTAATATCTTGACTTACCTCATCTTGATGTACTCAGGGTGCTCACCTGCCCAGTATTTTGTATGCTCATCTTTCAAGGTACCTTAGCAGTTTGGTCTGTTGATTCCTTCTGATACTCCTTATTCTCATGTGGAAATAATTCAGCTTCTTTCAGTTACTATCTTCATTTCTCCGTTTTTCCTCTCTTTCTTTTGTGATCTTCAATTAAGATCTCCAAATCATCATGCTACCAGTAGCCATTCTTATAAGTCACTCTTCTACAAATAGCTGTGGGTTCTTAGGAGGTAAATGTAGTGTTTTATGGATATGTTCCATTTTTATCCCTTTATGGTTGGAGATAAGAAGCAGAGAGGTCTAACTTTCACAGGTGAAATAAAAATCAACTATTTGCAGAGCTATTCATAGCAAGATTTGTATTCCGTGGTTTTCCCTTTGTTCATCAGCGACGTTGAGGACGGATAGTGATTTTCCAGAAGGAGTGGGGAGAAGACTGAATAATAAGACTGCCATCTTCAGCTGACTTATATTTACTCCCTACTGCTGTCTTAAGACATTGAGTGGGGGATAAAGGTGGTGAAAAGAGAGAGAGGGAAAGAATTGTATTTAGCTACGATTCTACCAAATACCTTAAACATTTCTTATTATTGACATTTTGGATTAAAGCAAGAAGTTTGAACAGAGGAGTTTTCTCCTGGTCATCCTGTTTGCACCAGTGCTCCCAGTCAGACTGAATTAGAGGATGCTGGGTGCAGACCCTGCCGGTGCGATGGGTCTACCACACCTTGACTTTAGGAAGCCCTGAAGCTATACAATGGAAAGCTTAGCAAAAGCTAGAGAAAGGGAAGCCTTCAAACATGATGAGTGAAAGGAAGGAGAGGAGCAAACTTTGGCTCTCTGATGTCAGGCTTCTTTGAATACCTGTGGTTATCTTGGCCAGCATCTTCTAACAAAACTTCCCGATTGTGGAAAGAATAAATTCAGCCTGAATACTGGGATCGGACATCACAAATGTGGTCCAACCACACGAACTGGTTCTTGAAGGCAAATCAGCAATAGGGTGAAACTTCTGAAAGAGAATAAGAAGATGTTTGATACCACAATTATTGCAATAAAAGTACTTTTAAGTGCTGGAACAAATGCAGCTCTATTGATGTGCTGCCCAGTTCGAGATTTGCACTGGCAGTCGTTCACGAGAGATTCTCAGGAAACATTCAAAACATTTGTGGCTAGAGCATATCTTCCTCAAAAAGTTGTTTAGTTGTTCTGTGAAATGTGTGCAGACAATTATAAGCCCTCAAAATATGTCACACCCTTCACAATTCTATCAGCACTGTCAGGAGAGCAGCAGTTCATTAGAATATTTGTCTATCAGCTTTTGGTGGTACTTCGGTGGCCCGCTGCCATCATCCATCTTTGAGCGAGTGCCATTCTTAGTGATAAATGTTCCTAATAATCTTAGTCAGCTTCAGGATGGACTACCATAACTCTTTATTTGGGCTGTTATTGGGAAGTTGAAAGAAAATAGCAACTTACGGACTTGGCTTATCTGGGAGCTTGGTGAGCTTCAGGAGGGCATATTGACCTGATTCGGCAACCTCCTCTTCCCTTCTGCCTGCTTTCTGTTCTGCGAAGAATCTGAATGGGCTTGAATTATCAACTCTATTTGCAGGATCTGTTACCACCATTCATACAGCTCAATCGGAAGTGAATAGAGTCCACAGAGAAATTCATCATGATGATAGGTGACCTTTTCTTACCGTAGAGAATAAGCTGGCATTCTCAAAGTAAAGACACAGCACCAAGCAGGTTTGTGACCCTGAGAGAGAAGGAGGTAGGGTTGTGCGTTTGGAAAGAGATCACAGTTTGGGAAGTACTGCTTTGTTCCAGAGTAATCCTAAAATTGTCATTTCAGGCCCCATGCTCCTTTGTCCATCATCATATTTCCCAGAGAATCTGAAGGGAGAAGACTAGGAAAATCCAGGCTGCTCTGCATCCTACAAATTTGCCTTCCTCTCCGCCACTAAAATCCCCTTTGATCTACCCATTTTAATACGACAAGCTCATACACAGGTTTCTCATCCCCTTCCAATGTCTCCAAGCCCACTTGAAGTCACCAGGTACCCTTCCATTTCTCCAACTTCTTTCTCTAAACAAGAGACAACATACCGTGTAGCTTGCATGGAGCTGCCAATCCAGCAATCCAATTAGGGAACGAGCTCTCCTAGCTTTCTCTGCAGTGAGGTCATTTAAAAGTTCCCTGTCTTCTGCACAACAGCTGATTTTAAAAAGGCGCTTGCAATAATTTAGTATCTTTGAGACTTCTGAACAGTTTGCTTCAAATTGGCCGTCAGGTTCAAAAGTTAGGAAGGAGAATTGACAAATACGTAGGTGGAAAGTATAATTATGTGGCTACTGTTTTGTTAGGAAAGGCGCCCAGAAATAACATTTGTATTTCTTGGATGCAGCTCATTATTATGGCGGGACCAAGATGGAGCAGGGGTCATCTTTCTGAGTAGTTCTCATTGCTTTTTCATTTTAGGGATGTGTAGCATCCATCTTGATACTAAAATGACAGAGACTTTTAAAATGCTAATGATTAAACTACACATTTGAGAGGAGGAAATATCCCTAGGTATGTTTATAGTAGGAATAGAGGCACTCTCCAGTCATAATCCTGAGCTAGAAGGTTGTTGTATTTATATGGCTAATAGAGGCTAACTGTAATAAAAATAACAAAAGATAAGCCACTGGCTGTTAATGGGTCAATAGGAATTACTTGTCTTATCACCAAAGATATTTAATTTCAATCCTGCTTGCCAAGTTTACTATGTCCTATTTTATTGAGTCAGCATGCAACAGAGAAGACACAGTGCACTCCCGTTCCCTTCACTTGCATCCCCAGCACAAGATTCCCGCTTTGACTGCCGCTCCGGCACTCTTATTTCATGAAACTCTTAGCGTTTGAGCCTGCCCTTTCGGATCAGTCAGCCAGGAGTAAAACCGACGCTGGGAATCTATTGTAAAGGGCAAAGAAATCTCTGCGGGCCTCACCTCTACAACTCGGTACATCTCGCCTGAAGCATTGCACGTAGCAGGGTGCCTCGCAATGATGAAAGGGCTGCCAGTGGAAAAATAGTTTCCTCACAGCCAAGCCCCGTGTTAGGTTTTGTGAGCGAGCTCAAC
Organism: Rhinoptilus africanus; assembly: GCA_013400135.1. Classification (NCBI taxonomy): domain Eukaryota; kingdom Metazoa; phylum Chordata; class Aves; order Charadriiformes; family Glareolidae; genus Rhinoptilus; species Rhinoptilus africanus. Next base: position 1,626,872 of record VXBO01007825.1, on the reverse strand, counting down.
TACACGAGCCCAAGTGTAGGTGCTGAATCTTTCAAGAGATGTTCTCCAATGATTAGTTCTACTGGGGAACAGATGTTAATATCTTTAAAATTGGATGCAAATTTACTTCTCGTATTTACATAATGGTATTCAAAACCATTAGCAACCTTGTTACATCATGCAGTAGCGTACTATGCCAGAAATACTTACTGTTTGCTACAGTATTGTTTGTTGTGCAAAATGTTCCCTCAAATGGGAAGAATAAATTGATTTTAAGCATGAAGTATCTCTGGAATATGTAAATGTAGTGTACATAGGGAAAATTTTCACTTTGGCAGTTTTTGCAATTAATTCCGAGACACTTGGTAGCTCAACATTTACACAACGTACTTGTAGCTTTCTAAATATTTAGATGTCGAACTGAAAACACATATATTTACACCTTCCTGGTCCCTTGCTGCAACCAGTCCCCTTGGTCAGACACCTGACCTGTGAATTCATACCCTCTTCCTGCAGTATCTCATTATTTAAAGGCTACTGTTCAATGTAAAGAGCCCCATTAGTATGTGAGAGTACAGCTAAACGCTACTTTGATAGCAGCTTCCAAACATAAAGGAAAACATTTACTTTTCAAACATCTGCCAGAAATTGCGTATCCTCAAAGTTGATAGAGGCCTTCAAATAGGATTTAGCAGCAAAAAAAAAAGGTGCCGCCAGTTGTCGTCTTGGTTTCTCCCCGTGGGTTGATGAAAGCACATCAGAAGTGCTTCTAGGCCAATCCTATCGAAAGCAAAATACTTTAAGATTCAAGGTGTTTATGTGAATTGGAAGCTTTATATGCTATATTATTTGTTCCTCTCTTTTTTTTTTTTTTTTCTGACAAAACCCCACTCCTTCATTTCTTTCCCTCCGGATCTGTTCCTAACGCAGTGGTAGAAGTAGTGAGATGATTCCATCAGTGAGATGATTCCAACGCTGTGAGGAGAGTTAGGCTCGCCTGCCTTTCCATGACATTCATTCCCTGTGATTTTTTGCATGGAGTATGTAAAAAAAGGGGGTTTATTTCTCCTTCTAAGGCTGTCCAGAGTAATGCCTGTGAAGCCCAGCTGCCTGCCATCGTGTGAGAAGTCAACAGCACTCGACTCTCCTTTTACCCCTCTTTGGTCCCTTTCTGCTCTCTTTTGCTCTCTTGAGTATCATTCTCAATACTTTACAGATGCCGTTCACAGTGTTGGGCTACAGGCAAGATGCGCTGCTTGAATTATCTCAAAATAATATTAGAAAACAAATCTCAGTCATTGACAAAAAAAACTTTGGCTGAGAAGCTCGCACACAATTACTGCAATTAATTTCTCGGTTAGGCATCTGAAGGGGGAAATCAACTAAAAGGAAGACATAAGAGCACATTTTTCATTCAAAATGCTCTGGAAGAAAAATTATTCAAATCAGTGAAGTGAGAAATGCAGGCCTTTGCCCCATGAAGTGTATGTGCAGACAAATATTGGGGACGGATAAAAGAAGTTTCTGATTCTAACGGCTGCCTGGTGGGTTGTTGAGAGTGCTGGTGGCCGAGGATGAACTCCTCCTCCTCTTCCAGTGGTGTCAAGTTCAGTGACACCTGAGGACACCTGTTATTTAAGTGCATCTGCATATCTTAAAGATATCTGAGGACAGCTCTAACAAGCACACTTGACATTTTGAAAAGCTCTTTTTTCCCCCCGCAGGCATTTGAAAATCTGACATCTTTTGTTCCAAAGGGATGCGCTCCCTCCCTCCCTCCCCTTTTCTTCTCCGCCTTCCTTTTCACTTCCCCTTGCAATCACCTCAGGTTCAGCAAACGCCTGAAGAATGACCTGGTGTGTGTCAGGTTCCCACATTAATTAGTACAGATTTTCTCTGAATGAGCTGCAATAGATCATTCTGCCAGCTTCATGTCTGCGGTACATGAAAATTGGCATAGGTGGACTCTGCACGCAGTATGTGAAATGCAGTTATTTACTCTCAGTCATCTCTTCTGATTACCTTCGGTTTTTCAAGGTCACAAAATATATTTGCTTCGTGCTGGGGAGAACTTTCAGCAGCCTTTATTTAATCATTCCAAAGGATTTCTCTCAGCCTCCCGTAGTGCTCAGGGCTTCACCTAGGTGGGAAATGGGAAAGCAGAGTCTTTGCAGGCTTCGGAAATACAGTCGTTTCAAGGAATGAGAGGCAGCTTTTCTTGGTATGGAGGAAACAGGTCATATTTTGGATTTGTTGCGTTGCTCCTCATTCAACAGGAGATACACGGTGAGGTGGGACAGGGCGCTGGGACGGGGCACAGCCTGGAGCACTGGCCAGGCACTCTGGGCACAGGGTAAATACAGCCCTACAGATCCGCCTTTGGGCTGTTTTTCTCCTCAGCAGCAGCATTTTTATAAGCAGTGATTAAAATCCTGTGCCATGCCCTGCCAGACATCTCTGCGCTCCGCTCTGCCCATCAATTTGCCAGCCTTCGGAGGGTTTTCTTCGCAAAATCGGCTTCTGCTGATGCTGCTGTAACATGAGTTGATTCTAACTTGGTTAAATTCAATGTCGTGGCATGGTATTTGAATATTTATCAAGCTGTGGAGAGTTAATGCAGTATGGCATTAATTAGCCTTTCTGCCTGTCTTGTTCTTTTTTTTGGATGTCATTCTTAGTTTAATAAATTAGGTTCTGGAAATGAAGTAGAATGGATTCCAGGGTCCATGGATGGTTTACTCCCCACAGCCAAGACGAACGTAGTTTTAGAGCACAGGGTGTCAGCTGTGAGGCAACACCAAGGAACATGGCAGCTTTTTTCCCCCCTCGCATCCAGGAAATTCCCAAGAAAGTAGCTGTTAGCAAATCGACATGCTTTCCTCCCAGCTTTAATGATTGTACTAACGGTTACACAGACTCCTAATCAAACTGCACAGAGCTACCTCTCCTCGTTCTTCGTAGGCAACTCATACTGCTATTTTAAATCCCGTCACAGCTTCATTAGCTTGGCTTTCAGCAGCCATTTCTGTTTGCAAGCGTTTTTTTCCTCCGTGAGGTGTGTAAAACCTACAGTGATCATCTGCTGTTGTGCTGCCGGGGGGGGCCTCCGCCTGGTACGGGTAACAGCGTTTTACGCCAGCTGCATTTCTGGCCCGTAAACTTCGAAACATCCAGTCATATAAATATCATTTCATTTCTTCATGTGTCTACGGCCAGCAATACCTCCTGAGGATCGGTGCACGGCCAATACTGGGAGAGGAAATTGATAGTAAGCATTCATTTTCTGAAATTATGTCACGTTTTCTTCACAATTCAGCCGGGGTGCCGTGATCGCTCAAGGCAGCGCAGAAACCAAACGCTGCCTTTGGGTTTTGACTCACGAGGTATTGCTGTTCTCAAGCAGATGTTCTAAAAATGTTTTAAAAACTATCTGGAGACATCTCCGCTTATTTTATTTTTATTATCTCCAGGAAGCAGAACCTCTCTACGCCCAGATCAACAGACCTAAGAAATAGCGTTGTTACAGGCTTGTGGTGCTCCAAGACTCAAACGAACCCCAACAACCTGGCAGGCCTTTGGCTTTCGTGCTTTTTTCCAATTGATTTTGTCCGACAAGGAGAGATGATGCCCTCCTGGACTGGCTCTACGAGTGTTCCTGACGTATTTTTTTTGGCAACCAATGGCAGATTCCTATGGCAGCACAAAACAAAAACTCTCCCTGCTTACCATACCGCGTGTCCGGCCCCGTCCCCACAAGTCATGGGTGTCCAGCCTAGGAAATGTTACTCCTCGGTCTTCTTTTAAACATTTGTTATATTCTGTATGCCACGTATAAATAACGAGCATCTGAAATTTATCCAGTATTAGACATTCTTTTTCTTTTGAGCGAAAAGCAGCGTCTGTATGTAGCAGTGGCATTATCATTCAACAGCCTTTTGGGCACAAGTCGGCACTTTTTATCTCACGGTGACATGTTTTTCATCATCATTGACATCAGGCTGATCCTGACCTTTTTTTTTCCCCCCCTGTGTAGACATATTTAAACAAAAACGACAAAAAAAATATACTGGCAGTGTCATTGGGTTTTGGTTTTTTTTTTTTTTTGTATTTCTTATTCTGTAGTTTTGTATGAGTGACAGATCTAACAGCAAAGCGCCTCCTGCGGAAGTGATTCCCAACTTGAAACCACAGAATAAAACTGGGTTGTTTATCCATCCTGACTGAAAATGTTGCCAAATGGACCTTTAAGTTCTAGCGCATCATGAGGAAGAAATGCTGCTTTTCTGTTTGAATACTCATGTTGTGGGTAGAGAAAGGACATCGAGTCCCACTGAGGAAAGACGAAAGAGTCAGTATTTCCTAGGAAACTCTAAACAAAGTACAGAAAAAGGAATATTTTTATTTCTTCGATATCTTGCTGCTGTAATGCTATGCAGACAAGTGTTTTCTTCTCTGTGTGCCATTTTGATGAAAAAAAAAAAATCATTTGCCAAATAATACTGGTATGATTCTGGTTTAGGAATTTGGATGAAGCGGACTTTACAGATGGGACAAGGATGGCGTGGATTTTGGAACTACAAACTGATTCTGTGATCAAATCGTTCATCTTTATCACTTTTTGTACATCAGAAAAAGCAAATGGGATTTTTATTTTATAACTTGAAAAAAAAAAAAAGATCTTACTGTTAAACTCTTTAAATGTTTAAGGGGAAATGGCTTTAAGGAGTTCGAATGAAAATTGCCAGTTTTTTTGTAAATATCAGTGTTCTGAAAATTCTTTTACTAATGCCATTACACAGTAGAGAAGGTAGCAAGTTGCAGTGCTTGGGAGGTGTGGCAAACCTACTTTGTGGTTCTCGCATCACATACGTTTTTTCACATGCTTGCGGTAACGGGCTGAAGCTCAAAAGCATTTGCCAAAAGCAGTCAGCTTGTCAGCCACTAGTGAAATTAATGGGAACACATGATTTGACGATCTAGTTTTCACACGGACGTACTCCACTTACGAGAAATCACATTTCATTGACGTTCCTTTGCGATTCCAGAACCTCTGCATAGAAGTCATCAAACTGTTTACACACAGAAGGAAAGAATTTGAAACGCCCTTTTTTTACATTTATGAAGCAAAAGTGCAGTGTTTGGGTTCATATGTTTAGCACATGATTTTCATAAAGAATCTATATATTTTTGCCCTACAGAGAATTGTTATACAGGTCAAATGTGTTTTCCTGATGTTCCTATGCAGTTACAGTATATTGAATTTAGTGGTTTAACACTAAAAAGAAAAACTGAAAAAGAAGAAAAAAAGAAAAAAAAAAGGAAAAGAGAAAAAAATAGAAAAAGGAAAGAAAGAAATCAAATGATTAATCAGTTTTTAGGGTTATTGTGCAGATTTTGTTTTTAAATTGACACATTAGGATTTACATTTTTGTCATGATTAAAATAGGCCTGGTGTTATAAATATTTTACTTTCTTTCATCTCTGTTATAAGCTAAAAATGGTTTAGAAGACAGAATAACTGAGGTGGCAATTGTTGATACGTACAACCCAATCTGGCAACATGATTCCAGTCTTTTATTTTGAATTAGAGAAATTAGAGAAATGTGCGTTACAGAATGTATGTGAATGAAAAATTAGCTGTGAATAGACCTAATGAACCTGCAGAGAAGAGAACTTTTATCCCCATTCACGGTCATTTGATGCTTATTCCTTAGTCATGTGCAAACAGCTTTGTAGCCGATCTCATTTTCCCATCCGAAGAAAGATCAAGTTTTCTAACTGGAGAAGATGAATTAAAACTTGGCGAATTGAGTGTTTCAGGATTAAAAGCAGAGGTAAAAGCGTTTCTGAAGGACGTTTCTTTACGAATATTTTCCTGATTTGCACAGTGGTGCTACTTTCTTCCTCAGTGGCTCTTTTGGGTTTTGTCCTACATATGGAACCACAAAGACAATTTTGGTTCATCATGGACATTTGAGGTTCAGTATCATCGGTGCATTTCCACTTATGGGGTAAAACGGTGAAAGAAAAAGAAGAGATTTATGTCTCAGAGGATCCATTGACATCATATTTGTAGGAAACAGATCATTTATGTAGTCCTTGCAACGAATAGGTGCCGAGGGAATGAAGCTGGGATTTTAGTGTCTCATGAGAGACAGCTGGACCACCACCGTGGACCTTTGTCTTACCTTTACCAACGCTCGTAAATAAAAACAAATTCTGAATTGTCTTGTCATACAATTAGATCGTCCTTGTCATGGTTGAGATGCTGAGTTGAGAGGACTTGGAAGGCCTCTGCACCGTACCAGTATTGTAGATAACTAAAATATCCAGCTTGTGCAATTGTTTAATCCCTCATCCTTCACTAGCACTAAATTCGTCACTTTAAATTGAAAAACCAGGGAATCCCACCAGCCATCCTGTGATCATCCCCCGTAGGCTCTTGATCTTTACCTGTCATGAAAAGATATTTTGATAGATCGTAGTCATCCAAGTGTCTGATGAAACCTTTCGTCTAATAACGTACTGGGCACCTTCTTTGCAAAAATGTTTACTCCGTGGTTTTCATTCATTTTTTTTTCTGCATTCTGACACGTATTTTTTTAATAAAGATGAGAAAGATAAAATGACTGTTGCAGTACATTTCTAAACCTACTTTAACTTTACCTCAGATAATGACCATTTGTTAACATATACGGACACATTATTTTTAACTTTATGTATAATACATTCAGCAACGACAAAAGAAACCAACAAATTTTTAGAAATTTTCCATTAATTTCTGTAACACACCATGTAATACTGTTATGAATAAAAACATTTTAAAAAGGCGTCATTTCAGTAAGTGTGTTTCATAGCTTTTGCTCTTCTGTGGTAATTCTGCCATTCTTACTGTGTAGTGTGAGCGTCTGCCATGGCCAATGTTTTTGACGGTGGAAGTATCTGGGAAAGGAGAAAAAACAAGGGCCTCAATGTAAGGAATACCTAATCTTAAACGCTCTAAGTGTTGCTTATCTTGCAAATACTGAACTTGCTGCTTTTAATTGCTGCCTCCCTGTTTTTGGCCTCTTTTTGGGTGTTTTAGGATGAGGATCCCAAACCAGTAGGTATTTTAGTCATCTGTACAATCTCAGGTTCCTGGGAGAGACCGCACCGTGCAGTGCTACCAAAGCTGGAGTACATCTGTGGCATGAGAAGCTGTAATTAATTTTCCTCACGTTTTCCACTTCAAGTAAGATTTAAAATGTGAATTTCAACATGAAAATTTGGAAAGTAAATAACCCACCCCAGAACTTTCCAGTAATGCATAGAATTGAGAGCAAAGGCTTGATCCAGTAAAACATATTAATGATAGCACCTTCTATTTCAGTGGGACCTTTCTGCTGGCTGGGGCAATGCGTAGGGTAGGCTGAAGTGTTTTGCTGGTGTGAAACGCTTGATGCTGCGTGCAAAATAAAGTTGTTTGGTATTCAGAGGTACCCGAGTACTGGATGTCTCAGTCGAGCTAAGGAATAGGACCATTCTTTGCCAAGCAAGCACTGCAACAATGCAAGATACCTCATGGAAATTTAAAGGTAAGAAGAGAGAGAGGTGTGGATGTGTATACGTACCTTTTATTGTATTTCTTCTTCTTGATCTGTCATCCCTTTCTTATCTACCAGAAATGTCCAGTAGGTCATCCCAAAACATTTATTTCCTTTGTCAATGAACGTTGCTGGAACACTTGGATCTCACCTAAGAATAAAGGTCATTCTGTTGGGATGACAACATGTTAATGCCATTTTGAGTTGGTGTGTAGCCAACTGTATTCAGCTGTCCTTGGAAAGGAGGAACATGATCTGTTTTGTTTTCAATGAGCTACGAAATGTCACCTTAAAGTGAAATAAGACATAGCTAAGCGTGGTTTTAAACTAAAATGCATTTTTACAATGTAGGCCAAATCCAGTCGTGTTGATATTCATCTGGTAGCCCCACAGTTATGTTGTGTTTATGTTGAAAAAGCGGAAAAATTGGCTCGTGTTGCACAGTTGCTATGCAGGCTCAGTTTAAAAATTCAGAATGAGCAGGTTTGAGGTTTAGTCTGGTGATGGTGAGGAATCCCAAAGTACGAAGGACCTGGCTACGTGTCGGCCTTGTTCGGAAGGGGCATAAAGAATCTGATTCTTACTGTACTGTGTCAATGTACTATATTACATTAATATCGCTGTAACCTAAGCGCAGTAGGAGTCTGTAGATTGTGTGTGAGAGTATCCAGCTCAAACATGATTAGTTCAAGAAATGGTCCCAATTTAACTAATGCTAATTAAGGCCGTGATCTCCTGCAGTAATGAGAATTTATTTAGCAACGGTTTGCAGAATCTACCTGGAGTTTTACAGGAGTGAGGACACTGACAGATCTCTCTTTTCCATGTCAGTGACTTCTGGGAAAGCAACTGATTGTATAGTCTGGGAATATGCAATTTTAACTTGCTTACGTTGGATTAAAGGCAATGTTTTATGTGCTTTAATCACTACACGGTGACAGTTGCTGCAACAGATAAGCTAAGCTCTTCCTTCCTTTCTCTAGGCTGTGATACATGTTTCCGTGCACAGTTTCCTTTTTTCTTACTTTTCTTTCTGAACAACTCATGTCCTGTCGGGTTCATATTTATTAGTTTTCTGGCAAATACTGTTCTCAATCAGAAGGATATTTTTTCAAAGAAATAAAAGGGGATATCTCTTGGCAGTGTTCTGTAGAGATTTGAATCTGTCGTCTACAATTGTCTCTCTAAACCAACATGGGAAGCACACAGTGGTGAAAGAACAAAGTGGAAGTCCGTATGGCAACCAGAAATCAGACCCATTAAAAACCCTTCTGGTTTTTTTTTTGTAAAGCAGAGAGCTGGCATGGGGAAGGAAAAAGGGTATTTTTTTCTTGCTTTACTTGCCGTCTGAAAGTGGGGGGAAACCGAATTATACATTTCACCGTGACAGTGAGGAATATGGGGAGATATCCTGATACGATTTCCTGATTACCTGTAACACCGCCTGTCTCTTTCTAAAATTATTCTACTGGAGGCAGGAAATATCAGGTCTATTAGTGAAACGACTCTCCGGCTATTAGTTTTTAGAGCTTTAAATAGTCTTATCTCAATGGACGTGTTTGCCCTGTGGCTCATCTATCACCCCTAAAATGTTTTATCAGCACCTGAAAAATATCAATAAGAAGAATAGCCTCAAATGTTACCCATTCAGGGGACTCTCCAATACAGAACATTTTTTTTTTTTTCAAAAGGGTCTTTTAAGATCTGATATTATTTGCTGACTTTTCAACCTCATTTCATAGCTCCCGCAGCACCGCTTCTATAAATACTCCTGACCAGCGAAGAAAGGAAATCACAATAGATTAAAAGAAAACCAGGTTAACAGGCAGCAAATCAATGTCCATTCAGCCTCAGACATTTGTGAAAATAAAGGATTATGAAGAATTATTGCCGGGTACTGGCAGTGTGAAGACCTTTTGTGGCATCTTTGTCTTCTTTAACAGATAATTATTAGGGGTCTGAGAAAAGCTCTCGGTGTCAGAAGCCAGTTGTATTAGAAATAAGCAGAAGTTGTAATGCTGTAAGATGTTGCAATTTTTGGGGTAATTTTTGTACTATTTGACGTACCGAGATTATGAGTGTTTTGTTTTTGCTTTGAAAAATGCAGTTTCTAGTTTGAAAATGGGTTTGTGTGTTATCTTGAGTTCTAATGGAGAGGAGATAGAGGCAAGGAATGTGGCACGGTGGGGTTTTATTTCTTTATCTGCTCCTTACTTCAGCCCCTTTCTTACCGTCTTCAACGGGACCTTAGAGTCAGAGGATTTGAAGTAGATGGACCAGTGCCCAGTTTGGACTGAGTCACTGTGAGGCATTATATTTAGTGAATCAGAAGGCAGAAAAGAAGAATTAAGCTCAACGAGGTGAATTTTTGATATCTAGGGCTTTTCAGAGACCAGCCTCAGCACCAGGAAATGACTGTATTGTAACAAAAATGGTGATGCAGCAGAGTCAGTTGTAGCAAACATCTGAAAACGTTCCTTAGGGTTTCTTACTTGTAAATGTTACTGAGTATTTACCACTTCGTGTTCTTCACCATTAAAGTCAGTGGGTGGGCCTCGTCTGACCTTTGAATGAGCCAGTTGTGTTCTTCTGCAGAAGGGAACGTGTTGTGAGCTATGAGGCAGGGAATGAAAAGATTGTCTCGGAGAAGAAGAAAAAAACCCCTCTTTTTGCAAAATGCACTAGCAGTACCATAAACGGCTGCTTACTGGCTCCATTCTACCCTTTCCTGGGGAGGACCTTTCATCTCTGATGTGTTTCACGGTTGTCCTTTGGACAGGAAACTACTATTTTAAAAAAAAATAAAAATTTTTGGTGAAACCCTACAGGTTTTATTTAGAGGGAGCAAGGGGTCAGAAGCTTCTGTTGGTGTTACGAACTCTGCACAGGATGCGTTGGACTTGAGAGCTTGGTGTTCATGCTGGACGCTTAGTGAGGCTTCGTTTTCAGGTGTGATGAAACCCAGGTTCAGTGACTTACACAGCATCGTTAGCGCTAAGTGCTTTGGGATTTAAAAACAGCTCAGCAGACAGCCACAGCTATTATGGTCGGTGACGAGGAAGGATCCAGACTGGGGAAAGAGGCGACATTCACACTGATCCATGGAGCCACTGAGCCCCAGACTGCAAGGCCGTGGAAGATGAGCTGTGGTGGTTATGAATTTTACATGTTAGACCTACCTCCAATTAAACCAGATTCTAAATTATGTGGCAAACCTGATTTTGCGTTTCAGTTCTCTCTGAAAAGTATGTTAACATGTAGGAAATTTGATGTCTTGGGTCCGGGCTGCTGTTTTAACCAAAATCCTTCCTGCTAATGCAGGAGCAGCCTGGTCACCGTGAAGGTGTGCGTGGTGAGAGGCAGAAAAACGGGAGCCGGTTGCTTTGAGATCTTCACACCCTGGGATCACTGTCACAGTTTGCAGTTAAATCTGTGAGGGTGCTCTGTGCATATAATCCTAGCTTCTCTTCTGCTGCTATTGAAATATTGGATGTGTACCGCATTTCCCAGCCAGCAAAGGGCCCGGGTATGGAGAGGTCTTTCCTGTAAAAGTGGGGTGGTTTTGTCATGCACAAATGATTAACAGCTAAATCAATTGAGTCAAAGGTTGAGCAAGCTGTATCGCATAGGCACATCTTGGGTTTTAGGCTGGGGCAAAGTCATTTGAAACAAAAACATCAAGCAGAAAAAGCAAACAAAAAGCTTTCGTCAGCCTAAGCCGTCTTTCCTAACGGTTTGTCCTCCATGTCTGGAGATGAAAGGGCAGTTAATCGCTGACTGTCTCTTCAGTAGCGTTGGGTTAAAAAACAGCCTGCCTGAAACACAATCTTGTTATTCGGAGCAGATTCCTAAAAGGAATCAGTTGACGTGCTTCTCTGTGTGAAATTGTTATCATCAAGCTGCCACACCAGAAAGATGCAGCAGCCAGTAGCTTATTTTGCAGAGACGTGGCTCCGCAGTCGGAATAATGGCATTTGTAAGGTAACTGTGACACATGGAGTGGTATAGCACTTCGCCAGGTAATGATGCTGAGGTTGTCAGCTTTGTTTTGTATTAGTGAATATGATCAATTTTATGTATAGCATCCATCATTCCCATAATGAGCAAATTAAAATGTATTTATTCTTTGTATCATCGAAGCAGTTGGGTTTAGCCCAGGGTGAGAAGCCACGTGGTTAGAAGTCATAGTTGCACAAAATGCAACTGTTCAGGGAACCTCTGCTTGTCCAGCAAGAGAAAGGGTGGAAAAACACAATTATATTCATCATTTTGTAAAGGGAGACACAGATTCAGAGAACTTTTCTCCCTCTAAGGCACTCATCCTAAGGTAAAGCTAATCAGGAAAATGAAGGGAAAGACTGCTGTGTCTCAGGAATCAAAAAGAACTGTACCTGAAGTGAGAAGCGGTAGGATGTGGAGGCTGCCTCAAGACGCAGCCGAAGACAAACTCTGCAAGGTTTTGAAGATCCTGATCTGCCTTTGAAAGCCCAACTGACCTGGTGGGAATCAGCCCTTGGTGAGTTCTCTGCCCCTGTTAGGACCATTTAAGAGAGAATGACTCGGTGTAGTAGCTAGAAAACACCCAAGATGTTTAATTTTACGACAGGCCTTGCTTCCATGGGCTCAGGACTTTGGGTACGTGGAGCAGAGAATCTCAATGGACGGGCCCAGCCAGGGCTGGGGCTCTTGTCCTTCCCTGTAGTTGGGGATGGAGACTTTCCCCCAGCAGTCAGAATAACCGCTCACGCCAGGCCTTCCTCTGGAAGGCAGGCATGAAAAGTAGGAATAAATAAATGATTTTGCGGTCTACTCTATTCCTAGAAAGCTGACTTTAGTTTACTTACTGCTTCGCTCTTGCCAAGACTGGAGTATGTTTCATTTGTTGAAATATTCATTTTCCCTCATCCCTTGAAAGGAGCATTACAAATGAAAGTGTAAATTGCTTCTGGACAGATCTTTGCTTCCTTCCCGCTTGCCTCCAGAAAGCCGTGTACTAACAAATGCAGCGTTTACCTTGTGAATCTGCCAGGTGCCGGGTCATCTGCTGTTTACAGTGTGGAAGAACGACCTGGTAANCGCCCCCCCCCCGGCAGACGGAATGGGAGCGGTGGCGGTTTCGAATGGCCGGTGGAACCTTGGAGCCATGAGCAGAGCACGCGCCGCGTTTCCTCCGGACCCCGTCACACTGTTGCTGCTTTATGCCATGCTCGGCATCCTGGCCGTTCATGGCTTTGGGTGAGTGAACGTTTCCCAAGCCGTGTCACCGTGGGCTGATACCATAAAGAGCGAAAATCAGTGCAGACTCTCTGCTTTCACATCGGATGGCGCATAATTGCTGTCTGGAGCGATTTCTGTATTTCTAATGAATAGCGCAAGACATTGTTTTGAAGTTAACGTAGTGCAATGTGTCTGCCTTTAGAAAAATAATCCTGTTTGATAAATCTGAGGTGACAAATTGCCACGGTCATGTTGTAATGTGCCATTTGCAACATGCAGCCGCCTCCTGTGCTAGCTGCCCGACAGTGTGCTGGAGAAGACGGGCTTTTATTTCCTTTGAATATGTGAATGGCAAGAATCTGGCTGATAGTTGTTTCTTCCTCTGCTAGCTTAATAGATATTGCTCTTTCAGAGGACGGTGGTCAATCAGTGACTGTAATCTTTCCAATCTAACGATATTTTTCCACTGTTCTCTGAACTTTGAGCTCTGATTTCATGCTTCAGAGAGCTGATGAGTTTTTGTAATTCCTTTGTTCCATGGGATTTTTAATATGCAGTAATGGGAGCCCCTTGCCAGGCATTGAATCATACTTAAAGCTTTAGCTGATGCTATTCCTTATCTTGGTGGAATAATTGGGAAAACTACTGTCGTAGTTTACTTGTCAAAGTGGGTATGAAAAGAAACTAATTGTCAATGTTTTACTCCACTTTCCCACTTAGATTAGGGGCAACAAGGAATAGTTTGTCTGGGATGAGGATTTAATCAGAAATACTGAATCTGTCAAAGGAACGGGCAGCATTTTAGCTGTGGCATCATGGAAACCTTGGAGACAATTGTCACATGAGGGGGCGAGAGAGGTGCTGGGGAGAAGAGTAAAGGCTTGTAGTTGGGGTTCAGCTTCACTACTGGGATGAATGGGTTAATAACTCTCTACTGGAACTGAGAATAGAATCTAAGACTAATGGGTTTGGACAGCTTGAGAAAAAAAAGGCAAAGGGAGGCACTTAAGCTTGGTTTACGAAAATGCTGACTGTATGCCAGTCCTTAGCATTGCAACCGGTGTTTGGCGTGGAAGTGTCCAACCTTGTAGCTGTTCATGGTGTAGAGCAGTGAGGTACCAAAGTGCCGCCTGTACAACAAGCAGCAGGGAGCAGTGGGGCAAGGGCAGCAACTGAAGGTGCAGATTTTACTGCTGGCCACTTGGCCAGGTTGGTTGGTAGGTCTTGCTCAGCTTGAGATGAAGCCCAAGTGGGTGGGACGTGGGTTGAGTTTCCCATGCTGGCTGGATGAAATGTGTGTCCTGTGGTCACCCCTCCTGAGCTCTCTGCAGGCGTATTCTCGTGGGGTGGTGTAGAGGACTGGGTCTACTCTCGGGCGTTGAAGAGTGCATCAGGTTTCATACAGAATTAGTGCCAATGAAATGAGTACCGAGACCTAGAGGTTCCAATGAAAGATTTGGTGAGATCTAACAAGCGTTGATTCTCTTTGGCGTGTAGTTTTACGTGGTTATAGGCCAAGTTGCTCTGTCCTTGCTCCTCGGTGGTTTCACGTGCTGAAGCTCTTCTGTTGTTGAATGCAGCGGTGGAGGGGAGACCCTTAACCTCAGCAGCACCACCAAGAGTGTGGCCAACGGCCGGCGAGCCCGGTCGGTGAGCACCCTGCCGCAGCCCCGCGACTGCGAGCTCTCTGCCTGGTCCTCATGGAGCAAATGCGATCCCTGTCAAAAGAAAAGGGTGAGTGATGCGGTCTAGGCATGAAGCTTGAGAAACCAGGAGGCAGGACCTCCTCCAAGCCTTGTCTTTTTTTATCGCTGGGGTTGGACGAACCACGGGGGGCTGCTGAGGAAAGCGCTGTACAGGTGAGGCTGCATGCTCTTGCTTTCAGGTGGCTTTTAGTTCTTCAACTCTTCAGTAGATCCAGCAGTTTCCAGGCTACTTTGCTGTCCTGGGAAGGTGTAAGCCCAGACTTGGTGAAAACAAAGGTGGGAGGCCCAGGCTTTGCAGGGACTTTCTCTCCATCGCAGTCCTCCTCTTCCAGCTTCAGCGCGAAACACCATCCCTGCTAACGGTCCCCTGTGGGACCTGGAGACACTCAGTGCCTCTCAGGATTAAGATGCTTTTTCTTGTCTGTCAACGAGCATTTTCTACCCGAGAAGCCCCATCAAACGAAAGTAATGATCCCAATAGTGTGAAGAGCAAAATCCCCGTTGCTAGAGGGACCTCTGCTAACGAGTTGGAGAAGCCGTTCCCAGCCTTACACGGGAATAACCAGTGATGGGAGATGGGAAGAGTGAAGCTTCATATCAAAGAGTTAATCTTAAAAGCTGGGAAGAAAAGGAGGGCTAACATATTGGACGGAGTAATTGACTGCTTCACAGCAGTGTTGTGGGCGGAAAAAAATCCCTAATGATACAGAGGGCCAAGTAAATACACTGACAGAAAATAACAAGGGACGTCGTTACCAGCGTTAATTGAAAGAGAGGAGATGTAACTGAATCCTTCCTTACTCTTGCAAATGCCCGCACTTCCCTGTCAGGCTCATTTAAACAAACTGTCAAAGAAAAGTAAACTTTCCTTCATCCCTTCCAATCCTCAATCCTTCCTTAGTAAAATTAAACCTGTCGCAGATCAGAAACCTTTGAAATGAGGCGCGTTACCAGCATCACACTTCTTTGACGACGCTTCTTTTTTTTTTTTTATATGACAGTACTCTTAGATCAGATCTCCCTGACACAAAGTTTGTTTTTTAACTAGGCAAGCGTGAAATTCACAGTTTCTGTGCACTTGAGTCAATATTTTTTATTTCATCACAGTACAGATTTGCCCGCCTGGAACAACCTTCTCAGTTCAATGGAGATCCATGTGATTACTCTGACAAAGAAACCGAAGACTGCGTTACAAATAATCCTTGCAGGACTAGAGTTAGATGTGATGGTTTTGTGTGTGCAGTTACAGGTAAGGACTTCGGGAGCGAGAAGTGGTGGAGCTCGGGTGGCATCTCAGATACCACCATGCCGAACTTTCTGCTTCTGCCAGGGTTTGCTGGGATAAAGAGATGTCAGGAATTGACCCGGGTCCGTCCGTGCCTGTGTTGCATTTGCATCGGTGATTTTGAGTTTATTGGCCAACGTCTGTCAGTCTAAAGCATGTCTTTAAAATCTCCAAACAGGAAATTAAGCCCTAGTTATATCAGTAAAATTTGTAAGAACAAGTGGATCTGGCAGCCTGAGGGGAACATGCATTGGGCATCCTTGACACGTGCCCAAGAGCACAGCAGGTTATGATGGTGGTCCTCACGGCATTTCCCTCCATCCTTATCCATGCCTAGTTAGTGGGGAGCACTGTAAGCAGTGTGGGGAAGCAAGGCAGCAGTTAGCTGTATCCAAAATCTCATCAGCCTCCGCTTTGTGTGTGCGCCCTGGTGGCGGGGAGCAGGGCGCTGGGGCAGAGGAGACGGGGCAAAGGGATGCGACTCTCATTTCTGTCCCCTGGGCTAGCGTTTTGGTGAGAGTGAAAAACAAGAATTCAGGAATTACAGACAATGGAAGGGGCGGGGAAAAAATAACACCACATACGAAATCTGCTGAAGTCTCCAGCGTGTTTGTTTTCTCGAATCTAAAAAATTGTGGCAACAGAAAAACTCCATCCCTTTTTATACTGTTAATGAGGGATTTCTTTTTTTCTTTTTTTTTTTTTCTAGGTTGAACAAGGAATTTTAAGATTTTGAAAGTTTTGAGGAAAACTGAGCAGATGGGAGTTTGGTGATTAAAATTTCTGGTGTTTTCCATGCAGATAGAGAGGAAGTATTTTCCAGATAGTTTTGAAGCATTCGCCACAGGAGTCTTTTATTTTGTTCTAGACTGTGAGTCAGGGACTGTGCTTTTGCAATATTAGCAGTAAGCATGATAATACATTGGCTTATAAGTAATTTTTGGCTTGCATCCTAGGGAGATGCATTGCACGGAGGCTGCTTTGTAATGGGGATGATGACTGTGGGGACCAGTCAGACGAAAAAAACTGCAAAAAAGTGTTTAAAAAATGTGACCAGAAGATGGAGGAATACTGGGGAATAGAGAATCTGGCAAAAGGGTAAGTCAGCGACCTTCGCGAGATGTTTCCTTACTTAAGGATGAGAATGATCTTCTGTGGCTTCAGACATAAACATTGAATGGAAAAAAGCTGTAGCACTTGCTGTATCCAGGAGTTGGGATCCAACAGCCTTTAGGGTCATGGTTCAAAGCTTGATGGGAAAATCCTGATGGATTCTATGTGTCTTTTGGAGAAAGATGAGGTGAGTAAAAGTCCCAGATGTCCCCAGGAGTACTCGTGCACCCTGCGGAGGTCATCAGCTCAGCTCATAAATGTATCCCGCAAGTGCCTTTGTGTTACCAAAACCTGTTGGGTGAGGAGGGGCACGTCAACACCAAATATTTCTCTATTATCTACAGGTACTTGCCCTTAAGTTAATGAGTGGAGACTTTCAATAATTCAGTTATTTTGCACAGATGTTAGTAGAGTTAAGACTCCAGCCTAATTCAGTCTGTGGGGAGCAGGAAGGACCTAGCCTTTAGGAACCAAGAAACTACTTCAGACTCTGCTTTGGAAATAGAAACAAAGGAGAGTTTGTTAAAATCTGACCATCGTTATACCGCTCTATAAAGAGTGACTTCAATCAGCATCTTGGTGTCGTGGATGGAAATATTTGACGTGCAGCCATCCAGAATTTATTAAGAGTTTGAGGTAAATCAAATTTTAGCAGCAATTAATCATTAGCCAATGTAAGGATTTACGGGGTGATTTAACAAAATAATTGAACAGCAACTTAATTACAGGTTCAAAAATGACAAGATTCACACTAACTCAACTANGGTATTTAAAAGATGGGTAGACAATTCTTAAGAGATATGATTTAGTGATGGTTTGTGTCAGAGTTAGGTGGATGGTTGGACTGAATGATCTGAAAGGTCCCTTCCAACCTATGAACACAAAAACATATAAACACATACACACGGACTAGCAGACAGAAAATATTTGGATCCAGTACAATATGTATACACCCACACTTGCAAAAGCTAATGTGTATGTCAGAAACACATAGACAGATAGAGAGGTGAATGACAGAGACTAGCCTATAGTTAAAATTTCCTTCTTCTCAAGTTTAGGGGGAATATTCCCAATGCCTCCACATTCCTCAACGGCTGATAATTGAGACTCAAGAAGGTTGACTCGCCCTGGCCCTTTAACCCTTGAGGTATTTGCCTCGTCCCAGCTCAGGGGGCGATGTCAGTCACAGCCCCTGTGATCCAGGAGAACTGAAAGGGTCTTGCTGCAGTCACTATTTATAGGGTCCGAGATAATTGACTTTCATCAAGTACATTTGCACTCCAGCCCAAGTCGGACAATGGGATATTCTGGTACATTCCATGAGTTGTGCAAGCGCAGAACTTGCTAGATCTTGAGTTTGTGGTATCACACCCCCCCGCATTCCTCCTTGGGCCACAATCCTGGTACTATCCAGGAGGTGAGCAGTTATCCACTTTTTCCACGCACTAGGGGATGCGGGAACCAGGTGCACTAAGGGGTTGCCATAATATTCTGCTCCATTGCCCTTTGCATTCTTTCCTGTTTTGTGTTGGGTTGTTTTGTGGACCAGGTTGCCATGTGGTCCAGGTGTTCTGGGGTTGCCATAATATTCCGGTCCATTGTCCTTCACCGCCTTTCCTGTTTTATGTTGGGTTATTACGTGGCCCAGGTCGGGGAGATCGAGCCAAGCACCAAGTGGCCTTAGATGGGGGAGGATGTTGCACCACCACACTTGGATTGCCTAAAATCTGAACCTGGCTGTGAATTTGTATTTTTGCACAGCATATGAATTGGAAGGAGTGTCAAAATTTCTTGGATTTCTTTTCAATCAGTGAGAGAAAGTGGAATTTTTGTCCTTTGTGTGAGTAGGGTAGGATTAACCTGCATGTTAAGCCCCAACTTTTTGGGAATTCAAGTCCACGTCTGACTTGCTCCAGCTTTTACTGACTAAAACTGTGGCAACTCTTTGTAAGACTGGACTGTGTGAAAAGAGTCTTTTCTCAATCTGCAGGGAAGAAAATGCTTTTTACATAAAAAAAAAAGGAAAAGTAAAAAATCATATTGCAAGGAAAAATTATAATTTCCGCCTTATTCTCTAGAGATATGGCTGCTGCACATGTCATTGCTAATGCTTTGTACTTCTGAGTTTAATCAAAATTAAAAATAATGTTGGACAATTATAGGAACATGCTTCTCATCTCTTTGAAGCTACAATTGCTCAGTAATTTGCTTTTAGTGGACTTCCCTTCTTTTCAGATTGTGCTAAAATTAGAGTTAATATTTTACAGCTTCAAAGTCATTATCATGCAAGTTCTCTCTCCCCAAAATAAGGAGAGGCAGATCTAACAGAGGCCTGGAACATGACAGGCCTATTAGCAATAGAGACATGACACGGACTATTAGCAATTATCTTTTTTTCTAGCGAAGTTTTTTCCAGCGACTCTTGTTTACTATTTGAGTATGAGTTTGTGGAGATGAGTGCTATGTCCTCAGCTGTGTGCCCTGAGGGTGTCCTGACAGTGAGCAACAGAAAGGCTTTTCCTGCAACAGATCCCATCAGCATGGTTTAATCACCCCATCTAAAAAGATTGCAGTGCAACATCCTTTCTCAGAGCAGACAGGTTAAGATACTGTCCATCATCCACTAAAATCAAGGGAAAACTTCCCAGTGATTTCAAGGAGTAGCTGGACATTTGCTTGGATATCTAGATCTTGTTCCCTGACAATTTTCACTCTCATCGACTGACTGCTGGTTGATCCTTGACCAACCCAGCAAAGATTATGACTGATAAACCAGAACAGAACAATATAAATTAAAAGTGAGTCTGGACTGATGATGTGGGTTGGCAAACCAGTCTCTGAAGATCCTGATGGATACTACTCCACTGCTGCAGGCATCTGGGGATGATTGGGGTGAGCAAACTGGTAGGGTGGGGGTTTGGGTGGTCCAGTTTGTTCTGCTCTTCATTGAAGTGTCAAAATTTGACTCTGTCTTTTGTTTTCTTGTTAGTCAGTTTTTTCTGGAGCAAATGGGTTGGTCGGACAGTGAAAGATGTCACTTTCTTTTAGGGTTTCAAAATGAAGAAGGCCTCAAAACAAAAAGCCCTCAGCCAAACAAAAAGTCTTTTGCCTTTCACAGCCGAGTCATTTGATGTTTACACCTAAATCGATGATAATGTTTTGTTGTTATGCTTCATAACAGGTTAAATATCTTCACAAACAACTTGGAAGGATTAGTTCTTGATCACAGGTACTATGCTGGGGGATGTTCTCCCCATTATATCGCGGACACAAGATTCAGAAAGCCATACAATGTAGAGAGCTATACGCCAGAGGTATGTGCCAGGTTCATCTCCAAATAAACATATATGCCAATAAATTTAGAGAGTAATACCAATAGAGTTTCATTACTAAATAATTTTATAAAGAATCAGAAAGCTCATAGATTGAATGGGATGAGGCTGAATTTAGCCCTAGAATGTCATCATACCCCGTGCACTGTATGAAGCTGGACATGTCCCCTTATAATATCCGTGTATGCTGGAATAGATGGCAATGTTCCCTTGCACCTAGTAATTAAAAAAACTGAGCTTAACCTTCCCAGTTGCCATCTGTACAAGAGGGGCCACAAGCCACCCCCTGGGCACGGGGAGGTTGATTTCAGACAGATTTGTAGAGTGCCTTGAGAGCCAGGCTGGGAAAGCTGTCCTTGTGCAACAGCCCCGGGTGTCACAGCACAGCCCTGTGCTTTGTGCGAAAGCGAAGGCACCTGGCTCATTTCTGAGGCGCATCAAGGCTCTATTTCAAATATTATATATTTGACCTTCATGCTCTTGATGACATAGCGTGATATTTTTGAGTGTTGCCCATTAGGAAACCTTTTCCTCTTAGAATTCATACTTTAATTGATGCCTGTGTTTAAGATTTCACATTCTTTGCATAAGAGTCACATATTAAGTAGAAGCCTGAGGTCCTTGCAGTATGGAGGAGATAGTAGCTTTCCTGCCGCTTTAAGTCAAGTATTCTTGAAGTACCAGTGTTAATAATAATAGTGCTTTGCAATTATACAAGGCTTTTCATCTTCAAAGTGCAAGCATTAATTCATAAGTATATTTGTATCTGTATTCCTTCCCCGTGCTTCAGGTGTACAATCACTATGCAGGAAATTAAACGTGTTGTTTTTGCTTTCTGTTTAGACCAAAGGCAAATACGAATTTACAATGACTGAATATGACTCCTACTCAAATTATGAAAGCAGTGTCCTCAAGGCAGAAGCTTCGCAGTCCAGCTTCAGCTTTGGTATAAAAATACTGAGACTATTTGAACTGGGTTACAATTTAAACGACAACAGGTTCAAGAAGTTCATTCAAAGGATGAAAAAATTTTCTTCAACTGTAAGCACTGCTCCACTTAATTCTCTGCTAATGCTTTATCTGTGTGTGTGTGTGTGTATCGGTTTGATCTCCATCATCAGGTCAACAGCCAGGACTAGGATAAATGAAACCTTTCCTCCTGATTGGATTTTGCAGTTTGAATTGGTCAAGTGTTTACTAAGGCCACAACGCCTTCATTGGTGGTTACGGCACCCAGGAGCTTTTCCATTCCCCTGTCAACCTCCAAAGCCAGCCATGACTGAGTGCAGTCCGTCCTGTGCCATGCTGGGCATCCACGTTTGGGTGTTTGTAGCAAAGGCATTTTTTTAAAAAATGAAACTAAGAAGCAGGTTCAAGTGGCCTCCTCTCCATACAGTGAGCTCGCTAGCAGGAGATGGACAAGTGTCACTCCTAACGGGGTCTCCATGCTGCACCCCAGCCGTGGGGTGCTGTGCACCTTGCCCTGCCAGCTGTTAAAAAGTTCTTACCACTGATGCCCAAACAGTCTGGCAGGTGGGAATCTGCACAGGTAGAATTAGGGTTTAGCTAACGAACCCAGGAGCCCAGAATTCCCTCTGCCCGACAGGTGAGTTACAGGGACATATTGAGAAATCTGGGATGAAAGGAGGGCAAATACAGTTTTCTACAGTTCCAGAAATTTCTGCACCTGTACGACAGTCCAGAAACCGACCTGCGGTGTGGATGGCTGTGGTTTGTGTGATATCTGCGGAACGTCATCTCACACGTGAGGGGCTGTCCCTCTCTTAGGTGGGCTTAGCCAGGCAGGAGCTGTCACTTGGGGAAATGATAACGCAAACAGCGACGCCAGTCTGTTAACTGTGGGGCAGCCTTGACAATAATGTGGACTGAAGACTGCTAGCAGCCCTTCCATGGGTTCAATTATAGACTAACACATGCCACTTTACTTCGTCTGGTGCGGTGTGATGAGTACATCATTCACCAGGTCGGGGGACACGCACCGCAGAATACGGATGGCACAATCACCTCCAGTCTGGTCTGCGGAGGTTTGGTCACAGCTGTGATCTGATGCACGCTTTAAGCTGGCTGGAGATGCTTTAATCTATAACTCTTAGGACTGCTTTATGAGACTCAGTCTGAGGTAGGGCGTGCCATCATTTGATTTCCTTTTTTTTCATCTGTTACTGCTGCAAACAAACCTAGCTCTTGTCAGTGGTTTAATAGCATTACTGATCTGTGTGTCTCCCCTCAGTATAAAGCGTGCTCAGGAGCGGCAGAGTATTCCTTGGTGCTATTATACTAAATTTCCTTCCTGCAAAGAGGCATTTTCCATGACAAGATCAGAGGTATATAAGAAGCGTTTTCAATAGATATCCATAAAGAAACCCAATACTAACTCTTGACTTTATATTGAACCCCCCTTGATGTGCTTGTCCTGCTGGCTTCAACAACTGGAGACTAAATCCTTTGGACATGACAAAAGACCTCTTCTGTTCCTGACTTTTATGCCGGGAAGGGGAGATACAATATATACCCGTGAACATGTATCTATACAGAGACATATAAATACATGTGTGTGTGTGTGAGTGTGTTTTCTTCTTCCTTTGAATTTTGATAATGGCATATTCTGCGGAGTATAAATATAAGTTTTGATCGGATAGGGAATTACCGTTTCGCATATAAATCATCTTGATTTCAGATGTTAACATTTTTCAGGAGAGAGATGGTGAAAGGCAAAGGCTGGTCGACATCATTAGGGGTAGAGCAGTCTCTTGGGATGCTGCTTGTGTCCGTGCATCCCATGTCTGTCAGAGGAGAGCCTGGAGCCTGGCTGTCCCCGTGTCCCAGCCGTGGCCTGAGCCACCACCTAACCTGTAATGGGTGTCTCTCCCTCTCCTTCCTCCTTCTCTCTCTGTGATACCGGTCAGAATCCTGATTTTCAGAAACTAATACCAAAAGTTTTGGTTTTGCTAAGTTAAAAGATTTCCAGTTGCAACCTGTTAACCTGATAAATCCTGACCGGCGTTAATTGTTTCATGGCAAATAGCTACACACTGTCACAGGAACGACATCCCTCACTTCTGGATTCTCTTGTGTTTCTGCATTTCATGTAGTCCAGCAAATTTATTCATGCCCGTTCTGAGCTGGCTGTTGCTGTTTATAAGCTGAAGCCCCGAGCGCTGATGCTGCATTACGAGTTCCTGCAGAGACTCCGTCAGCTCCCATCAGAGTACAGCTACGGGGAGTACCGGGAGCTCTACAGGGACTACGGCACCCATTACATCACGGAGGCCACCGTCGGTGGCATCTACGAGTATACTTTGGTCGTGAACAGCAACGAGCTCCAAAAGGCAGGTACGTGCGTAGGATGGTTGTGACAAAGCTTCGGGGCCAGCGTTTTGCTGGGCAAACCCCTCTGCAGGCACCCAGTGATGGTTCAGGTCTGAGGCCAGAAACGAGAGATGGTGGAAGGAGGAATCCACAGCATCTCAAAGAAAGCCTGCAGGAAATATGGGAGTAGAAGTGCTTTATGGCAGTGAATAAAGAGCCTGGTTTTCAAAGCATCGTGGGCTTCATCTAGCTCTCAAGCTGTGGGTGCTGCCAGTTCATAAAAAGGGCCCTGTAGCAAGTCTTTCAGACGGTATGTTTTGGAGGCTGACAAGATGTTGAGATGGATGAGAATCGTGTAGCTTAACGCTTTTGTTAGCTTTGAAAACCTTCACCTAAGTTCTTTTTTCCATTGCCTTTCAAATGGCAGTTTTGAAACACCTTTAGCCTCAAGAGCTTTTCCAGCATGTAGGAAACAGTAAATAATTTGCGGGGTGACTCTTGTGCCTGACATTGCTCTTGCTCTTTGACTCTGGCTTCTTTTTTTTGGCGAGAAATGATGATTGTTGTGTAGGATAGAGCCAGCCGTGTGACATTAATCAATAGCTGCACTCTCTTATTTATTCATTGGCATGGGAGTGAGTAACTGCCTGCGCTGTCTATTTGCGAAAGCATTTAGTGGACGCTGCCGTGTGTGACACTCGGGCCGTTTGCTCTTCTGCTGTCTAGGAAGTCGCTTATCCTGTAGTCAGGTACAGCCCGGAGGGACAGAGTTTGGATTCAGATCTCAGATATTCAAAACATGAGCACTGACCAATTGCTCAGCTGTTGGCGCGGGCCCGTCACAAGCCACATTGGTTTGAAATGATGGGTATTATTGTTTGCATCAAAATGCTGCCTGACAGTGTCTGCTGACTGCGGTCAGGCTCCTACAGTAGAACTGGCATTTTCACACTATCCCCACTGCTGAGCTGGGCTGTAAGTTCTCATTGGGGTTTGGTAGCTCCGGTCTGAGAATTCAGGTTTATCCCTTTAAATCCATCATTATGTTTCTGCTGTCTGTGCTGGAAATCAAGTCGTCGTCTGCAGATCCAGTATCACACGCCGCGTCGCTTGGTTGGCACTTCCACTGCTTTCACATATAATCCAATATGCCAGATGTCTCTGCGGTTCATGATTTGATACTTTCTGTGGGAAAGGTGGCAGGAGAGAGATCCGGATTGTGCTGTACATCCTTATGTCATAAAATAGTGACATCCTTATGTTACAGAGTAGTGGTTCCTGCCTTCAGGTGCATACGGACGATGAGCATTAATAAGGACCATCCTGTGTCAACTCAAAACTCACTGCATCCTCTTTCCTGATCTAGAACCTGGCCAATATTGGATGTATGAGGAGAGCATAAGAACAGGACAGCCATATAGCGATACTTGCGTTGTGAGCTCAAGTAACAGGGAACAGTGGGGGATTACAACAAAAAAAGCAGAAAAAGACATACTTGAGTGTCATATCTGGTGTTTCACTATGATAACTGCTTATATGAGTGTTGGGACAGCAAGGAGTTTGGAGAAGGACTTTGTGGAAGAAGATATGGCAGATTTACAGATTTTTAGGGCAAATTCTTATATGCCAGGCAAAAAAGATATAGTAGAGCTTCATGAAACGATTACGGCTTTTCTGGCAGCAAAATGTTGGAGACATGAGCTAGCAAAGGGAGAAAAAGCTGCTTCGTGTGTTATTCTTGAAAAGCCTGGCTCCTGATGAGAGGGATGGGTGGTGGGTCATCCTTTGTCGAAGATGTTTGGTGTTAAGTCACAGGCCAGGCTCCCACCCGTTGCAGCTCTGCATAGCCCAGTACAGCTGAGTTGGTCATTGAAAGCCTCTTCTAGCATTTACTTTGCATTTGCTCTTGGTTTCATTTCATATAGGTCTATTAACAAAAAAAAGACTTCTTCATCTCATCTCCTTTTTTCCCTAAGGAAAAATATTTATCAACTCACATTTTCTGTGTATATGGACATAAAATGTTGAGCAGTTGTATTAAAACGCTACATTTTTTTTTGGTGTGGATTTAAGGTTATTCTCTGAGCGATGTCCAGAAATGTGCACAGCATGGGTTTAGGATTGGTGGAACTATTCATAATGTCTATCTGAAGCTTGGAATAACTGTAGCTGGCTGTAAATCCCTTTTAAAAGAGATTGGAGGTAAGCACGAAACACTTCTGCCATTTCATTTCTAGCCTTTGTTGTAGTGAAAAGAAGATTTTTTTGATCTTGCCTGCCTGAAAGATTTCTCCACTCCTTCACCGCCGCTTTTGAATCTGCTGGCTAACCCCAGCCAAGCTTAACAGAGGTGTAGATGTCTCAAAACTTGGGTTTTTGCAAGCTTTTCTTTGCTGGAGAAGAAATATGAGCTCAGTGTCCCAGGGAAAAGCAGGGACTGATCAGCCGTTACCCACCTGGCTTGTGTTGTGTTACCAGTCCACCCACTTCTCAGTGGAGCAGCTCAGCATGCCGATGTTTGCACCCAAAAAAGGCCAAACAGGGAAAGCATAGAATCCTAGGGTTGGCAGGGCCCTCTGGAGACCATCCAGTCCAACCCCCTGCCAGAGCAGGGTCACCCAGAGCAGGGGGCACAGGAACGCCTCCAGGCGGGTTTGGGATGTCTCCAGAGACGGAGACTCCACCACCTCCCTGGGCAGCCTGGGCCAGGGCTCTGCCACCCTCAAGGTAAAGAAGTTCCTCCTCATGTTTAGGTGGAACTTCCCGTGCTCAAGTTTGTGCCCGTTCCCTCTTGTCCTGTCCCTGGGCACCACTGAAAAGCGCCTGGCCCCATCCTCCTGACACCCACCCTTTAAGTATTTGTAAGCATTGATAAGGTCCCCCCTCAGCCGTCTTTTTTTCCAGACTGAAGAAACCCAATTCCCTCAGAGTTTCTTCAATAAGAGAGGTGTTTCAGACCCCTCAGCATCTTGGTAGCCCTTTGCTGCACCCTTTCCAGCGGTTCCCTGTCCTTCTTGAGCCGGGGGAGGTGATGGTGTTGTGGGAGCCTCAGGGGACACGTAGGAAGCTGGAGGTGCCGCAGTGGGAGGAGGAGATATGCATGCGGAGGAGAACAGGCAATATTCGTGGTGGTGAGAAGCATCGGGCTGTGGAAGGACCTGCGAGCTTATAACCGTAGGGAGGAAATTTAGGGGGAAAGATACAGGGTGCAGGAGAGTAGCATGGGGGTATTGCTTCAAGGGAGCATCAGGGGCACAGGCTCTTCCTTTATTAGGAAGAAATTCTTTACTCTGGGGGCAGTGAGACACTGGAAGAGGCTGCCCAGAGAAGCTGTGGCTGCCCCATCCCTGGAGGGGTTCAAGGCCAGGCTGGACGGGGCTTGGAGCAGCCTGGGCTGGTGGGAGGTGTCCCTGCCCCGGGCAGGGGGGGCACTGGGTGATCTTTAAGGTCCCTTCCAACCCGAACCGTTCTATGATTCAGGTGTGACGCATTGTGGCCTTTTTCCTTTCCCCTTTCAGTGGGCTGGGTCATACGCAGTGGGGTTTTGCTGTGAGCTTGTATCTCATCTGCAATCCACAAAGACATACCTGAGCAGAGCTGGCCACTTTCTGCATGCATTTTTGCAGACGGCACCTCCAAAAAACAGTATGTGGAAGACTTCATTGCCCTTGTTCGTGGCGGGGCGAGCGAACACGTTACCACGTTGGCTTACAAAGACCTGCCGACAGCTGCGCTCATGCAGGAGTGGGGAGACGCTGTGAAGTACAACCCTGAAATCATAAAGCTAAAGGTACCGTGTCCATCACTTCCTTCCGCCTCACGTAGCTGGGTGCCTTGGTGAGCTCTGGGTTTAAATAAACAGGATTTTTTTTAAAAAAAAAAGAAGATAAATTTCTAGGGCCAATAATAGACCTGTATTTTGCAAGGTGGCTTCTCTAAGACGGGGTATTCAGAAAATCTGAGGTGTGGTGCATTACAAAGGGTGGTGTGGTTGGAATGACGTGAATTCAACAGCTTTAATCCTTCTGACTTGGCTGTGCAGATGTGATCACTTGCTGCCTGCCGAGCAGGTCAGACTATTTTCCGTTCTACCAATGTATCAGGCATCAAAAATATATCTGTCAACATATATTTTTTAAGGACTTTTTTTCCCCTGAAATTTCTCCTGTCTTCTGTGAGCACCGGTGACTATTTAGCACCAATTTTCTCTGGTTCAGAAGGTCAAGTAAGTTCACCGTGTATGCCTGGGTGTTGGTGCAGCGGAGCTAAACCTTAAAAATGTATGAGTTAGGTTTTGAAGAGTCAAGGATTTTTGATCCATAAGAGTTTTAGAAATGCTAGACACTGTAAAAGTATAAAGTGAGCAGAAGTATGAGCTGAAATATAAGTAGAAGTATAAAGTAAGCAATTCTGCCTCATCATTTTTAATGTCAAAATAAGTTCACTCTGAGTGAATAGTACAGAGGTGCAAGAGAACAGGAGTTTTAACCAGGAGTTGGGACTGGTAGTGGTGGAAGTTAATTTTATTGTTGTATAGTTGGTTTGGGTTGTAAAATTTCATTTCAGGCAAAAATATATTTGTCAAAGGTGTTTGCTTCTCATTGCAAATTCTGACTTTTCACTTAAAAAAAAAAAAAAAAAAGGAGGGGAATTCTAGCAAAGCAAAAATGGGTAATTTGGAAATACAGCCAGTGCCTGTCTGGTGCTTGCTGCAGTGGAGGTGACATTCCCAAGCCCCTGGTGTGGATAGACCTTCCAGAACCGCTCTGGAGGTCTCTGGGCCGGAGACAACATCAACGCAACCTCCTGGGCTGGACCCCACGGACAGAAAACTCTCCCACCAGAAATTGCGCCGTTCTTTGTCTTGCCTGGCATCGGTGACCAGGCTGCCCAGTGAAAAACCTCAGATGGCCGTAATTCGGATTTGGTATCTATAATCCTTCATTTCCATACCAATATCCCCGTGGGGCTTGAAGATCAAAAGTACCAGCAGAGTGTGACTAAATGTCAGCCCAGGAATGCTTAGTTAGGGAAAACTAAAGCAAATCAGTTCATAAATCATCTGCTGAAGGGATTTGGCAGGTCACTTTTAGCGTATTTCCTCATTTATGTGATCTGAATTCAAAAAGCAAAGTATGGATCACAGAAAATTGATGAAGAGTGAATGTGCAGCGGCAGGAAATGAGCATTTTTTTATGGAAACATTCTTTTATTTCTTGTAGCTTGGGCCTGTGATAGCAGTAGGGCGATCTTTCATGCTTACTGTGTTGCCGGGGCCCGCGCGGCAGGCATCTCTATAGCAAGGATGGGAATTTAGGGCGAATCCTCTGGTGACGTGTGCCAGTGTCATCCCAACGGGATGATGGGTGACTGGCAATGTTGAGACTGCACTTCAATTTTCCCTTGCTCTCAGGAAAAAAAATAAATGAGCGAGTCAAAGTCTCCTTGGCCCCTACTGCCCCTTCACCGTGCTGTGCGCCCCCGTGTCTCCCACCGACCCCACCTGCAGGAGAAGATCACGGTCCTCTCCCTTCTGAAGGCAGTGGAAAGCCTTAGCTTGGCTTCCTAACGAGAGAGATCAGCCTTGCAATGCAGAAGTGGTTCAGGTGAAAGTGCAGATGTGAATGCCTGTGACTGCGCTGTGTGGCTGTACCGGGAACGAAGGAGATTTCTGTGGGCGGGTTTTGGGGGGACCTTTTTTTAAATCAGCGTGAGAGCGCACTCAGGAAAGGTAAGTTTGAGCAAATCTGATCTAAAAATGTCAAAATTTGGAAAATGGATGAGAAAGGATTTGATGAAACTTCCGGCCAACTTTGCCCCCTTGTCAACTAACGGTATGGCTGTTGTATTTTGTTATGCATTTTCTTTGGTGTTGTAAAGCAAGGAGAGGATCCCTGTAAGTATTCCTGACATCGCTGCCTTGTTGCTCATGAGGTTTAAGGAAATACTAATGGGAAACCTGGAGCTGTGCTCCCACCGAGCCCCGCGATGCTCATACCATCCTGAACTTGGAAACAAATGCGGTTTCTTCCCTCCCTTTAGGCAGAGCCGCTCTATCAGCTGGTGACTCCAACTGACTTTGATAATGCAATCACAATAAAGGAAAATCTGCGACGGGCTCTCGACGAGTTCCAGCTGGAGACCAGTTCTTGTCGCTGTGCTCCGTGCCACGGCAATGGCATCCCCTTTCTGCAAGGTAGAAGGATTTTGCATCTCTTCTTTACCCTCTAAGAAATGAGCTGGGAATCTGTGGGGAGCAAGGAGGCTTGGCGAGTAATCTGCTCTGTAGTTTCTTCTGTCATTTCTCTTTCAGGTAATTAAATATTTTTTTTAAAAGTTGGTCTAGTTGTAGAGTGCCACGGTAGGTAAAGACAGTAAAGTCAAGGAATGAGCCTCGTTAATGGGAGTGAGCGTCTGTGTCAGTTTTGTGGAGGAATTTGTTCCATCTCAATTATGCATTAAAAGAAAAAAACCTTGACATCTTTAAGTCTCCTCCTTTGCTTTTAAGATTACTTCCACCCTCCTAGAGAACTGACTACTGCCTCAGCATTAATTAGTGTTTGTAAAAGTGTTTTGAAGATGAAAAGCACCATATAAGTGCCAAGCACAGTTATCGCCACCACCTCCCCCCATTTCTAATAGAAGCTGTCCTCCTTTGTAAGCAGGCTGTGATTTAAAAATGAAGGGGAAAAATAATCAAATTGAATGAAAAGCCGCACTGCCTAAACAGAGATATATGATGTGATGAGAGCTTCTGACAAAGGGACCATTTTGTCAAGTGCATAATTCCAATCTGCATCTGCAAAAGTCCTGATGAGAATCATTATCATCTAAATGTATCTAATGCAGAACCCAGTGCTTCAGGTACCAGCTAGTTGATTGTGGCACTTAAAGGATTCCTCTTGTGATTACCCTTGTTTAAATAACTTTTTAGGTGCTGACTCAGGTTAGCGTTTCATTTAGGAATTTCTCCACAAGAGGTTTTAAATGACTGTTATTTTCCAAAGTGGGAGCTCTCCTCCAGGGTCCTGCCACAGGATTCGCACCGGGCAGCCGGTGTGAGGTTACGTGGATTTTTCCTCTGCCACAAAGCCAAGCTGGGATGCTCCCGGTGCTCGTTCCTGATGCTGCAGTTTGGTCCCTCTCAGCTCAACCAAGTTACCTCTTTCGGAGGGGTGCAGGGGGACTAGTGGTACCCTGGGTTGCTGAATTTCCATGCCATCGTGGCTGAGGTTGAGGCACAGCGCCACAGCAGGAACAAATGGCTGGGGAGGCGAGAGGGGCGGCGGGGTAGTCACAGCCCCCCTGCTTTATTGCTATTTTATACTTTCACCGTCAGAGAAAAATGCTGATATCATTTCACGTGCTGTCCCTTCCTCACAGAAGATGAAGCGCTGAGAAGAAATGGGTGTCTGCAGGGAAATGTGACTTGAAGTATCTAATCCCACCGTCTCTGCTTACTTTCAGGATCTGAGTGTAAATGCCTGTGTCCCCTTGGCTACAGGGGCACTGCCTGCGAGATCAGCAAGCGGAAAGGTAAGAGGGGCCCCAAGCCTGAGGAGACAGTCCCAGCGGGATTTCGGAGTGTCCAGAGGTGGCAGATGATGGATGGGGAGTGATGCCCAGCGCTGGCTGTCCCCACTCTCCCAGCCCAGTGCAGAAGGGATTAGGGTCCTGCAAAGGGACAGATGCACTTGCCTGCCCTTTTCTGAATGTCTTTGCACTCACAAGGAGGTGGCTTTACTTTTGCAGTTCAAAGCTGCATTAACACACCATGCCATTATATCAAAATACGAACTCCTACCTAATTTATAATCTCTGTTTCCTAAGGTTTTCCCTTTGATACAGCCAGTATGTTGCAAACTGCTTTCCCACAGATACACTGCCATGCGTTTCAATTTTAAAATCTTATTATGTTGTTTTGAAGCATTTACTAGTGCTTCTTGGTCACTTTGGGTCGCTGCTGTCTCCTGACTGATGTTCTTAACTCCTAGTTTAGGATGATCCGTGAATTTAATCGTTTTGTTTACTTCTTCCAGCTCATTAATTTAGATGCTAAACAATACCAGATCTCAGGCACCCAGAGCTCTGGCACCATCCCACAGTTTGATGCACTGCATTTATCATTGCGCTTTGTTTACAGTCTTTTATGCAGTTCTCATTCTGCATGACTGTGTCCTAACTAAGCCAGGCTGAAATGCATTTTCAAACCTAGATTTCACCAAGCCAGAGGGTCAATTTTGTAGGTGTTTCTAAGGGAGCCCATGGAGCCTTAATCCGTGGAGTCACTTACACCTTGTTCCAGTCTGCTTACCACACGTCTAACTGCATCCGACCCTCCCAAAGACTCACATCCATCCACTTGTCAACGTGTAACTTCCTTTCTCACTCCTCTTTCCTCCTTTTATGGATTGCCTCCGTGTTCGGCTCCATGAGTCTCAGGGTTTTGAATTTATGTCACTCACATGCTCAGGGTCCAGAAGAAACAGTGTAATAGGAAAAGCAATGGATAGAGAGCTGAATATTCAAGCTGTTGTTCATTGAAGAAGAACATGCTAACATATCCCCTAGCACCTCAAAACGTGGCTGACACGAGTTTAGTTGCTCTTCTTCTTACCTAGGCTTAGACTATGTCAGAGAGAGAAACACCCCACAAGCTAATATAAAGCTAACTGATTTTTTTTTTTTTCTGCATAAAGTGTAGTTTAAACAAACACCAAGAAATTATGAACAGAGAATTAACATCTTTAAAACAATCACTCTTTGTTAATGACTCAAGTGTATTCTTAGTGTTGCAGACAGGGCAGAGCTGTTTGCATTTAAATACGATTCATGGAAGCTGACAGGTCTTCCCATGGAAAGAGCTGCTTTATTCTGACAGTCCTTTCTGCTTTTTTGGTTGTTTTTTTTTTCCAGATGCTGCTATTAATGGAAACTGGGGTTGCTGGGCCAGCTGGTCACCATGTTCAGGAGGTCAACGAACAAGGAGACGACAGTGCGACAACCCTGCCCCCCAAAATGGTGGTTCATCATGCTCAGGGCCAGATGCTGAGACAGTTCCTTGCTAGAGGGAATCGTTAGGAACTTACACAAAACTGATGAGCAGTTTGCAAACGGAGTGGGAAGGTGTTCATCTGGCTGGCTTACTGAGTTGGCCCCACATGTGGGTCTCATCCAAGGGAAGTGAAGAGGGAACATTTCAGGAGACCTTGGGAGCTAGGTGTATGTTATGAACCACACCTTTTGGACATGCTTTGCAGTTGTCCCATGTTGATATTTTGACTTTTCTCTGTCTTTATTGCAATGGTCTAACTGGAGACATGCTTTATCTCCTGCCTTGTTTGGTTTTAAATTTCTCTGTCTTGTTTTTGAAGGTTCCTTTGAGATAAGAAAAGACTGTTTGATCTTACGTGCACCAGAACATGCGCTAATATGCAGCTTCTGTGAAGACAGCCGTGTCATGTGGAGCAAAATACAGCATATTAAAGTCCAAATCTCAATGAGCACAATAGTATCTAATGTGACATTTAAAGCCGCTGTGCCTCACTACTTCAATTTCCCAATTTATTGTATTTAACTTGTCTGTCGTATTAGAAATTGTCTTGACGGAGTGAAAACCGAATTGTGAAGAACAGTCTGGTGCCACCAAAGCATCGTTAGACTATATAGCGGTTGTGCTCCTACCGCAGTGTTGAGCTTCCTCCTGTAGAACAGATACACTGAGCGTATCGGATTCACCCTGGTATGCTCAGATACACCCGTGCTCCAGTTCCTTGGGAAGGGGGAGGGAAGGACAGAGGGATGCTACTGGGATGGGGAGTTGGAAAGGAGATGCTTGGGGATATTGGAAGGCAAGAGAGATGGCTGCACTTTCAGGAGAGGCTGGACCTACTGCACCCTGGTTGAGGGGCTGTCACATCTTTGCACATCCCCTGAGGTCTTCTGGGCTTTGTAACTGCCTCTGTTCCAAACAGGCTCTGCTTCATCCATCTGATCCTGTGAAAGCCTGTATTTCAGCAGCTGCACTGCTGGTCCACTCAGGTTAGGACATCCGAGATGGGGAGAGTTTGCTGTGAAAAGAATCAGAGCAAAGTGAATGGTTTGCCCTTTGTATCCACAATCCAGATCAAAGAAATGAGGAACTTGTAATATTGTGCACTGTTTCATGACTGACCTGGGCTTGGTTTGTTCCAGGGACATGCCTCCTACAGCATCGTTGGTGGTTAATGATTTTTGCAAAGATATTTGTCAGGGAGACGTTTTACATGCTGTAAAATAAACAGCAGTAGCTTTGCTCCAGGAAAACAATTCCACCAGAGCAAAGTTGTTCGTAAGTGTTGCGAGTCTTCTACGTCTGCAAGGTCAAACGCTGTTCTGAGGGTTTTCAGCAATGCTGGTGATGATGGGCTGGTATCACCAGTTTCCTTTCAAACTGACGTTGTCTAAGTGTAATTCTTATAAGTACAACTCAGGCTCTCTGACATCTGAACAATGGACCGTGCATTTAGTTGTAGCCCTCATGCCGCCTCCACACTTATCGACAAGGTTTCTGTGACAGCTTTAAGAAAGGAAGAACACATTGCATATGTAAAAGAAGAGTGCTCTGTACTCATTAGGGGCTTCATAATTGAGCTGCCAGCCCCAAACATTTCCATTATCCACTGTGTAGCTGTGATATCTTTTGTGTGATACAAATTTGCCAAGAGGCTCATTTAGGGTCATGGTCAAAGAGGTCACTGTTTATGTAAGTCTGATATTCTTCCAAGCTCTTTAAAGAGGCGCTGTAGAAGCTGTGCAGCAGAGGACCCTGATCACGGTTCATGGATGCCTGTGAGGACACGTACTGCAGTGCGGTTGCCTGCCCTTCTCAAGAAGCATCTGATTAAGGAACTTTCTCGGATGAGTTGAGTGGCTTTTGCAAATTTGACCACCTTTCCCAATCATCAGGCTGGAGTAAGCACTCTGGCACGTCTCCGTGGTGTGTCCATCCACTGCTACGGCAAGCAGAGCCAAGTAGCAACCTGAATTTGGACTGTTGTTCACAAATCAGAAAAGCCCAGATTTTTTTAAGTTGCAATGCCTGGGCTTGGATATTTGTGGGGTTTTTTTTTGTAGGAAGAGAGGAAGCGAGTCAACAATCTTCAAGCAGGGTAGTCTAACTGAAGAAGGATTTCAGTAGTGGTTGAATATTGAGCCTATAGGCTTAGAAGCCTCCCATAAAGGACAGAACCTTTTCTCGTCCTTGTGATTTTATGCTTTGATTCAGCTAACTAATGATTTATTATGACGTGGAGGGTAATAAAAAATACTCTGCTGAAGCTTTTATTGTTTCATTTTGGTATGCATTAAATTTTGGTATTATCTTTAACTGGTGTTTCTAACTTCCACTTTCTGTGTAACTTTAGATTAATAACCCATGTATGAAAACTTGGGAAGGCTGTGGGCACAACGCGAGCATGTTCAGTGCTGGTTGCACTGCTCTGGCCCATTTCTCTTGTTAAGACACTTGTCTCAATGGGCTTTACTACATCCTGTATTATATTTTCACAAGTAGTTTGATGGTGAAAAAAAGCAGCTCAGTAAACACAGAGAAGCTGTATTGTCTACACCTCCCTGCTTTAAGACGTTGCTGCTGTGATGTGTGCTGGATCTAGTCAGCATGGCTTAGGAAGCTCCCAAAGCAGTATTTTAGGTAAGTTTTAATTGTCACATCCAGCTTTCCCAGGACAAAACCAACCTGACTCTTGCAGTCCCTAGTATCTCCATCAGGAGTCGAGAAATTGGGCTGGTTTCCAGCCTGGATTCATTTTTCCCCTTTCTTTTCATGTCATGTAGACGCTTTACGTTTATCTCTGAGGCTGGGACATAGTCTAGGCTGTAACTGGGGACTTGCAAACCCTGTGGTAATCACAGTGTTGCTAAATTACTTTACCGTGCTCCTGTTTCTCCTGCTGTCAGATGAATATAGTTGTTCCTCCCCAGGTTCTCTCCCAGACAGAGAGATGTTGTTGAAAGCGACCCAGCGAGTCCATGCAGAGGTGTTAGCAGTCCTCAGATTTCCAACTCCTAGTTCTTCTACTTTGATGGCTAAAGAGCCCAGCGAGCACCCAAGACAACTGCCAGATTTCAGGTCAAATTATGCCTGCAGATTTGTCTCCCTTTTATGTCCTATTTTAACACTCCTCTGCTTCTGTAAAACAACAAAACTAGGGATGAAGGCAGTAATTATTACCATTAAGAGTATTTTTTCTTACTTATTTGCAATGCAGCACCAAGAGTCCTGCTGTGTTGGGCATGATGCGGCAGCCCAACAAATGCCAGTCCCTCCCCAAACGCTCCAGAATTTAGTGTTTCTTTTCTTGCAGGTTTTTAGGGGTAGCATTAAATGTTTTGTATCTTCCCGTGCCTCTGCAGTTCACTGTATAAAAAGGAAGGCGGTAATTTTTGAGCCGCTCCTGCTGGGGAATTTTTTTCTTGCCTGCTCTAAAATCGCCGGCTCGGAGGGATGGAGGCGTTGGGGTAGTCGGCGTGACATTGACCCTGAGGTAGAAAACAGCTCTGTCTCAAGCACTGCCCTTATCTACTCTGCTGTTAGCTGGTTATCTGGAGCCTGCACCTTGCAACCTCAGGTGTATTGTCATCAATCATTTGCTATTTTCTTTTGCGTACTGGTTCCTCTCTGCCCTTCCTTTGTTAATAACCCAGTTTGCCTATATCCATAAAAATATCTGATTGCGATACCATTTATCCAAAGCACCATACATCCATCATGTACTTATGAGCAAGATAAACAAGGTCTCTGGGGAAATATGCCGCAAGAAATATATAGGATAAATAACTATATCAAATGTATGTCAGCGTGCAAGAGGGGAAAATCCATTCATTAAAGCCGGGGTAGAACTGCAGTGTTTTATTGTACCCTCTAAGCTTTAAGTTTAAGTAAGAAATGTACGGTTTTGCTGCTTATCTCATCTAGCACAACTCTCATGCTGGACACTTCAGCGTGAGATATATTAGCTTCTTTGACTGGCATTGTGAATGTGTAATTGCTCATCATCCGGGTTGGTTTTTTTTCCCTCCGGATCTTGCAGGCAGCTTCTTCCTTTCTTTTGACTTCAGCTTCGCTGCTCCTGAGCTTCTGCCGTGCGGATGCCTGAGCCCTGGATGTGGAGTGGGAGGAGAGGGGCTGCTGCCCAGCCACCTTTGGTGTTTGAAGGGAACCCTTGGCTTTGTATTTCGTTGCCCTGGGCTGCAAGGTGAGCCGTGAACTCTGCCCCGCACGTATCCTCGCTTTCATCTCTGTACTCCAGCACCGGAGTTCAAAGTGGAAAATGAACAACTGCAGGCAAATCCCAGCTTTTTTACTCTTATTTATATGTGTTTTGTGGTGGTATTTCACATGCAGTTTCTTTAATGACTTGGATTTATTCTTTTTTTTTTTTTTTATAATGGTTCTCCGGCCTGTGATCTATCCTGATAGAAATGGCTCTAAAAGCTGAGGATGCAGGTTGCCTTCCTGCAGGCCCCGTCCCTCCCCGGCCTCCAAGGTGTCCCATCTTTCTGTTAATTAATTTCTTCTCTCTGGTCCCAAAAGAAGCCCACTTGGCTTTCTAACTAAGGTGACTTTATACTCACTTATTTTCAGGTATTTTCCCGAATCCTACGGAGTTGTTGCAAAGGTAAGAACAATGACCCAAACACGTCCGTGGTGTGAGATCACTGTCTGTCTAATGTTTCTACATAACCTGCCAGTCCAATGCCAAACAGTATTGGTAAAACTATGCATGGGAAAACTTATTTTGGTCATTTCCCATTCATCTGGGATGTCTAAATCATAGCGATATATGGGTGCTTCATGCTGCTGCATTTTCCCAACATAGAATACATCGGATTCAAGCCCTTGGGAGAAAATTCATCTCTGGGTGAATATCATCTTTACCTGGCAAAGCAAGTCGGCAAAAGGGCCACGGCTTTACCCCTCATCATAGGGATTTTTCACAGAACGATTACTTCTCAGAGTTTGAGTCAACACGGCTTGTTGTTTCCATACTCAAAACCAGCCTGTGGTTTCATTTCCAAGCCAAAGAGAAGTGGTGAAAAAATTGTGCTTTGGCAAACACGCACACAAAAGAAAACATGGGGCCAGATCTTCAGGTAGCATAAATCAGCTGCGGCGAAGGAGCGACGCTGATTTACATCAGCCAAGTGTCAGGCTCTAAATCACCGCTGACACGCTGTTGAAAAACAAGCGTTTCCAAGAATCAGAGCTGCAGCTGAGCAATTTCTTTCACTAAACCACAATTCCTTTCTACTCCCTGTGTCCATTCACACGTACATAGAAGCGCTCCTTTGTGTTTTGAGGTTTTGTTGCTGTTGTTGCTTTTCATAATGCCCGATTCCTTCTCAGGGTTTGTTGGTTTTTTTTCTTCTTCCCTTGTGATGAAAAGCACAGTAAAATGAAGTGCCATTCGCCTTCCGTACACCCCAGGTTTTTGCAGCAGTTCATTAAGAAGAGGGAGCTGCGGGCTCTGGCTGTGGGCTCTGGACGCAGTTCAATACTGTGTGTATTCCTGGGCCGAGATTTACGTCTTACGTTCAAAAAAGCTCCTTAAATCAAGCAGCCCGTTAGCATCTTTTCCAGCTCCGGGCATCTGGGAGATAAAACGCCTGCGTGCTAATAGTCAGTTCATCACTGATCTTAAAGAGCAGTAGCCTTCACTTGTGCATCCACATCATCTGCAGAATGGTTGTGTTCGAGCGTATCTCTTTATTATCTTATTTATTTATGTAAGATTTTTCATCAGTTTGGGTTCACATTTCGCAATGATGCTTCGGCATCTTTAGGCTTCAGCCTCCTCCCACGCACAGCAGCATATGGCTTTGCTGCAAATGCAGCCTAGCCAATATGCTGGACTTAAAAATCTGACAGCGCAAACTTATAAAAGTTTCATGCTACATATGTCAATACCAACTGCATAAAAATGCAAGGATCGTGAGCTTTTAATGGGTTTTCCAAAGGCAAATATAGAAATTTCTGCGAGTCAAGCTTACTTATGTCAACATTTTAGTAAATTTATTTTACGAGGCGTTATCGCCCCATGGTCACCCAGCAGCAAAACCGCCCGTGTGGATTCTCCACCGCCTCCTGTATCGCCGCTGTGAAGTGGTGGGGCTCCCATCACGTCTCGTGGTGCGAGGGGGCAGCCAGGGATGCGTTCAGTCAGCCGGAGCAGTTGGTCTGGCTTTGTACAGCAAATCCAGAATGTCTCCATATGGAAACACAATACTTGACAATTATTTCTCCCCAGCGGAATTCCATGGGAGGATTATTCCCGGAGTACTTATAGCCCAGCGTGGACTCTGAACTGCTCTCGGCCATGTAACCTGTGGGGAGTGATGCCGTGCGGTGGGGTCTCAGCAGGCTTTGCTCTGCAGGTCCCTCCCGGCGCAGGGCTCTCCGCCGTGCTGTGGGGACGGGTTGTTGCAGTGCCGGCTGCGCCGCGCCGTGCCCGACTGGCAGGGACCCCACTGGGACCAGCAGCTCCAGCGCCCGTCCGTCTCCCCGCCTGGGAACGCATTAAAATAGGGGGAAAAAAAAATATTATTCAGGTCTGAAGTGCTGCATACGGCCTGACTGCAGCGGCATACTCCGGGTGGGAGCGAACTCCCTGGTCCATCCCAGCCATGCCCAGCACACAGCTGCTGAGATCAAGGCACTTTGAAGCCAGGGGAGATGAAGCAGCATCACCTTCTTCACCCAACAATACCTGTTTCTTTTTCTCCTCTCTTTATTTAAAAGGCTGTAGTTTGGCTTTCCTTTCCCAAAGGGCAGCTGGCTCAGCGCTCTCTGCACTAAACTTTCCCAGCCAGAGGGACAAAAGTCTCCTAACGTCGCGGAGGTGTTTTGAAAAGCCTGCCCATCCCTTCGGAGATGGGTCATTTCAAGGCTTTTTCATTACAGTACAGACTGAGTTGTCAGGAGCGGTCGATACTATGGATTATGGCGGCGCTCCTGAATGATGGGAATGCTTGATGGCTGTCATTTACTGTCGTTTTTTATTTACTCAACTGGCCTTCATGCCTGGCTTGGGCACTTTATTAATCCAGACAGCAGAAATGGACATGTGTGCTCTTACTTAGTGCTGGCTGAAAAGCTGGGTTTCCCATCTGCTGGAACATCATTCTTTAAAAAACTGGATTTGGTCTTAAATTAGTTTTGAAACTAAAAATTGGCTTCATTTCCCATGAACTGGAAGTGTGTGTGTCACTCCCCATTATTGCTAAAAGGACAAGAAGGACATGGACCTGTTGGAGCGGGTCCAGAGAAGGGCCATGAAGATGCTCCGAGGGCTGGAGCCCCTCTGCTGTGGGGACNTAGTTGGAGATGTCCCTGCTCCTTGCAGGGGGGTTGGACTAGATGGCCTTTGAAGGTCCCTTCCAGCCCAATGCATTCTGATTCTATAAAAGCAGGGAGCACAGAGGCCAGCCAGTTTGGTGGGCTGCTCTGGGGCCAGATCCTGAGCTTTCCATGCTCCTCATGATTCCTTAACCTGAGATTTTTTTTTGAAAAAGCCCACTTTTGGGTCAGTGAAGTAATGCTTTTGAGTTCAGCTTCATGAACCACCTACCCATTTCTGCTCTAATTCCTAATCTCATCACAACTTTGTTTTTCCAGTGGTGAGACCCTAGTTATGAGCACACGGTTGAGGGCCTGGAGCTCTGCCTGGTGGAACTGCTCTGAGGATGCATTTTTCTGCCAGCTTCCCGCTGCTGAGATTTGGATTTCTTTGTCATGACAAATCAGGACAAGAATGTACAGAAAGAGCTGTGACTTTTTTTGAAATCAAAGAGCATATTCCAAGGTTTGCTTTTTTTGCCACCCATTT
Source organism: Rhinoptilus africanus (assembly GCA_013400135.1). Classification (NCBI taxonomy): domain Eukaryota; kingdom Metazoa; phylum Chordata; class Aves; order Charadriiformes; family Glareolidae; genus Rhinoptilus; species Rhinoptilus africanus. Next base: position 1,586,441 of record VXBO01007825.1, on the reverse strand, counting down.
AATTTTTTAGGATAGTATATAAAGGAATAAAGGAACAATAAAGAAAAGCCTATCACTTTGGAAAAACATATTTTTGCTCCCCCAAAATAGATGCTTCCCTCTAGTTAAAAGCTTTCCCTATGGGGAAGGGGGGTGGGAGGAAATCTGGCAACGCGGCAATTTTTTACTAAACCAGCGTTTTTGGCGGCACATTGCTTGAGCACCACATCCCAGTCACTTAGCCTGCCCCTTTCAGCCTCCCTTCCCTCCCTGCCTGTCCATGGGGGGATACTGCAAGCAGTCCAGAGAATCCCCATCCCAAGGATGTGACGTGCCGGTCAGTGAGGACCAGATGACGGTCTCATTTACAGTAACGAGCTGCATCCACAGAGCACCGCAGGCAGGCAGAGCCCATCCCTTCCCTGGCAGTATGTCACGCTGCTGCTGCGCCCCAGCTCAGCTTTCTGCAACATGGCAGTAAGTCTCCGGCTATTGAACACACCCTCATTTCCACTAATTTATTTATAATAATCACCCGAACCGTTAATTTAATTCTTTTTGCAGGGCTGCTTAGGATAGCGCTGCAACAAAAGCGATGCAGAAGTGAAGGCTTGATTAATGGATGCGAAGAGGCGTTGGTTAATGATGTGGAGGGGAAAACCCTGTCCCTTTGCTGCTTTTCGCCCTCCCCTGCTACGGGTACGCGCCGGGGTCTTACCTCGTCGCTTCGTCTGCTCGCAGGCAGGGCCTCTGTCACCTGGCCGACACTGGCAGAAACACGTGTCTCCCACCAAAATGGGTTCACCGTTGTTCTGGCACGGTCCGCAGCGGCAAGCGTTGAATTCCAACAAGTAATCATCCAAAGCCCGCTTCAGGTTTTGCCGTTTGGTTTCCATGTCGCCGAGGTCGCTCCTGCGGAGAATTTCGTGGATGGGCTGGAGCTGCGTAGGGTGGAGATGAATAGCAGGGAGACCATTTCAGCTGGGCATCAACCGAGATGGTACCACGCGGCAGTCGGAGAGCTGTGACATTGCTGGGTAAACTCAGGGCTCAGAAAAAAACTCATTTGTCTTCCGTGACAGCTCCACGTACATCGTACAAATGTGCTACCACAACTGATGGACCCTAGTAAGAAACCACCGTTCCAAAACCCTCCTCATCTTAGAGGTTTGTCTGGGATTGGCTTTTCTGGACGTGCATTGGAGTTTCAGTCTGGATTCAAATGATAAATTAAAGCACCCTGGTAAGTCCATTTTTTGACTGATTTCTTAGTGCTGTCACAATCTCAGAGATTCTTGCACGCTTTTTGCCTTTTTGAACCAAAATGTTTTGGTAAGAGCTTTAGACAGTGGGTATCGTCAAAACTTAATGCCACCTTACCACAATGGTGACCAGATTGTGAACCATCCAGTAAATGCTGAGCCTGAAGAATTTTACCTACCTGCTTTTTTGCCCTTTGATGCAGCGAAATAACATTGTGCCGTTTATAGCTTTAAGATTATAACACGCCCATAGTATTTTTGGTGTCAAAATCCAGTTCCTATATACCATTCAGCAAAAATAGTCCAGTGTGGGCAACTGTAATTATAACTTGCCCAACTGAATATTAATATTCAACTGAATATTAGAGCTAAGAGCTCAGGGCTGGTCTGGGGACACATGTTTACATCTGTCCATCCATGCATCTGTGTGAACGCTGCATATCCTGTCTGGGAATTGGTGGAAACCATTCCCAGAGAGGAGCTGGGCATCGTCTCGTTGCACAAGGAGCAGTGAGAGCGGTTTGTGGGGAGGATCAGCTGGGCTTTGGGAAGAGCTCATAGACAAATTTGCACAAGGCTGTTTGACAAACGAGGGGGAGCAGCCGATAAGAGCTGCTGAAGTGGACTTGAGCACTTATCGGCAGCTCCAGTCGCGCAGCAACTGCCGAGCTCTGGCGCAGCCAACAGAGAGGTCAGCGCATGGTTTACTGGAAAATTGCAAGAAATTTTCGCCCAGAATTGATGGGAACTTGTGCAGAAAGGTGAATAACCTGCAGCCTGAGTTCAGCTGGAAATGAAAGTGCTCCTACTTAATCAGCGTTTTCTACCGCCAGGGTGCTGCCCAGGGAGGTCTGCAGATTCCCTCTTGCCCTGCCAATAGCACAGGTGGATCCTGATCCCACCTTCCCTTCTCCCACCCCCTGACAGAGCCAGGGGTGGGTGTGCTTTCAAACAAAGATGAGAGGGATGGAAGTAGCAGCGTGTCCCTGCTGTTCTTCCCACACCTTCCCTACAGCTGCCCTCCCAGACTGTAGCATCGCAGGGCAGACATGGTGCTCCTGACCACACTGAGGAGTGCACCCACCTCCTCATGCTTCCGTGGCTCTGCCCCTGGATTCTCTCTTCTTTTCCATCCCTTGTGCTTGCACCCATCTCCTCCATGTCTCTGAAGCCCTGTTTCAGAGGCCTTTCCACCATATGAGGCATCCAATAAAATGAAGGGAGGAGGAAAACTTGGCTGATTTTTACGGCCACGGACCTTCTTTGTGGAGCATGGAGGGAGACAGGACCCACCTGACAAAGCAACTAGGAGTCCCCTGATCTAAAAAACTCCTGGAAGTGCCCATAGCTATACCCACCGTGGTCTGCAGAGGTTGGGTGTAGCCGCTGCAGCCCTGAGGCAGGTGAAAAGCAGGGGGGTCTATGCAGAGCCTTTGCTGGGGGGAAGAAGACTCCTTCCCCAGCCCCCCCACGAGTCCCCTGCTTATACAGGAGGGCGGACAGTGTCAGGGAGAATAATAGGGATGAATGCAACCGCAGAGAGCCATTCATCGAGAAGCTGTTTGGGGACACATCAAAAACTTAACTCGGCACTAATCCAGCATTAAGCTCCTTGTCTGTCTCCCTGCGGATGCAGTCGGTGGGAGATGTACTCCCCATTGTGAAATGAATAAGAGGTTACCAGATCAGTGGCCCATTACATTTAATCTTGTTCTGTGATGGGATCACAATAAAAATACGAAATGATCTGCTCGACTACACTTTCATTCCTTATAGCGGCAGAGTTTCTTCAACTGCAGAAAAGCCTTACCTCAAAATCAATAACAGCAGGATTATATTTTAATGACCTTCCCCAGTGACGATACATATTGCCATCCCAACTGTTTAAGAGCCCTTCGCTGTAACTGGTATCTCCACCTCTAATCCGGGGAATAATATCTTCCACAACTGCACTGTTGCTCTCAGCATCTGCAAAGTTGAATTGCACCCATATTATTTAGTTATCGTTTCCACACATACACTAGAAACGGCTTTATGGAGGTGAGATCAATCGTGCGAGGGGCTGTCAGTGAGCGGCGCTGATGCTGCCTCCTGAAATCGATGGGAGCTCGGCGTCCCCTGCTCGCGGGGCGAGCCCTGCCACGTTATCACAAGGCGGTCGGTGATGAGTTGAGCATCACAAATGCTCTAAGCTGGTAAGACCTGAAGGGCCTGCATGCCTCCAGCCTTTGTTTCTAGTTAGCACGTGGGCAGTAGATCACACTGTCTATAGCTAGCTAAGTGATTTACAAATCTGGGGCTTCTTAGCCTCTTGGAGTAATTTTTTGTACTCAGTTTTAACTTCTTGTCAATGTTGGCCTTGTCTTCCGTGCTCAGTCTGTCATGGCTATAGGGACTGCAGCCTTCCAGCCACCCCGTGCCTCTATTTACAGGTGTTTCTATTTCAGGTATTGCTACCTTAATTCCCGCTCTTTCAAGAGCAATCGGTACTCCTGGAGACTCGGACCTAAAGTTGCTTCGGTGCCACAATTGGGCCTGAGCTATGGCTGGGGATGGCACGAGGGCTCCTTTCTTTGTACCCTTCTGGACCCTACTTGAATCTCCGTGTCTAAGTGACCAAAAGAAACAACGCAAGATGGCTTTAACAGGTAACTGCCCTCCTCTCATACCGGTTTTCAGAAATCCTTTCTTCGCACAGTTAGAGGCTGACACAGATGCTTCCAAATGCAGTGCAATCACACTGACTGTAAGGCCAATTGATGCCCCAAGGCAGGCACTTATCTCTTCAGCGCTGATGTCTGCAAAACAGAAAGGAGACCAGTAAAGTTGGTGACTCCTTCTGAGTGGAAGGATGCTCGTTTTCCTGCTTTTTTTTCCATCAATGAAAATATTCACTTATTTGTATGGCTCATTTTTCAAAGTCAAGGCCTATTCCAGGCAGAGGGAAGCCTTTAGTCTTGCAGTGGAAAAGCCAATCTTTTAGTGGAGTATATTGGACTTATCCCATAATAGGTGAAAACAGAAATGTCCTCACTGTAAAAAAGTTTTCTTTGAAAGTATTAGAATAAAGTAAAAATCGTAATGCTTCAGGCATGTATTTCCTTGTTTGGTCTATTTATTTAAAAATGAAACATTATTTTGTTTACAGACGAACTCATAACCAGGGTAAAGCTGGGAATAGCAGCTGAAATCAATAAATCCTTGCTGATTTTCCTAAACTGAAGATCTGACCCATGTATTAGTGGCTTAAGCAGCATCTTAAGTAGCAACTTGCAAAAGGTCTGTCTGCTGAGAGCTGCCAAAACCTTACTGCCTGCTGCTGGGCTGCTGCTACCAGCACCGCCACATTCATCATGAAAATATGTAACTGGAGACCCATGAAGCTACTGCGGAGGGGAGAAGGGAACTAATGAGGTGGTTTCACCAAGGTAAGCAATGCGCATATTTCATACAGCCTGGTTTTACGTACACACTTCAGTGTACTGCAAATATAAGGCCGTCTTCTGTAGTAGTTAAAAAATCCATTGATTTCAATAAACGCGGGTATTGTAAGTAATAGGTAACTTTTATATTGCTCTTTTTGTCAGAAGACCTTAAAGTGTTTTACAAAGCAGCGGGGCGATCAATACCCCGGTGTTGAAAGGGAGGTACAGAGGTCAGCGGGATTTGTGCATCAAGGCTTAATGGGCTAAAGATCGAACCTCCAGCCGAGCTGCAGCCTAGAGCGCTGTCTGCCGAACTGCCTCACCCCAGCACTGGGGAGCAGTGTCTTGCCTTCCCCGTGTTTAAAATACTGGCAAAGCACCCAGAGCTCTGGTTTTGCTCCCTTCTGCACACCCTGCAGGAGAGGCTGGCTGGAGTTGCACGGGGCATGGATCTACTCGTTGACTTGGTAGGTCCCAACTCAGCATCCCGAGAAAGGGGCTGCAAGTCCTGGATACAAACTGGTGAGAGCCGAAGCATACTCAAGACTTCAGGGGGAATTACATCCCATTGCAAAACTGGGCCCTTGAGAAAGATTAAATGTGCAGCACTCAATTACTTGTACTAAACTGTTCAACAGTTGTAAACACAGTGGGTAAAGTTCATTCACCCAAAGCAACATGAGTGATTGCTTATCTTGGTGTTGGAGTGCCATAAAATTAAACTTGAGGAACACCCTGATTAATCGATTCACCATGGTTCCCGTTGAGTAATTATGTTCAGCGAGGGTCTGTCAATACAATTCGCTATTGGTTGCAGCAAGATCGGGTCTTGATAAATGAAAAGTGGTTATCATTGCAAAAGGGTGGTCATAGAAAATATTGGCACTTGAGGGGGGAGCCTTGATAGGTTTTTTTATATGATATAATTTGCGATAGTTAAATGTGCTCAAGTGATAAGATTTACTGCTGCATTTTGAATTAATCAGAATATATGAGGACTCTTTCTAATTTACTCTGTGCATAATGTTTCTCCCATAAATGTTCTTGTAATGTGTGAACACATTATACTGTTTTCTGCTAAATAATAGAACCATAACAATCTATTTTAAAAACAAGTAATGAAAAATATTGATGGCAGAGCAACGAGGGACCTCGTTCTGACATATGTATTTATTTCACTCATGACCACATCCATACAAGCCCTCGCAGCCTGAAAGCTAGAAAAGGGTCTGGCAGCAAAACTGCAGTCCTAAGCTCTGCACTGGTGAGCTGGGGTCTATCGTAATGTATCTAAACCCAGAAGGGAACTTAATTTTCAAATTTCAGGTGCTTAAAGTCTAGCTCATGCCTATGTCTAGCTGGAAGCTCAGCAGCCGCCCAAGGTATCTCTCATTTAAGGAGGATTCAGCATAGAGATCTTTTTCCTGGGCATGTGCTTTAGTCACTGGTCTATAAAAAAGGAGTGTTTTCTCTTCCAGAGCATTTAACACGTAGCCTCATGGGCTAGGTGGGCTCTCAGGATGCGGTTGTTGATCTGAAGCGGGTGCTGTGTCGCTCAGCCCGGGGGGGACTCAGCGGTACATCTCCAGGCTTCTGCAAAGCTTCAGACTCATCTTTTGGAGCTCTCATTTTAAGACTTGAGCGCTTATATCCTGATCCTGACCATTCCTCAGGGGAGGCGGATAATCCTCTTGCAAACACAGCCTTCAAGCATGGCTGTGATCACCATTAAAAAAATCAGTTTTTTCACTAAATGCTTTTAGAAAGTGGCATATCAGTCACCGCAGGTGGGTCGCTCTGGGTCTACGTGTGACGTAGAGCGCTGCTGACTGGGTAAATGTGGACTTTCTTGCAGAGTCTGGGTTAGATGAAAATTACAGAAGCGTGCTACGTTAGAATGAAAATTACATCTCTGCTGGGACACATTTTTGTCTTTTGCTGAACTTCAACATCCTTCTTTCCTAAGATAAGGCATCTCGTAGCAGTAAATCTCCTCCTTAGATACAGAGCAAGCACAAGATAAAGCAAAATAATAGCCTCCCTCCACACACTCTTGATTCATTCTTCCGCTGAAATTGGCAGTCTGCTTCCTGAAGACTTGCTTGCCAAGATCTTGTTCACTTCTATATCACTCGCTCTTCAAAGTGAATAAATGATTTGAAGAGGCATCGTGTTTCCAAACATTAGTAGCTCAGTAACTTGATGAAAATTCTCTCAGTTGGTAATTTCTTGTGGAAAAATTGGCATGGTTAAAACTCAATATGGAGAGCATGAGGTTACCATACCATTTCAGATGGGAGGCAGAATTTGGGGTAGAACCATGGAAACTTAGGAAATTAATGGAATTGCAGCAATTTGCGCCTGTTGTCCAAGATCACAATTTTCTTTTGCATAGATGTCCAGCCTGGAGTTACCAAGCCAGCGTTGCCCTCAGCAGAGTGATGGTTCTTAAGGGAAGTGGGATCTATTGCACTGTCAACAACTTTGCAAAAGTTGACAATCTGGTTAGTGTACTAAAGTACCACATTATTGTTCTGCATCTGATGTTCTTGATTAGGAAAAATGTTATGCTTTGGCTTTCCAGTAATGGCTATTCTTGCGCTCTAGACATCTGCAGTGAATATTTTATGTAACTGAGATTGAGAGGTATGGCTCTCCAGCCTCATGCACTCTCATTTGTTGAGATCTGGAGCGAACGGAGGTCTGTTAGCCTTCAGATATGACACTAATCAGAGTAAAGTGGCAGAGGTATTGCCAAGCGCAATGCATTATTTCCATTTACAGAAAATTGAAACCCTCACTATTAGGAGGCTAAAATGTAAGTGGGCTATCTTTCTTTACTCTGGATGAGTTTCCAGTCCTTGAGCATTCATGAGAATGGCCAGAACAAAGACTATAAGAAATAGGAGGAGTTTAGAGAAGTCTAGCAAGTGACACTGGAAGAAAGGGAGAAGAAGATGCTCAGGTTCCTTCCTAAGCTACCAAAGTCTCACCCAGATTGTTCTGAACACTCAAGCTTATCTCCTGCTCTGTGGCCAGTTGTGCACCCATCTTGGTGAACAGCACGTGGATACCCCTCCACCCATCCTCCCACTGTGCATTTTTGGGCTTGTGACAAGTATGTGTCTATCATGTGATGAGAAACACCAGCCAGCTCAGCAAAGAGGAGCCGATGTGCACCCACCCTCCCAGGGCCCAGGAAAATGATGGCTGTGGGGAGCAGCCAGAACCAGATGAATTACTCCAGTGAACTGGCCCCACCCTGTGGTTTCCAGGTTGGAAATGCCCTGTTTAAAGCAGAAAGTTGTGAACAGAGAATCTCTAGTGGTTTTCTAACCTTTTCTTCTCATTTCCTCTTTGTTAATGACAAGGATGTACTCAAAGACGCCTCCCATAGTGCCGGATGTCACGAAGTGGGTGCCGTAGTTGTTGATGAATTTAGCATACATGCCGTAGTTGTAGGTGTCTGGAAGCTCCCGCAGGGAGAGCAGCACATCTTCATCCAAAACAATGTTGTCCCTTCTCATCTTGAAACGGGCCGTCTGTACCTTCGTCACAGCTCTAATGAATCCAACATTCTGCAGGTAAAGAAAACAGGAGCTGCCACTCAACGTTCCTTTAAAAAAAAAAAAAAGTAATTTCTAGGCTTTAGGTTTGCAGAGGAAAGCCTGAATCTTTGACTGTCAGTGGATGTTACAGGCATGAAAACCAGCCCAGGTTTAAATGAAATCAATGGTAATTCTTTTTCAGGGAGTGTCTCTTGCGTGCTGTGTGAGGTGGAGGGCAGACCCATGGGTTTGCACATTATGGATTTTTTTACTGATGTGTGAATACGATCAGAATTGGGCTCCACATGATTCTCCTCCATTTCTGCTATTTCTTTTTTTTTCTCGTTTCCTTTCCATACTGTTTATTCCCTTTTGATTTTTTTTCAGCCTTGACCACTCATGCAGGACAAGGACCCATGGCAAACCCAGCCCAGGCTGGCAGTGGGGGGAAACACTGGCCAGGAAGGTGCTGGTGGGGAGGGGATTTCCTGGATATACCACCAGATCCACGACTCCTCTTCTAGATTAGCCATTGCCTTGGAGAAGGCTCCAGTGCAACCAGAACAGCCTTTTACATGATTCCTCCCATAATTGATCACCATTTAGCTGCAAACATCATGTGAGTCTAGACGAGGGCACAGTAAATACTATGATGGTGCCAATTTCCAGCAGCTTTTAAGGCCATTTCAACTCAGAACACCATCAAAGTAATTCTTCTTTATTGTTTTCTGTCAGCAGCCACGAGAGAAGTGGAGACGGGGCATGGTAAATGTGGGAAATACCAGCACTCGTAACATTAGATTGGAAAGAGGTCACCAAAACTAGTCCATGATGTAAACGCATTGTAAGAAATACACCCTATTATCGGGTACTCTTCTTTCAGTGCGGTATTTTAACCTCTCATAAAAAGTAGCATATTTCCCCATCATAAGGCAGGGTGTATTAATTTGAACAAGGTATATCTGCTACCGGAGATCATTCCCTGAGGACAACTGCCTTGATCAACATCTTGATATTTCCTCCTCGCTCATCATCACTTTAAGCATTTTTTTATTTATGCGCTTAACGTAGCCATGAAACAGGATGGGGTGAGATGACATGTGTTGTGGTACTTCGTAATTCAATTTTATTCCCACTCCCTGTTTGCTAACACGTAATAAGAACAACAAACAGGATTACTAACGATCATACGTTTGCAATTACATGAACAAATTAAGGTACAATTAGTACATGTTAAAAAATGCAATTGAGAGAATAAACTGACATAAGTTATAGCCAGACCATGCGATGCACAGATGACACGACGGGAGCATATGCGTCGTTGATTTATTTTTGTTTTTTTACCTTTGCAGTGTATTGCGTGAAATTCTTCAGGGATCCTTTCCCACCTGATAAAGTGAAGCCCAAGTTTAACAGGGAAGGTAATTGTTTAGGCCCAATTCCAATGGTAAAGCCTACATTTTTGGATTTGTCACTTTTAAGGGCATCAAGCAGATCCTTTGAATCATCGTAAAACTCAAAAGCGAATCCAGAATCAGCGTGAGCCTAAAGAGAAAGGAGCAGACATTAATTTTTCAGGTACTTCCCATTCCTTTTTAATTCCCACTTCTTTAAGGAGCTGATGGTGCCTCTATTGAAGCCTGTGATGCTCCTGACAGAACCGACACTGACATCAGTGAAAGTGGAATAAAGAACTTAGTCACATGCTGTTTCATTTGGAAATATGTGAGAAATGCAGCGAAAGCCATGCATTTTGCTTCATCCATCTCCAGGCAGAGGAAAGGTTTTGTGTTTAGCCACTCCGAGCAGTGCCATTGCAGGCAGAGCTGGTAATGGTGCCTATTAAGCTAGCTTGGCACTTCCCATTACAAAATCCTCCTTCCAGTTCCTTACAGCTTTGCCGAATCCTAATGATCTGGAGTTACTTTTTTCTCTCGAGCCTGCTTCTGGATGAATTTATTTAGGAAAAAAATTCAACAGCGGTGATCTAGCCACTTGCATTGGCAACGCTGGAAAACAAACATTGTTTTGCCCGTGTTTGAGAGAAGTGACCTCTTCCTTGACAGCTCTACTTTGCCAGCACGTGGAATTGAGCAGCCTTGCTGAATCTGGGCTGTGCCATTTGCCATCTCTATAAAAAGCTGGCTAAGTTACCAACGCTGAAAAAAATCATCTCCGACTGTTGTCAATGAATTCCTAGACCCCGGTGGTAGAAGCTCCTAAGCCAAGATGCATATAGGGCATGCTCAAGCATCCCTCAGTGCCTGACTGGGGTGCAGAAGTCCTTCCACTGCTTACAGCAGATAAAGGGGAGAAGAAAATGTGGCCCGTGTGGTGGGTCTATCTGGGTTGAGAACTGGGGACTGAGGGTCACAGGAGAGTCTGCTTGCTGGGAGGACATGAAAGCCACTTGCATGGAGCCGGTGGCTGTAATATTTCCCTGGATAATAATATGTTTAATTCATTCATCGCAAAAAGCAAGGTGAATGTTTAACAGCGTGGCCAGGGCACCCGCTTACAACGTGGGTTGAATCCCTGCTCTACTTAGTTCAGTCTTCAACATCTCATGTGACCCTCCAGAGTATAGGTGTTGTGATACATGGTGATGGCTTTCAAGATCTTTGTCTCGCTCAGAATTTGGATTTATGTCCGTTGTAGCTATGCCGTAGACTTAAAATGCTTTCAAAGATTGAACTGGTAGCATTGTTCCTGTTTTACACCGAGCCAGCTTCATCCCTAGGGAGGCAAGCGGCTTGCACAAGCTCTACAGCTCATTAATAGCAGAATTTAGAGAAAAACCATTTCTCTTGGCTCTGACTAGGCCAGAGTAAGCAGATGCTTGGGTGATAAAGCACGTTAGTTCCTTGATGTGCCGTAAAACAGCATTTATATCATCGATTGCTTATTTTCTTGGGGACAGCTGGGGAGAGGTACCTTGAAAGGCAACCTATCGTGAATGATAAAATGTACATAAGATATTTGTAGGAAGTTTGGCTTTTAGCTGGGAACACATTGCTAACTTTGACCACCCGAAGGACTTACTAGGAACTGGTATATGTGAAAGTTGTAAGGTTTGCGGAAATACTTCTCGTCGTCTCCGTAGTACAGATGTTCACATGCAGCGTCGTACTTCAGCTCCCGCCACTCTCCGTTGTAGACATACTCACAGTGGCCACCAAAAAACTTAGGATCATATACGTACTGGCTCCCTTCCTGTGTTAGGATATTGTATCTTGGAAAGAAATAGCATTCAGAAAGTTATCCAAAGCTCCCGTTTTATTTCCCCAGCAGTCTCCGTCACTGTTCCTGTTCTCCTGATGCTGTGCGTTACCTGCCTGTCTCTGACTTTGAATTCAGAAAGCGCCTAAAGTATAAGATTTGATCTCCTTGCTCTCTCCTTCCCAAAGCTAACAGGAGACAAACAACCATTTCATTTCCAAGGCATTGGTTCGGACTTGTGTGCTAAGGATGGAAGAAATCAGTTAAATTGTCCAATTATGAATTGTTACAGTTATGAAAGTCACAGACTCCTGGAATTCCTCCAGGTCCCCCGTGAGTCTCTCGCAGCCCAATGCATCTCACTGTCACAAAGTGTTTCCTGGCATTCCCTGTAATTGTTTTCTATCTTTATTTCATCTCCTTCCTTTTAATAATGGTCCCATTTCTCAGTGGAATTAGCATCCTCCCTGGACTTACAGTCTGCTTGTGCTTTGCCAAGTCTCTCGCTTATTATTTCCTTATGCCTCTTTCTTCCTGCTCTCCCGCCATCACAGCTGATGCCCTCTGAAATCCCGCCTGCTACTTAATATTCCCTATACTTCCATGCCCCTACATGAGAGCATTATTTAGGCTAGACAGCAGCACTGCTCCTCACAACGGGGAATAATCTTTAAGACCAAGATAGTAAATACTATTGCTTTTGTGTGTTCTGTGGGAGGAACACATCAGAGAGCAGTAATAAATGGGGTGTTCAGTGAAAATTAACGTGTCTTGAAAAACTTTAACTCTCCCAGGCCCTGGGCCAAAGAAACATTTCTCTCTTGGACTCCAGAGAGTATTGGATCCAGCTGATGGGAAAGTTTTCTACTGGGTGACTGCATTCACATACTGTAGGCCAGGTTCTCCAAGTGAAACTAGGCAGTATCCTGGTTAAAACACAAAACCCAAGAATGTCACAATGGACAATTTGTCTTTTTAGTTGCTCTGGATTCCTCTTTTCCATGTATTGCCTAACCAAAATATGAAGACGAACAGGGTAACGCTTTTTCATGGATAGGAGTTTTTACCCTGCACATATGCATGTGGAGCTCAGGCTCTCTGCCTTGACTCAGTGCTCTGCAGTCCTAAATCCTAGAGTTAAATCTTCACCTTAAGGATTAAAGCCACCAGGATGCTGCTTCTCCAGAGCCTACTCTTTGCTTTAATGTATTGCTTTTATCAACTGCAGAAAGCTTTAAGATAACTGGGATATACTTTTTACATGAGTATGAAGAGGACATCACACGTACAGAGTAGCTGGGCGAGGCCAAGGTCAGGTAGTAAATTGGAGACAGAATTTGAAATAAAAGCTGGGATGAACCCTCCTGCCTCCCTCATTGCTACCCACGGCCAGGTGGGACAGTAGCTCTCCTTTGTCTTTTGTACAGCTCCCTGTCAATCCGTGGAGCACTGCTGTTACTAAGGCAGAGCAGTATGAAAACCTCAATCCAGTTTTGATTAGGAGAGTAGCAGCTACTGATTAATTACTTACCCTTGGGCTGCTTTTTCAGACCCTGGGATTGGGAACAGATGCTCACAAGGACTTTCAAGATCTTCATCCTCACAGTTAGCCTCATCAGATCCATCTCTGCAGTCTTGCTCTCCGTTGCACACAAGATGCCGTTTAATACAGCGACCTAAAGTGCACAGGTACAGGCTATCACTTTTCCGCCCTTCAGAAAGCCTGTTTGGCAGCTTGCACTGATTGTGCTGCTTTCCACCCATATCTCAGGGCCACAAGAAGTCACGCTGGGTGTTAAACACAGTGCTCCTCCATTGGGAGCTTGCTTTTCCCAGCTCCCTGCCGTGACCACAGCTCACAGTCCAAGATAGCCACCTCCGCGGGCTCCCATGGGGTGGGAATCAAGTAGAGGTCACCTCACTGACCTGATTTTATTATCTACAATCATGCTTTTGGAAGGGAGCTACAGGAAGCAATAGATCCTCCACTTGGCTTAGGGAAGTCAACTCTGGTTAAAGTGCATTTTTTGTCTCTTCCCATTGCAGGCGGCATTTGGGGAGTCTATTGCAAGAATTATAGCTCAAGAATGGAAAAGCAACTTGAAAGTGCTTTGGCTTCTGGGAGTAAGGAAAAAGCCTTGACCTGACATTCGTGGCAGGAGGGAACTGGTACTGCTGCACTTGCCTCCATGAAACGATGATGTCCTGCTCCAGTTGCTGAGCTGGTGCGTATTTCTGAGTTTCAATAGAATTTTCATTAAACGCTCAAGATGGGAGTTTGAGCCATTTGTGTAAAAACAAAAATCTGTCAGGGCTAGTCAAACTTTCAGAGAACAGCCGTAGTATATCCCAATCCTCAGAGCTGGGGATGGCTAAAAATAAATAAATCACCCCAACAGATTGCTAGTTGGATTCATGATTGAACTATGTCTTCTGCAGGGGGAGAAAGGGGTGTGTTGCGGGAGCGCTGGTGCCCATGGAGGGGAGTGTGAGCGTGTAGCACAGCAGTTGGAGCAGAATATTTCTATTCTCTTTGTTCCACTGAAAAATTAACCTTTTCCATGTCACACAGCCTTCTTTTCTGTCCGAATCCAAGCGTAACATGGATGGGTTTCTGTCAAAGTGAGGGAAGAAAGCAAAGATGGGGAAATTTCCTGCTTTCTCTCGCATCACTCACCTGTTTCCTCGCACCGAAAGTCATTTCCACAGCTGGGGGGTCCAGTGCAGGTCGTCTCGGCACGGCAAGCCTGCTCGTCCCAGAGGTGCCCCGCACATGGCTGCCCCGAGAACCCCGCCGGCTGCACCAACCTCCGGTACCGGTGCTGAACCGCACAGGAGAGAAAAACACCACCAACGCCTTACTTTTACCCCCCAGAGACATCACCCCCACAGGCTATATAGCAATTAGAGCTATCCCTTTTCTATACAGCAATTAGCGCTGTCTCTTTTCTCTATATTGTTATTTTTCTGTGTATTCCACAGGCTTTGCGCATGATAAATGGAGAAGGAGAGTCAGCAGAGAGGTGAGAGCTCCGGAGATTGGTTCAAAGTTCGTACAAGTGAATTTGAGGGGGCTGGAATGAATGTTTTTGAAAATCTCTTCTCTCTTTTATACCTTGGAAATAACATGGCATTTTTCCAGTTACATATGCTTTGTCCTGGAACGTAACAGGCTCAGATGGACAGAGACACTAATTACAACACTGATCCTGCAACATTTCTGATGGATTATTAATGAGAATTGCTGCTCTTTAAACTAGGGGAAAAAAAAAAAAAGGAAAGAGAAAAGAGCCAAATCATTTGCTGATTGTAAGCACAGGAACAAAAAAAAATGCAGGGATATAAACACAGTAGAAAGCAAAATTATGTCAGGTATTTGAAAATAAATTCTTGAATTATGAAGACATATGTGAAATGATATGAAAAATTGAGATCAGGAGCTGAAGAATGAAGGCTGCTTTTAATATCTTTTCATTGGAATATTTGCATTAAGAATCAGGGGATAGTTAATTAAATCTGAGCTAGAAAAGGAAAAAAGTCCTGGGCAAATATTCCGGCCAGATTCTTCCAGCATTTCCCTTGATTTTGCATTTTGCTGTTCTGCTGCCTTAAATGAATTTATTCCCCAGCTTACACCAGGGTAAGTAAGAGCCTCTTTAGTAGAGGAGCATCTCCATCATATTTGGACGAGTTTACTGGATGCATCAGAATGATGAATATGTATAATATATATAATTAATGTGTGTACATCCTCATCACAGACACATCTGAAGATAAATGAATACATTACGGGAGAGTCTTACTTTTTTCTCTTGGCAGGGAAAGCAATCAGTCCATTCTGACCACTGGCTCAGCTGACAGTCGACAGGAGCCGGAGAATTAACATCTCTGCTGCTTCTTCTAAGGAGGGGAAGAGATAGCAGTCTAAGGTCTTTGAAGTTGGGTTTTAAGGAGGGCTGGGGGATAGCAGGGACCAAATGATCTGCGTGTGCGTGCTTTTCCACCAGGAACCTATTTTGGAGGAAATGGGAAGCATCCCTTAGCAGGGGTGGCTGTACCACCCGAGTTGCCCAGTCCAAGTACTCACCATCAGAACTGGTCAGGAGCAGCAGGTGCGGGACCTGAGGGTTTTGTCTTGGGTTTCCTGCTCTCCCAAGAGGTCCTAGCCCTTTCCAATAGATTGATTGCAATGAAATATAAGTACATCAAATACGTAAGACCAAATACACTGAGTGTACAGAAGGAATGTCAAGAGACAGGTTTTAAGGAAAGGCTTCTTTTTTTTCAGTTTTCTTCTTAGAAGCGCATCACAAACCCCAGGAGTAGTGATATTTGTCACCTTGGGCCTGTTCTGACATCTACTGATTCCGCTTTTTTTATACCACAGTGAACTCATGGTCAGTATTTTTCCCGACAAGCATGAAATCAGGGTCTGATTCCGATGGGCTTTGCGGAGTGGTGGGTATGGCTGCCCCGACACTGCTGAGAAGGCAAGGTACAACGCCATGCTGACTATGAGAATTTGTTGGCTGACTCTTTCTAAAAGGAAATACGTGAGTTCTGAGAAGAGGAAAATAGCTAAAGGAAGAGTATAAAAGCAGAACATGGCAAGGGTGCTGTATCGCAGTGGCCCTTGGGTCAGACTGTCTGCACAGACACCGAATGTCACTGGACAACAGCAAGAAAAGACTTTTCCTGCCTCCCAGCCCAGTCATCGTGATCTCTATTTCTGGCCCTACTCTGCAATCTTTATTTGTGTTTCTTTGTCTTCAGGAGCAATCTGTGGCATGTCAGTACAACTCCGTGTTTGCCACAGCCTTTGAAGCATTTTGAGGGGTTATTCTGAGCCAAAACATTATTATTATTATTTTGGTGATTAACTAATGAGCAGTCTGTTTTACTTCCGAGACTGCACTCCAAAGAGAAATATTGATAATTAGCAGAGGTACGGAGCACATTGGGGATTCATCAGAGGCTGCAGAAGAGAGACTTACTCAATGAAAGCCACAGCAGCTCAGCAAGGGAGCCCGTGGATGCAGATCAGCGCGTGAGATAAAACCCCGCCGTCTCTCTAGGAAAACAACAGGAGCCTGCAGACAAACACGGAGCTGGAGGACACGCATGTATTGATGCCTTTTCGCTCTGACAGGAGGATTTGTGGGCTGTATCCTTCAGCACTTCACAAAGTACTTAATTGGCTCACCTTCGATTGGATTTTACATTTACCTCTTCATTATTCTGCCTTGTTTGATAAGTTCATCAAACATCAAAAATCTCGTCTTTGTTCATTTTCAAAAGGGATTATCGGAATAAGCCTTCATAATTAAGTGTATCGCTACCACTTTTTTTTTTTCCTTTCCGCCTTCCCCTTGTCTCCACGTTCCAATTATCACTGATACCTTTTTTGATCCATCTAAATCATATTTGCCTTTAGAACAAGCCTGAAACTAATAGCTGTAGAAAAAAAATCTAGCCATTTTTCTATCATGATACTGTAGCTTTAGGAAAAGGTAACTTGTTTATTTCCTTCCTTCAAAGCCTAAATGACACTTGTATAGGTTAATAATACTGTTCAGGGATAAAAAACCAGAGGTATGAGGATCTGTCTTGGATTGGAAATTGGATTATAAACATGCACTTGTTAACTTCACGTTGTCAGATGCAAAATAATTATAATGAATATGAAAAATATTAGCTCATAAGTCATCCTCTATGGGGGGAATTCTTTCCAAGTGCCCCAAACCAGTATGGTAATTTTGGTAAGGAAGTTTAAGACGGCTTAATAGTAATCTCTATAAGAAAAACCATTATGCAAACAGTTCCTATAAGAAGGAATTACGATGCCTAGCTTGGGCTTTGGACAACTGCCAATGTATTTTTGTGGGTTTTTTCCCCCGGTAGCTGTTTACAGAGAGCACAGTGTGCACATGCCTCAAGTCAGGACAAAACTGATGGGCTGATTGACTTGCCCATAATTTCTATATGTAAAATTGGTGGGGGGGTGGGGAACAGACTTACCTCTGGGAAGGCGATGCCTCGAGCTCCCTGTGTGCTGTAGCCGTGGCCTGACGTGCCATTAAAGCTAGCGAGCATATAGAGAGAATCAGAGGAGAAAGCTGACACAGGCTCCACCGCATTGTTTTTCCATATGTAAATGTTTGCTATAGGTTAGATACGAACAAAAGCTTTAGGTTTTGGGACTGTTAGAAGGAGCATGGAGCCCACCGGACTCCAAAATACTGCGGTAAATCATTGACGTCGGCACAGATCAGATCACAAAGAATCAGGACACATCCCGGAGGCCTTTGCCCTTTTGGAAACAAATTCCCAGTTTTCTGGCAAGGGAATATATTAAACTGTGCAACTGTTTCCACATTAAAGTCAATCAAGTCTTGCTGCAGCAGGTTGTTTCTTGTCTAGCCTGCTCCCTCCTTTTAATTTGGAGGAGGAGGAAGCTCGTTTTGTTTCCCATAGTGACTTAACTGCAATTGTGGTGCGTCTGGTCACTTACCAGGGAAAAGCTTCCCCGTACAGCAAATTGAAGATTATTACAAAATTATGTTACGTGGAGCATGTGCCTTGCAGATACGTCAAGGAAATGTCAGTTCAGCCTCTTCCCGTTGCCATTCCGGTGAGATAGTGTCCCGTCTCCAAAGCTAAAGTGAGTTACCACCTGGTTTTTGATGGCCCTACATAGTCGCTGCGACACAAGGATCCAAATCCTTGTTTCCCGAAGTGATTTGGGGTGAGAAAGATATCCCCTAAATCTGAAATTGTGTCCGATGCCATAAGCTGTGCAAGCTCATCTCTCAGTGGTGGCTCTAATGCTTTTCACTGGTTGGGATCTTAACACACGAGTAGTGGATGTGCGCAGAGGTAAGAAAGCAACACCATCCAAAACAAGAACACCATGGGTTATTTATTAGTAAGATAATAGTCACAAGGTAAAAATATGTTTTCATGTGTTGGAAGGAAGAAAAAATGGCCATTGGAAAGACACTTGGTCATGCTATAGCCCAAGTTGCCCCATACCTGTTTCCTCCAGCTTGGACACGGACAGCAAAATTCCCCTGAGGGCTCCTGGGCAGACACAAAAATGAACAAGGAATCTGTAACTTCATTAGATATTAATTTAAAAAAAAAAAAGAGTAAGAGATCTGTGGAGAATTTTGTGTTTGACCAGGGGTCTGTATCTTCCTGCTTTTTCTTCCGCGTAACTGGGGTGAGATGCTTCATGCATAAATGAAGTGTTCCCAGCAGACAGCTGGCAGCTCGAACCTCAGTAAATTCAAGAGAAAGTGTAATTATTGTAGGAAAAATCTGGTCTTGGGCTACTACAGCTATTAAGCAGCTAGTGAATTGTCCTCTGTCCACAAAAGGCTGGGATAGAAGTGTCACTTTGTGTATTTCCCAAATTAATTGCAAAGCTCGTTTCAATAGCGGGTATTGCAAATTATCAAAATAAAAAGACCTCTTACCGTGTTATTTGAATGTAATTAAAGTTCAGAATGACCCTGGGGCTTGTCTTTGCTAAACCCGAAGTAATGCAGCACATGGGGAGACTTGAGTGAAATGAAATGAAAACTGCCTTTTTGTGACCTTCGAGAGCGTGTTAATGTAGTCCCTTACCTACTAATGCACTTCAGATGAGTTCAGAAAGTCCTTCTCCCTTCTTCGCCTGCACAAGAAGGACTACTCAAATAAGGGGTTTAATATGTATTTTTTTTTAATACTGTTAAACCTAAATCGCTTTTGCCTGGGAGAAAAGCAGGGGATTGAAACTGGCCTCAGGCGGTCCCCACTGTTACCTCCCTGTTACTTATCACAGCCTCTCTGCGTGTTGCTCTTAAGACAGAACGACATAAAAAGGTTTCAGCGATGCTCAGAGAGGTCTGGTGGGGATGGACCCCACCGTCCCCGTGGTGGGAGCCACCCTGGCCATCTGCCAAATCTGTCTTCTTCCAGATCTTCCAAACTTCTGCCATCCTTTGATATAAATGGCTGCTTTGCGCAGCCAAGTGCCTCCTCAGCATCTGAACAAGACTGTCGAAGCATTATATCTTTTCTTTTCTGATAGCAGCATCAGAAACACACCATCTATATAATGAAAGTTATTTGTGGCACGTCTCCCAGGTAAAAGGCTGGGCTGGTTTGTGCAATCAGGCACAACAACAATTTCGCACTGATAGGTGAGGTCGTCTGGGGGGAGGCGCGCGTGAGAGATTTAAGCGGCAAGCAAGGCGCACCGCGTTAGAGGTGAAATTAAAGAACCTTTCTCAGAGGTGTTGTGCTCCAAAAGGGATATATATAAAAGTTATGGTTCCATTTATAACATTATGAATTGAACTTGTCTAAAATGCGTGCTGGATCCTTGCCTCTAAACCTGAATTAACTCTCTGAAACCTCTGGCTTGCGATGCTAGCCACGCTGTCGATAGGGACGCAGTCACCTTCAGCAGGATGAGCCCTGAACTGAGGCCTTGGGGCTTTTCAGGAGCATGGGAAAACGGGCTGGGATGAGCAGCGAGCTCCCTGCAGCAAAGCCTGAGTGGGAATTCGCATCGTCGCTTTGGGACTATTCCCATCGCAAAGCTCTTTTCCCCGACCCTGAAGAACTCTTCACTGCCAGCCTCTAATTAGAAGGCGCATAACTCCTCATTTACAACTCTTACGTAGCTAAAATCAGGAGCAGACCAACTCGGTGTAAACAAACCTGGTCACCCACTTTTCCTCGCTGATAGCAGTCCAGGATTTTTTGTTCCGCTTCAAAAAGTCTCTACTTCAATCCTCCAGGCTCTCTGCCCCCACAGCGGGAATTAATTCCTGCCTGCAGTGTGCATCCATCTTTTAAATAGCACCTGAAGAGCACATTCGGTGACGTGGCTGGCTGCGTGAGCCTAGCTCCAAGGTGAAGTTGTATTACAAGAGGTAACGTAATGTTGCTGTTGTTGTCCAGCAATTTGCATGTGTGCTTTCTTTATATGTAGATTTTTATTTTTAGTATACTAATGTGGTTTTCCCAGCGGGGGATATGGCTACTTGAAAGAATCATCCTTTTTTATGCCAATAGTCTTATTTATAATTTTTATAGTACATTATTCATGCAATACTGCCAATCTGAATTTTGTTCCTGACTTGAAGACTATGAACACCTAACGACAGAGCCCTGTTCTTTTCTGTTCAGTTCGATACACCGTGCCCCCGGAGTTGTAGCCGAGCTTCTTGCTGTCGGTGTGACTGACACCTGCCCTTTGTTCTCTCATGGTCCCCCAGGGAAAAGCCTTTCCTTCAGAGGTAGGGTGGGTTTTTTTTTTTAAAAAAATAAAGAGATTATTGCAATGTACAGAGGTTACGGAGATGTTAGATATGGCAAGATGAAGAAATTGTGCCTAGCAATTGGAGCTCTGCCCTTGGAAAGTTCTCCGTTTCACACGTGCTTTCACAGCACACATGGGCTCTCTCAGCTCAGCCTCTCGGCAGGCGCCGGAGAGCTTTTTCCGCACGGGAGCTTGGTAAAGAACTACTGTTCTGCCAAGGAAGCAAAGCTGGTTATCAAGGTCTTCATCTCTGAGCTTCAAAATCAAAATCCCAGCACACATAGCCTCAAGAGAAGGGGTTAGATTTGGAAGGTGGCTTTATATTGTGTAGTAAACAGAAGACACAAGTGGAAATATTAAAAAGGATATGAGACAAGTAATCAGTTTGCTATAGTTTATACTGCTGAGCAGATGCTCTGTGCTGGATGTTGTTTCTGGAGCCATGAAGGCCTCATGCCCATCTGTGCTGCATCACTGCGGGGCAGGGCAAGGATGCTGCAGGCTGTACCTGACCCTGGCCATCAGCCTCCACGGCAGGGGGGTGACAGCGAACGCTGCCTGTGGGCACTGTCGCAGTGATGGTGCCACACTGCAGGTGGCGGTTGTGGCCTGGTGACAGGGCTGACCAACCTCTGCAACCACCAACATGCTTTTCTTCTCTTCATCAGTTGTGCGCCTGGTTTCCTGAGGTTCAGCTCTTCTTCATCCCCAGTTTAGGTTTTTTGGTGACCCAGTGCTCGCGGTGAGGTGGTGCATTGTAAGGACCAACAAAGTTCACTTGCCATTTTTGTGCATCAGGCACGTGTCCCAGTTACTGAACAAGCGGCTGTGGAGAGGTGTGGAAAAGGTTCACCTAAGGACCAGAAGACGACCACTGGACATGCCAGTGCTCATTTGGTGTCAGTGAACAGCGAACTGGTCTGATAATGCATCTTCTACCAGACTAAACGCTTGGCTTTAAACACATGAGACGTTATACGGGCTTTATCATATGCACTTCAATGTTTGCGGGATCAGGGCCGTATTGCAGAGACAACCTTGTAGCTTGTTCAGATGAAAAACCTGAAACATTGCAAGGCTTTTACATTAATTTCCTTGAATGCTACAGTCCTTCAGTGGGGCTGATCTTAAAACTTCTGAAGGAGCCGCATGGGTACCTGCATTGGCTCCTCCTAAACAAACTTTGTCCCGGTCAGTAAAAAAAAAATGTTAATTTTTTGAATGCGGGGATCAGTTGTACTGCATCTTCTTAAATTCCTTGTTAATGCCAGTAATGCAAGACCGAACGAGCGGCTCGGTGGTGGAACAAGTGATCCTATCTCTCCCTCTGCTGGAAAACCACGACATGACCTCCTGGCAGAAAAGGGTGATGAGATGTGCAGGGATCCAGGCTGGGGTGGCTGCACTGGCCCTCCCGGGGCCAGAATAAGGCGTAAAAACAGAGCTAAAATCCTCCCTTAGCACAAGGTTGTGCCCTGCTATCCCCTTTTACCCATTTTTCTGGATTCTGAGGTGTTTCTTTGGATATATGGGCCCTACTGCATGGCACTCAGGAGCAGCCTTTTCCCTCCGTGCTCCATCTCCTTCCCCCAGTGCTGTCCCACATGTGGGGCCAGTAGCTGTGACAAAGGAAAATGACTTGTCAGACCATCCTCAGACTATAATATGATGACACTGGGCTAATATTACCGGCAATTTTGTCACGGGCAATATCTGAATCTAGTCATCTTCCAAAGAAGACTGGATTGCCCCAAAATTTCCTTGGTCTACACCGGTCACGCTGCTGCCTCTCTAAAAGGCTGAAAGATTAGGAATAAATCATATTCCTAAAATCTGCTGTTGTTTCTGGTCTATAGCAACGCCTCTGTGAAATCCAGGAAAAAAAAATCCAAACCTGTATAATATATCTATAACATACGACAAATCCCATGAGTCACTAAGTAGCTGCAAGGAATAATGCCGGGAAAATAAGTTTCCTGAGTGCTGTACTTGCAGCCCTTGGATTAATGTGTCTGTATAAGATATTAATTGCAGCACTGCAAAAACTCCATCCAAATCATAACATTTTACATTTTTAAACAGGTTGAAATTGTTTGTTGTGGGGCGATTGTGCCCTCTCCGGAAGCGTTTGCTGCTGTTGTTCTCAGTAGTGGTATTTGGTTATGTTCGAATTGGAGCTGTGCCTGGGAACTCCTGTCCTGGGGTGGTGCCTCTGGTCCCCCAAATCCAGACCCAAACCCCAGGCTCCTGCTCCAAACTGCTGCCTGTTTAATAAAGGCGGTGGGCAAGGCGGTGGCTGTGTTTTGCTGGGATGTCTCCATCCATTGTAATTTTGGCAGCGTTAAGTTGATGGTTGGACTCGCTGATCTTAAAGGACCCTTCCAACTTAGGTGATTCTATGATCCGATGGCAATTTGCAGCTTGGTGGGGAGCGACAGGAGGCACCCACACTGCGGGGAGAGGTGGGGAAGGAGGGGAAGAGCTATCGAAGGGATTACTCTTTCCCTCCAGCATTTCCAGGAGGGTGTAAAGTCCTGTTTTGTCATCTCCTGGCGTATCTGTCTAGTTTCTCGAAGGAAAATGTGCCATGTGGCCCATTAAAAAGTGACTTATGTAGAGCAGCGCCAGCTCTTTATCATCAGGCGTTCCCCAGAAAGGTCCGGAGCCAGAGGAAAAAGTCGGTTTCCACTTCTGTGGTGTTTGATCTATACAACACCATGGCTACACTGCGCTCCCCGTGCAGTTATTATAGCCCAGCGCGATTTATGGCAGCCCTGGGGCTGCTGTCGAAGGGAGGTGAGGCAAGCAGAGTCCCACTAGGGCTAGCACTCACAAAATGCGTGTTTTAAAGAAATCTTTGGATTCTTTTAATTATTATTATTTTTTCAGCCCATATAGAGGAATCTGCCCTGTCCTTTTCCTCAGAACCACGACTCTGAAGTCACAACCTCCCGATTCCCCAACAGCGCTTTAATTCACGGCCCGTGTTCGTACCCCTGGGCGGGTCATAAATCCTCCCCAGCTACCTGTACACAAAGCCGGCATTCATTTTCATCACATCGTGACTCCTGCCCCAGCTTGGGGGACTTCCCTGCCAACTCCCAGCTCGGCAGGACCCCCCTTTCTTCTCCCAGACCACCACGCAGCAGCAGGGCTTTTCATGTGGCAAGGAACGAAATTCATGCTTCAAATCATGTCTCCAACGACTGAGACTTTTTCCTCCTGTTTTTTACTTTTTT
>VXBO01007825.1:1510936-1559263 GCA_013400135.1 Rhinoptilus africanus | reverse complement strand
GATTCTGTGACTCTGATGGAAAATCGTCCCTGCAGAGGCTGGGAGAACTCATTGCACCTCAGAGGGTCAGGCTGAGCTCAGCCCCCTGCAAGGAAGTGGTGGGGGAAAATAGCATCAGGGCCATGTGTCCCTCCCACACCAGGTCAGCTCGTGGCATCGGTACCGATACACCAGTGGGCTGCAAAATGAGGGAAGCTATATTCTGTCTGCACAGCAGGAGTGCAGATAACCTTTCCGTTAATTAGGCAAATCATTTGAAGCTGCCGTTTCAAGGCAAGAGGAATAACAACTTGAGGGGGGTGGGGAAAAAAGAGAGGCTTGTATCCATCCCTCTTTAATTAAAGGTAGTGCCAAGCTGGTGACTGTCGCAGACGTTTTTGTCACAGCCGGTGCCAAGGAGTGGCCTGACCC
Source organism: Rhinoptilus africanus (assembly GCA_013400135.1). Lineage (NCBI taxonomy): Eukaryota > Metazoa > Chordata > Aves > Charadriiformes > Glareolidae > Rhinoptilus > Rhinoptilus africanus. The sequence goes on along the minus strand of VXBO01007825.1, from coordinate 1,558,852 downwards.
AAAACCCTGTTTCGCGGGAGTCCGCCTCGCCTGTGGCACATTGAGCCATGCCGGTACTTTTTCTTTTCTATTTTCTTCGTCTCCGAGGGCACGGATGAGGGACCGTGCGCTACAGTAAAGCAAATCCGTAAGGAGAGGCAAACAGCATTGAACTCTTCAACTGCCGCGGCAGCACGTGCGAAAACTCGGAGCGATTGCATTAGGGCACCTCGCTGCTTGATTTCCTGTCTGGCATCGCTGGAGGGCTCGGGTACATGTGGGATTATTTTTTTTTTCCAAAACCTGATTCATCCTCTGTATACCTCTGAAAACTGCCATTCCCATCGGCTCGCCGCTAGATTAGGCTGTCTGGGCAGCTTACGCGCCATCACGCTGCTGACCACTAATATGAAATATAATTGGAGCAATTCAAACCTCTCCCCCAAGGGTTGTTTCTTTACATCATGCGCTACCCTGTGAAAGTAATAAAGTCAGTGAAAGGGGTTATTCAAGAGAAATTGTCAGTGTTTAATAAATCGTGCAATTAAATGCAATAAAACCTCAGTATGCTATTCATTTGTTCTGCCTTAACACTTAAAGCTGGGGCTTTTTTCAGAATAACGCAGTTCTGTCCTAGATAATTTTTTCCAATTTCCTCATTAGACAGGTTCTCGTGAAGCCTTACAGTTCTCCGCGCTGAACTGAGCTGCCAGAGTAGTGCACCTAATGTAATCACGGCATATAAAAACTTATAGAGCAGTTCAAGGACTTAAGTAGCTTGTAAATTTTTCTTCATATTTTCTCCCTAGTTCAGTTCAGGGCTGAACTGAAGCCACAACATTGCAGGCAAAAACTGCGGTCCCCTTTTTTTCAGCATGGGACGATGAGATTCCTGGGGACAAAGGCCTGAAACAAAATGGTCTTTAAATGTAGTTTTAAACTGTGCTGTCACTGATTAGCTCTCTTTGTTCAAAATCATATATAACCTGGGGTCCGGTAACTGTACAGGAGAGGAATTGAGTATCTTAGCCTGTATTCATCACGTGGACTGGGAGATGCTCTTGCTGTCCTTGCGTCCCGCGTGTTTGGTTTGTATGTCCTCTGCGTCATGGGGTGGGAATAACAGCAAAGGGAGAAGCATCTGAAGAGACATGGGGACCCTGAGCTGAACCGACATGGTGAAGGAAGAAGGTTTTTGTCCCAGGGGTCATTTAGAGCCCACCAAGGAGGATGTTTGGTGCTTCTCTTCCCATGGTGGAATTTTCTAGAGGAGGCAGGGGATGGAGTGGGCATCTCTGGAACAGCATCAGCTTCTCCCCTGGCCAGTACTTGTATACTGATAATAAAGTGCAGTTTTCCTGCCCAGCAGGTGCATAAGCGGTATCACAGCACCTCTGCTGGGAAGCTGTAATGTTCATTTTAGTGTTTGCCAGGACCTCCCAGAGGAGATTCTCCAGCACTGGGTGATGTTGGGGAGCAGGAGCCGTCTCTGCTGCTCCTGATGGCTCTGCTTGGTTGCGTTACCACGCTCTGCTCCTGTGTTTTCACCCTATCTTTGCTCTACTGCCCTTATTAGGAGTGATTTGTGACCCTTTGGAGGATCCTTTGAATGAGCTAATTCTCCTCGCCTGCTTCAAAATTTTCACCAGGCTCTGCATATCCTTGGTGACCAGGGTGGAGTCTGTGGCCTCTTTCTCTCTGAAAGGATCATGATCGTATAAATTGCCTGTTGCCACCTCTGAAAGCAGATGTTTTGTGCTCTCCTCTCTTCCCCCTCCCAGGAAGGTGTGACTGATATCAGAGCCCTACGAGCGAAATTTCAAAACGACTCCAACTTGGCCAACAAGCTGGTGCAGCCGCGCAAGAAGCCTCCCACTGAGATCCCACCCAAGCCGGCCTCCGGAGGTAACGCCGTGTCCAGCCCTCTGCCTCTGAGTAAGAGAGAAGCGATAAAACCCAAGGATGAACCTGCCCAACCTGCCTCCCAACCCTCTGCGCTCACCCAGTGCAACCCCTTGGCATGGCCTCGAGCCAAGCTGGGTTACATGGAGCCAACGGGGCACAGCGAAGAGCACAAAGTCTTGGAGAAACGACTGAGTTCTCCCGAGAAAAGTCCGGAGAAGCCTTTGCCATCCTCTTGCATTGATTGGCAAGGATCAGCCCAAACAGCTCCAGAGGACCCTTCGCCCACAAATTCTTTCCACCATGCCCTAAAGATCTGGGAAAACGCTTTATCCCACAGCGAGAAAGCAAACGTCATGCTCCCAACCCAGCGGGTCACAAACTTATACGTGCAGCCTTGCCTGGAGCGGAGGGCGATGGATGCTCCGGCTGCATCGGGTGGCAGCAGGACACGACCCTCTGGAAGCAAGCCCACGCTGGACCTGCCTGCCCAGGAGAAGGATGGTCTGCGTGGCAGCGGGCCGGCTCTTCCCCAGGCTCCCAGAGGACACAGGAGCTCTGAAGGAGCTGCTGCTGAGAGCGCGGTGGCATCTGCATTCTGCCCCGCGGGTTATCCTCCACCAAGAAAGCAACATCAGCGCCAGAAAGGTATAGTAGGCTGTACTCTTAACAGCGAGCGTACCAGCACATATGTGTGTAGGTGCTCTGGAATTGCAGGATACAGCAGCTGAAGAGAGAAGCTGTTATGAGATGGGACCCCTTAAACACACGGAATCACCTTGAACACTTCCAGGGATGGGGCATCGACAACTTCCCCGGACGACCTATTCCAGTGCCCCACCACCCTTACAGTAAAGAATTTCTTCCTGATATCTAACCCAAATCTCTCCTCTTTCAGTTTGGAGCTGTTACCCCGTGTCCTATCATTACACTCCCTGATAAAGGGTCCCTCCTCATCCTTCCTGTAGCCCCCTTTAGGGACTGGAAGGGGCTATAAGGTCTCCTTGGAGCCTTCTCTTCTCCAGGCTGAAACTGGCCCACTGGAGCACTCTCTTCCTTCCCTGAGGGTCCTGGAGATAAAAAATGGGCCTTAAACTGCTGCTGAGCTTGGGGAAGGTGAAGGCTCCTCATCTCCACTGAATTTTTTAAAACTCACTGTGAGGGGGGTGAGCCCCTGGCCCAGGCTGCCCAGAGGAGCTGTGGCTGCCCCATCCCTGGAGGGGTTCAAGGCCAGGCTGGACGGGGCTTGGAGCAGCCTGGGCTGGTGGGAGGTGTCCCTGCCCAGGGCAGGGGGGTGGAAACAGATGATCTTTATGGTCCCTTCCAACTTGAACTATTCTATGTTTCTATAAGAAATTGTCCACATTTTTAGAGTAGGATGAAGAGTGAGCACAGGGGAGTATCTTCAGTTTTTTCCTGCTTTGGCCTTGTAAACCTGACTATAACCCGCTACTATGTTTTCACACAGACATATAAAGGCTTGGCTTTTCTGCAAAGACAGCTTAGTTCAAATTAAAATGGCCTAAATCCTGAACTCTGCGCCCTCCCAGCTTTGAGAAAGGTCGTGTTTGAGCTTGGAGAGCACATTCTCCTTGCAATATTTCTTCCAGAAACCGGCGCTAGGAAACTGGGATGCTGCAAAGTTCTTGCTGACGTCACGCCGAGTGACGGGGCCCTGAAAAGATTAAGTCTGTGTTTACCCTGGAAAGCCACCTCGCTCGGGCTCTGTATGGAAAACAGCTATGCCACTAAATCCTGGCAGATTAAACTGTTATCGGTACAGAAAATTAGGCCAGTATTTTATAATCCAGAGGAAGGGAGCTGTCGAGAGCTGAGGCCCCAGCACGGTTCACTTTGTAAAAATCTTTAAAAATGGACATTTCCATTTACTTTGCCATTCTAACATGGCAAGAGCCCCACCGTGTAATGGGGACACTGAAACTGGGAGGGAGCAGAGCTGGTTAGCAATGTCTGTATAACAACTAATGATCCTACGTGGACTTTTTGCTTAAATGAGGGCTAATTGCTGCCTGTCCTTGTGCTTCTCTGGAGCAGAATCGGAGCCTCCCTTCTGCCAGCCCGGAGCAGGAAAATGGTTTGATAGTCCCGGGAGCAAGTGGCCGAGAGTTAAACCTCTCCCTTCAGCCGAATCCCTGGGTCCAGCCCCCGGGAAGCCGGCAAGACCCCCGAAGTTTGATCTCAGTGCTTTCCGAAGCTCCGTGCCTTCGGTCCACAGAGGAAATGAAACAAGTAAGAGATTTCTAGTCTTTCTCCCCAGACCTGTTCTGCAGAAAATGAATAATAATTTGCAGTTTATTGATATCTATAAAGCCCCCATTCCAAGCACGTGGAATTAAGATGCTGTTACATGTTCCTAACATCTTCCTCAAACACGGAAAAAAGAGCCTAGGAGTTTCAGTGAGACTGATTTTTTTTTTTTTTGCTTTTAATCTGGAAAAGGGATCTGGTTTTCCAGGCTGGACATCATCCCCCGTGCAGAAAGCCGCTTTCCTCCCAACTGGAGCCCGTTGTGAGCGGTTTGCAGCTGACTAAAGCAACAGCAGCTGCGTCCGCGGCGAGCTGATCTTTATCGCTCCGCTTCAGTGGGAAATGCCTTGACTCTGCGGCACACAACTGTGGGAAGGCACAATAAAATCGGTAGAAACTGGTCTGCTAATCCCCCCCCCTTCTGTTTTGAATACAACAGAGGGCAACGTCGTTAAATGTTCCAACATCAAGAAATGCAAAAGTTCAGTTTCCCATAATAAAATCCTATTGATGTTGCATAATGGAATATTCTGGACCGCTTATTAAGCTGCTAAATAGTTTTTCTTTATAGATACAGGCTTAATTATAGCCAGATCTTTAGGCACAACTTTTGCTGAATTCCAAGGGAGCTGCTTTTCGAGGAAGGGCTCAGCTAAACTCTCTTTGGCTTTAGTGTGCTAGTGCTTATTGGTCTGCCCTGGCCTTGATAAGAATAAGAGAGAGAGAGAGAGAGGCTTTCACTGAAACTCTTTTCTAACCTACTTGCCTTTTCTAAATATATTTATTTGATTAAGGAAACTAGTTAGATTTGTATGTCATTGTCTCCACGCTCTCTAAATATTGCTCAGTTATTGATCTCAAGAAGGCCTGAGGTTGTTGCCTGGAAACATGAAATAATGACATATTAACATAGCCACATCCCCAGTTTCTGCCGGCAATCTTATTTCACGCCTGCCTTTGTGTGCGGCGTGCTGCCTTGAGTAAGGGCCGTCCCCGTCACACCTCCCCGGCGCTGCAGCTCCTGTTCTGTAGGAGAGCGGTCTTGCCTTCAGACACTAATCCCCTGTGTGTTTGTGTGCAGCTGCTGATGAAGAGGATTACTTGACTCCTGAAAGGTGAGTTTATGGCGGGGCAACATGTGGCTTGTAGGTGATGGGAGCATCCCCATCCCATGGTGCGGGAGCATCCCCATCCCATGATGCAGGGGCATCCCAAGCTTGGGCAATCCCAAGCACAAATACAGACTGGGTGGAGAATGGATTGAAAGCAGCCCCGAGGAGAAGGACTTGGGGGTGCTGGTTGATGAGAAGCTCAACATGATCCGTCAGTGTGTGCTCACAGCCCAGAAAGCCACCCGCATCCTGGGCTGCATCCAAAGCAGCGTGGCCAGCAGGGCGAGGGAGGGGGTTCTGCCCCTCGGCTCTGCTCTGGTGAGACCCCCCTGCAGAACTGTGTCCACCTCTGGGGCCACCAACATAAGAAGGACACGGACCTGTTGGAGCAGGTCCAGAGGAGGCCACAAAGATGATCAGAGGCTGGAGCCCCTCTGCTGTGGGGACAGGCTGAGAGAGTTGAGGTTGTTCAGCCTGGAGAAGAGAAGGCTCCGGGGAGACCTTATAGCCCCTTCCAGTGCCTGAAGGGGGCTACAGGAAAGCTGGGGAGGGACTCTAGATCAGGGAGTGTAGCGATAAGGAGTAACAGTTTAAAACTGAAAGAGGGGAGATTTAGATTAGATATTAGGAAGAAATTCTTTACTCTGACACTGGCCCAGGTTGCCCAGAGGAGCTGTGGCTGCCCCATCCCTGGCCCCATCCCCAAGGCCAGGCTGGACGGGGCTTGGAGCAACCTGGGCTGGTGGGAGGTGTCCCTGCCCAGGGCAGGGGGATGGAAATAGATGATCTTTAAGGTCTCTTCCAACCTGAATCGTTCCGTGATTCTATGATCCCCACACAGCCCGGAGGGAACATCCCACTCCCGTAGGCAGTGATTTGCTGCAGCTCTGGGGATAGCGCAAACCTACGTGGGAAGCTCAAAGCTGGCTGCAATGACCTTCTCCTAAAGTAGAAAGCTTCCTCCCTGTTTTCTCCTCGGAGCTCTTTCAGCAGCCTGGAGAGCCCTGCCATGTTCATTAGGTCTGGTTTAGCTGGTTGGAGGGAAAATACTGCCAGGGCTTTGCTTGCACCCACCCACTGCGCGTTCTTCCCTTCCTGTTTTCCATGTACTCAAGCTTGGTGTTTTTAGAAGAAAGATGCTTTTGAGAACTGCTGCTGAAACAAAGCCCTGACGTACCTGGCAGGTGTCGAAGGGGTTTTTTTGCCAGCAGTGGAGGAACTTGCCCTCCTGCGTGTTTGTGCAGCCACTGCCCTCCCTCCTTCCCCATTCCCAGGGCTTCAGCTGTCTCCAGATGCTGAAACAAGATTTTCATGGAGTGGTGGTCCGAACTCGCTCATCAGAGGACATGAGCCAACTGGTTCAGATTCTGATTCCACAAGTGTCTGAACCTGCTCAAAAATCTGATTTTTTTTTTGTACAAGGGGATCCCGACTTTTTCTGGAATGTCTCTGACTCGTCGTGAGTGGTTGTGTAGCGGTCCTGGCTCTGTGCCACAAGAACAGCAAAAGTGGAGAAAAAGATATTCATATGTGTGTTTTGTTGTAGAAGCGGGAATATCCAGCTAGGAAAATAGGAAACAATGGCTGAACCAAAGCAAAAAAGAGGTGAATTCTTGAAATACTTTCTGTGCCCAAACAATGAACTCTTGCAGCAAACGACACAACAAAGTTGTGCTTTTCACGTCAGGAGGTGTTCCTGCCAGCCTTGGCTCGTGTTTTGTTTAACTTTTAACCTGTACTTGTCAGAAGAGAACTGGTCAAAAAATAACCAGCTCCAAAGCTGTCAAGCACCACAAGGAAGCTGTCCTAGTAATATATCGTAGCAAGATTAGCTATCTTCCGCTAATACTTGTGGTATGGTCTTTACAATAGGTCACTCGTTAAAAATTAACTGTGTGATAACTGGGGAAATGCGTTGAATAAACTCCAGAACAAAAGCAAAATCGCAGGGCTTTGGGGGCAGAAATTCCCCTCCCTGAAGCCCAGGGAGCCTCACCTCTAATGAAGTCTGGTCTCTTAGAGACGCTGACGTAGTTTTTTGTGCCAGCTAATCTTGAGCCCTGATTCCTTGTTTGGGGATAAACACTCTGCCTTCACTGATTCTAGTCAAGGGCCTGTCAACCCAGCTGTATTTCAGGAACGGTGTAGCACTGTGGTGTTTATAAAGGACGTCTGGTGTCCAGCCAAGCTCTCAAGATGCTATTTTATCCCAGGTTTTAGCCTCAGGGTTGGGCTGGGTAAGTGAAGGGTAGGGGGTTTTCCTCGTCTCCCCTTCCTTAAGCGATGGCACTGGGGACAAAATACCTGCTTGCAATATGAATGCAATATGTGTGTCCCCTTGAGTGGACCTATGGGTCCAAAACATGCTGTGGGAGCAGCAAGCCGGCAGGCACTGCTCCCGGCACTGGGGGGGCTGCAGAGGAGGGGAGGGGGGCAGCTTTCAGCATGAGCACAAGCTTCTGCTTGACTTCAGGTGTCGTTTCTTACGCTGATTTCACTACTGTTAAAATGCACCTTGAGTTTCTCGTTCCTCTTGTTCTGGTTTGCAACAGCTACTTGGTCCTTACTCTGTTGATGCTGAGTTGTGACAGCAGGGTGATTCAAGGAAGACCAAACCCCCCCTGAAGCTTTTTTATAGACTTACTGTTAAAAGATGGAGGTTCTCACTATAACTCTTCTCCAGGCTCTTTCACCGCTCTAGCCCGTCCCCCGCAGGTCTTGCAAGCTGCGTCTTGTGCATTTTCCACTTCCCAGTACGCTCCTGAGCTGCCGAAACCTCTGCTGCCGTGGGTGGAGGGGAAGCCCCGGGGCTTTGCCCGGGAGCTGTGGGAAAGCTTGAATTTCTCTCTGCACCCATTCCCAAACAAATCTAATTTGGCTTTCTGGAGAAGAAAAGGAAGAAAGGAGAAGGAGGAGATGGGGACTGGGCTGGGAAGCCCAATACTCGAGGCTATGCGGTGCTGTGGCCGTGACACCTTGTGTCCCCCCCATGGCTGACGGAGTGCCACTCGCTGTGTCAGCATGCAGTGTGTCACTTGATAAGATCAGGAGCAGGACCTTTATACGTACCCTCTGATATTTGTGTTTTCCCCTTCCTGTTTCCTGGCATGAGAAACAGCATGCCAAAGCAGTGCAACGGGGTCGTTATTAATTTTTAAGTAGCTGTGGTAGGTTTGAAAAATGCTGCGCGCCGATTTCCTTGGACCTTTTGTTCTGTTTCTACTTGAGGGATCGCTGTAGGCAGAAGCCCATAATCCCAGCATGAATCCCCCGATGTGCTGTGAGCCCTGTAAATGCTGCCTAGCCTCCCAAAGGAAAAACAGAGGGGGTGTGGAGTCGGGGGGAGGCTCGGCTTTCTTGTAGGCTCAGTATCAAAGCGCTTGAATTCCTTGTCCTTAAGATGAATTTTTTTCTTTTTCAGACTTCTAAAAGGACCCGAAAAAAAAATCACTTCTCTCTTTTCTCTCATCTTCTCAGTGCTCAACTTGAAGAGCAGCATAATTATGAAGAAACCCCGATGTACCTGAATCAGTCTGGGGACGCCACAACCTTGTGTGTCATTGAAGGTACTTTGCAAGGCAAGATTGCGAGGTGAATTACACGCTCTCTGGGATAGAGCCTTTAAAAAATGAAATAATGTAGTTTCTTCAAGCTGAAAAAAAAAGCAGCTGCGCGTTGGTAGGGATGGCCAAAGGTCTGTATTGTCCCTCTGTGCACTGTCACAGAATGAGGCGCAGACAAAAAAGAACCAGCACTTTGGTGGAGAGATGGTGCTCGGTGTAAAACTGCACTGGGGAAAAGTTAAGAGACACTACCCATGTAGAAGAGAAAGAAAATAAGGTAGTGAGGCAAACCTTAGCATTTTCTGGGGAACGGGTTTTTTTTTTTTCAAGGTACAGAGCTTTTCCATCTCCATCACTACTTCTTCACAGTCTAAGTTTCTCTATCAGAGTTGCCACTGCTCTGCTTTTACTTTTTTCAAAGTTTTCCCTTTTGGGGGAGGTTAGTTTCTGCCTTGTGCATTGGTTTTCTCTCCCATTGCAACAGCAGCCAAGCAACTTCTTTTGGGGGGCCCACCACAGCCCTTTTGGGTTTACCCAAACTGTGGCCGGCCAAGCTCGATGCCGCAGTCCTCTGAATATAAGCCAACATTCAAATAGCAAATCCAAGGCCCCTGGCCAGTAGGACACGGTGAATGTACCATGGTGAATGTGTGCCTGGACGCTGAGCATGTGGGCTGAAGCTGGATTTCACAACTTAAAATGCAGTAACTTAAACACAGACTAAAATGTAATACTTGTTCACAAATGTCTTTTCTAGTACCTAAGGAAGAGCCTCAAGGAAACGTGGTAAGTGTCCTCACAGCTGCTTTTGATCTTCTGTACCATACATACAGGGCTTTCCTATCTTAAAAATTTTTAATATCTGTATTTCTTATCTGCTGAGTATTTCTTTATGTGCATTGTCTGTGAAGACTCTCAAAAAATCAGAAAGAAATTGCACGAGGACTAATGAGGTTTCCAAACACGCTAGAGGAGAGAGTCAATTCCCTCGACTTCCTCTGCAATCGTATAAGGAAGTGATAACACCATCTGGACGCTGGTGGTAGAACAAGTAGGTGTCAACCACCAGTATCAAGATCATGAATTCTTGGAGGAAAAATCCACTGAATTTTTCTGTAATTTCCTGTCAAAGGTGGGCTGGTGCTGGTAATCCCTCTGTGAAGGCATAAAAGCAAACCTGAGCCAGGTTCCCTCGCACGGCAGCGCGCTTTGAGCTTTGGTTCCTAAGCGAGGATGACTCTTGTGGGCACGACTGTACGGGGTTTCATCCCCTGCTGCCGGGTGTCTCTGCTGCAAACTCTGAGCTGACTCTGTTCATTTTACCCTGGCTACAAAGCGGGTGGCAGTTCACCTTGGCAGTGGAGATATCCTGCAGGGAAGGCAGGATAGTGCATCGCAGAGGGCAGGGACTGCTGCAGCTGTCCCCAGAGAAGACCTGCGTGGCTGCAGGGCCGAGCTCTCAGGGGGTAGCTGGGCTGAGAGAACGCGTCACCTCACACCAGGAGATGATCATGTACTGGGTATCAGTTCCGGCTCTGCTAAAAGGGCGGAAACTACTCGTTGGAAAACGTCAAATTCCACTTTCAAGTCCTGACTTGCAAAGCAATCAAATTGTCCAGGAAATAGCGCAGGTTTCCAAATGCATTTATCTGTGCATGATCTGCGGAGAGGTTCTCTGGCTTGGCTGTAGTCTTATTTTCTGGTTGGTTGGAAAAATCTTTATTTAATAAAAAAACCTTCCTCCTCTTCCGTAAGCTCTCCAACCTGTAATTGCTTTCATTCTGACCAGTAGCTTCATTGGCCTGATCCCTTGCACTGTTATATTATCCCTGTACAGTTTGTCAATATGTGTATCCCCTGTCCTGCAAAGTAGAGGAAATATCCTTGTCTGATGACTATTCCAAACGTAAAATGCTTCTGGGCTCTCTGAAGAAATATTTCTTTAAATACTAGATGACAGTTGAGGCCTTGTATAAAAGCTTGACTGCTGAGAAAAGCACCGTGGCTGAAGGCTTTCCTCTTCTTTATTCTAGAAACAGAAGACCTTTTTCTTTGCCAAATCCAGGTAATTTCCTTTCCTTTCTCTCAAGCTTCTGCTAACCCCACAACTAACCCAGGTTAGGGTTAGAATATTGTAACACTCAGTAAATAGAAAGAAATGTCATATATTTCATGACCAGGACAATGTGGGCGATGATGCTCTTCTGTGTCAGCACTCATGGTTTCCAAGATTATTTTAATTCTAAAGCATATCTGGGAGGGAGATTTTCTTCTCTCTTCTGGCACACAAAAAAAATGCTTTGTCTTTTCCTACTGAAACCTGAACTCTTTCAGTGTAAGGAGCGAGAGGTGTGAGACTCTCATACTGGGACACTGGGTTCCAGGGTCCAAAGGTGTGTGGTAAAGGCAAGGTCCACACCGAATTTCACCCTATAAATGTCACCTTTCAAACTCCTTGCAGTGTATAATTACTGTCACTGGCTGACGGCTGGTTTTTTTGATGGGGATTGAAGAATCACGTGATAAAAGGGGGTCTCTTTAGTGGGAAAAGTGATGCTGGAAAAAAGGAATCATGTTCTGCCTCCTATTGCTGTATCATCTTCCCTAAATTGCAATATAGTGTGGTGAGAGGCACATCTTGTGAGCCAGGTACCACCAATGGCAAATGGATCCAGCTTTTCCATTCCTGCTACTAGAAAACAATCATCTTTTCTCTTTTCTGAGAGTGATTGCTATTACCCCAAGTAACCAGTGGCCTTTGGATTTGGATTTGCCCTTACTTTTAGTACTGGTGGTCTTTTTGTCATCTGCCTCATTCAGATGGAAAATGAGCTGCTTATTTGGGCACAATCATAAAGCAATCTGTTTGCCTGTGACTTTGCTAAAGTGTCTCTGTGCCGAGATGTCTCTCATTTCTGAAATTTTCAGTCCTGGAAGAACTATAATCGAGGATGAAAAAGAGGAGAAAACAAGTCTTGAAAGAGAGAAACAGGAAGGAAAGAAAATTATCAAGGTATCGTATCCTTGAGATTACTTTTAATAAATACTGTAAGATGTCTTTTCTCCTTCTGTCCTCCCTTTCTTTGGGAAACAGTTGAAATTTGAGTCCTCAGTCCTGGAGTTTGAGTCCTGGGGTTTTTCTGCTTTCTCTTTTGCCTGCTTATTTTCAACTGCTACTGCCTAAAGGGAGTACTACTGCCTACGTCTACTAGAAATCCCTGATGGAAAAGGCCATGAAACTGTTTTAAGTCCACACAAAGATAACTTCTATTCTCATAGATGTATATATGTAAGTTATGTTAACTTATATTAGAAAGCTGTTTCTAAAGACTGTATTGACCAAACCAAATGTCTGATCTCAGACAGGTGGAAATGAATACGTATCTCCCATTAGCCAAGCCAAGGAAGATGGCAGAGGTGGGATGAAGGTGCCACAAGTGAAGTGCGATGTGACCAGTGCCCAGACTTCAAAGCGTCCTACCCCACAAGGGCTGGCAAAAGACGGAGCAGAGTTCTGTGAGCATCTCATTGTGCTGTTGAGTGTTTCCTCAGTCCTCAGTCCCATCTGTTGCCCAAATGTCTCTTCCATATGGGAAATAATGTTAAATTTGGATACAACTCTTGAACCAATTTAGTTAAACCAGGGCAAAAGGTTGCATACGCATTTGTATTCTGGTCTGAAGCATTTATTTTGGCTTTGCAAATAGCTTCCTAAGTTGGTTAACCATCTGCGTAACTCAAACCGAGGTGTTTGTTTTTCTAGCAGATTGCCCTTATCCGAGAGAGCTGAAATCCATCTCCTCTGCTTCTCATAATTTATTGAGTCTCAGAAAAGGGTTTGGCTGAGGCTTGTGGTAGAAACACACGTGAGCAGGAGGAGAGCCTGAAGTCTCCCCTATCCCTTATTAAGATGGATGATGGCTCCTTGCTCCATCTTCTTAGTAGTGCCAGTGGGTCTTTTTCTGACTTCGGGCTCCTTCTGTCACGATACTCTGAGATAACGTCCAGAGCTGGTGATATGCACCTTAGCTGCGCAATTAAACCCAGTCACCTCTCCTCTGTAAACAGTATTTTGCAACTTCAGGTATAAGTGGGCATGGGGGGCTATTCTGCAAAGGCTTACTCCTGCCTCTGCAAGCCGTTAGTGTGATAGGGAGCGTTTCAAAGATGAAAGAGAGAAAAGTAGCTCTGTTGGGCTCTGTGGGCAGACCAGGAGTGTGAAGGAGGAAGTGTAAATTGTCTGTGGTTGTTGTTATTGGTGTGGTCCTCGGTTGTTTTTTTTTTATATTATTTTATTTTAAATCACTTCATAATAAGTTTCTGGTTTGGTTGCTGTCTGTTTTTGTAAGAAATCTTGCTGGTTTGCTTGACCTTTCAACAGCTGGAGGTAATTTCTGTCGGGATTTTTTTTTTTTAAAGCGCTCATGGTGAGCCTCCTGCTATTGCTTCGCCAGAGAGGCTGATTCGGAGAACTGTTTGGTTCCCCCCCACCCAGCCTTTTCTTCTTCATGGGGGTTTGAATGTTTTGCAGAAATGTTGGTCATTAACTAGACCGTATTGTGGTGGTGCGTGTTTCTGGTACTCCTCTGTTCATTTAGAAACACTGCTTTTATTTATGTGGCTGCATTTCTACGTTATTCCAACTCTCTTAAACCAGTTGTAAGGATTTGATATTGACACTTAACAGTGGCAACACTTCCACTAATAATCTTTTTCTCACCTCATGAGGTGCAACTCTCACGGTCTGTTTCAGCCCTTGGTGAAATACATCTCTGGGATGCTCTCTTCCCTTGTCTCCTTTCTGAGATGTTGATTTACAGGTGTATTCCCAATAGACTGGCCCGTTATTTGGATCTCAGCATCTCCACCAACCATGCTAAGCTCGCCCTTCAGTCGCTTTGAGAACATCCATGAATAGTTTTCTGGTGAGGAGCATTTAGGTCAGAGCTGCCACAACCGAGAATATTGAGGGACGTTTTAATTTTTTTAAACCTAAAACATTTTAAAGCTTTAAAACATTTTAAAGTTAAATGCTTTTTCTTTCTCAAAGTGGATCAGAGCAGAGACTTTCCTGGTCTCGTGGAGTGGAAAGTTTGTCTGTAGGTTCTTATTTGTTGTGGCATCAACTGTTGTCCTCAATGGTTGTCCTTGCCCTGAGAGTAGTTCCTCAGAAAAGCTTCTAAAGCTAAGGTCCTTGCTCGTTTCCAGTGCCCTATGTGTATGTTGGTGCTCCAAAGCCAGAGGTAGAAGGAACAGCCTTGAACCACAACACTTGGCCGTCTCTGCAGGCACCAGAGGATGTATACGATGACGTTGAGGAAATGCAAGATAGACTGTAAGTATGGACCTGGGCTCTTTGCAATGGACGTGTCTATGAAATGTCTTTTAAAAACCACGCTGCAGCACATCCCCATATAATATTTCTGTCTTTTAGCAGCCAGGCGTCAGAGGCCTCAAGTCAGTTTGCGTCAGCCAGCAGTAAGTGCAGCACATGGGGAAGCTCGAGCGGGAGCTGCTTTTAATTTGTGATGGTCCCTGGGAGATGATGTGAATAGCTTCATTTAACTTTCAACATCTAAAGTGTCTCCTTCTGGCCTGGTTGCTCTAAATTCCCATAACAACCAGTGGAGAGCAATACACGTGTCTAGCGTGGAATTCATTTGAGCAACCTCGAAGCCTCTGTAAGAGCAAAATGTAATGGCCTGGGTGCAATTTGTCCAGCAAACCTCACCTCATCACTACTGAACTTGGTTTGTGATAATGGCATGCCTTGGTTTGAAGTTTCAGGAAACAGCTATGAAGAAACATATGAAGATGTTGAGATTGAGGGTGATAATCCAGCAAAACTGGAGTAAGTTGCGATTTCTTAGCCTGTATTTCAAAATGCTGACCATACTTCATTGATTTCACATGCCAGGTACTGGCTGGAAGCCTTTTTTTTTTTTTTTTGTCCTAAATGCAATTGCAGAAAAGTTGTCTGGGTGGGTTTCTTCCCCCTCTTCCTCCCTTTTTCCCCTTTGGCTGACACTTAGGGAGCAAAAAATAGTTACCAAAATTAACCCCTTAAGCAGTGAGGCCTTTCTGTTAGAGCCTGTAGCACTCTCCATCCATTGGGAGCGCTCCCCTTACAGCCCTCTGCTTGCCTTAAACACACAGGACGCTCTTCTCACCCTTCTCTTGATCAAAAGCGTTGCTCAGCTTGTAGCTGAGAAATTGCACCTTTTTTATGTGCCAAAAGAAGTAATGCCCAAGGGACAAATGGGGACATTGTCCCCACAAAAAAAAAGGGGCAAAATGCTCACATTTCAGATCGCAGAAGTTCGTAAAGCTGAAAGGAGCCCAGGCTGGGAGCTAATGCCTGCAGCTGACATGGTGGAGCTGACTTGCAACCTGCTCTTTTTTTTATATAGTTTCTCAAGATATTTGCTTCCACAGGGTGTGTTATAAAAGCAATGAGTTTTGCAGCCTCGGGTTTATACGTTGCCTGAGCTTCCCAAATGGATTAAGAGGTGAAACGCGAAGTCGGTCGGTCGTGTTTTTACTTATTAGCTTTGTGTGGCTCCCTACCCTCACGCAGTAAAAGATTTCCTGCATCCCTTTGTAAGAAATAGAGACAGCCTTTGGGAATGGCATATGGGCTACACGCAATTGCTTCCAGTGCATCTGGTGGCTCCCTTCTAAGGAGCAGTGTGGGAGGAATAATAAGGTGTTGCTGTACATCTGCTTTTCCCTTACGGATGTGAGACGCGTACTGGCTTGCATCTGGATTCAGGTCTAGCTGATGCACGCATGTAGAGCCTGTGTGTGTCGGAGAGGGGGAAAAAGTATCGGAAACCAGAAACCTTGGAGGTGTCTGGGCACTTATTAAAAGCTGAAAGTATAATTTCTCTGCAAATTGTCCATGGGAGTTGAGTGGTAGATGTGCACGGGCTTCTCCCGTCAGCGGGTAGCGTGTTGGCATTTGCATCTCTCTCCTGGACCACCCATGCATGTCCCCCACCCTCCGGGAAGTGTACCCAAGCCTCTTCTGCCCCTCCCTGCACATGGGTGCTGAGCAGCAGCAGAAATCAAACTCTGTTGCTGATTCGCAGTGCATCTCGCTGGGTCTCATCACAAAGCTAGGGCTGGGACCAAATTCACGGGGTTCAGAGGTCAGTGCCTTATCCCCAAACAAGTCTTTATGGAATCTTTCTGTTGATCCCACATGCAGGATTAGGCATGCTGATACACATAAAGTATTTTTAATAGTACTTGAGCATGGGTAATGTCCCCCAGGTGAGGATCCTGGTTCTTCACAGATACCTTATTAGAAAATTGCTGTGTAGCTTTACAACCCCCCCGGAAACTTCAGAGAGGAGTGTGTGTAGTGGAATGTCCTCCTCAAAAGTGTATACAATAAGAATGTGTGATGAAGGGTGGCACAGGCAGATGTTCCTGATGTCCTGCTTTAATGCGCACTGCATGCTTCTGGGGAATTTTGTCCCTTTCATCAGGGATTTTTACTCCAAATACACCTGGATCATTCTGTAGTTGCTGGGTCAGAGGAGGACAACTTCAATTAACACCGAAAAATGTAAAGCTAAGCAAAGGTTTGGGGTTGGACTTTATAATTAAGCACCTTTTGCTGTGGGGGTGCCTATCCCATTGAATCCATCATTCATCTACGTGATGCTATTAAGTCTTAAACCCTACTGCTGAGCTGAGGTTAAAGCTCTGCTGACCTTCCTTTACCTGCTTCGGGATCTCTGGGGCTATTGCAGCTCCCACTGGTGCCTCTTTAGTTTAAAATCTGTTTCTCTTTTGGACAGAACAGAAAACCACAAGAGATTTGGAAACTTGTTTAAGATAGAAAAGTTGAAGCTGAAGAATATCAAGCTCAAGGAAAACTTAAGGTAAGAAAACGTTGGTTGTCCATCCCTTCCCCCTCCAAACCTGAGGGTTCATGTTTGCAATAATTTGAGAGCAGGAGGTCTAGGAGTAAGGAATACAGCTTTATCTGGAAAGTTATGCCAAAAGGGCTTCGATGAAGTCATCAGGAGCTCCTCTGGCAGATGTGGCCAATAGTCCGTCTGTGCAGCTGCTCCAAAGTCTCTGGCATGAGGAATCTACAGCAGTTGGTCCTACAGTGGTGTCCCAGTTTTCATAGGATTTCTGCTGCCTTTGGAATCTTCCTGACAGCTTGGCACGATGCAGGCACACAAGGAAACACAGAGACGTGATCCCTGCTGCCTAGACCTGTGGGCCAGGATTCGGCAGAGGCTTCTGATGTGGCTCTTAAGGGCTGAGCTTTTCTTATTCCAAGTACCGTTTATAGTCAAGCTGGCAACAGCATCTGCTGAAGAAGTTTACTGTTGAGTCTGTAGCCTAGTAAATTAGGGTAGAGGATATTGTGTAACTTCCTATAGTGCCCTTTCGGGTACTCTTAATTTAATATTCACACCCCTGGTTAAGGTTGCATGGGAGCTACCTCTTCCTCAAGCGCACAGTAGCTGCCTGCGGAGCCTGTCCTCTACGGCTGCCAGCGTGTGCCTCACTCTGCGCACAGTGCCTGAGGCCAGGAAAATGCTACTTTTTCTTATTTCTTTGGAAAGTCCAGATTAACCCTTTCCTCTTGTGTCTGAGGAAGGTTTGTTTCACTGAAAAACCTTTTCGCAGGAGGTCCTCCACCGTGTTGGTGGCTCCTTCCTGAATTACTGCTAAATACCATTATACAACACATGAACAACGCATGGCTCTTGTTGCTGCCACGGAGATGCTTGTTTAGCAAGGGATGTAATTCTGGTAAATTTGGTTGGTGTCATGGTGGCACTAGACCTGCCTCCGTCGCTTCAGCTGCAGTGCTCATGGCTTTTTGGGTGATGCGGATGTGCAAACTTTCTCTTTCTATCCACAGATTGTTTTCCGTCTCGGTATCAAATTTAGGTAAGGAACATGCATGTATCTGGCTGTTGCGGTCTTTTGTGTGTGTATGAAGAAGCAAACGTTTTGAATGATGGAAAAACAACTTTAGGCACCGTGCCTTTCTCAGAATCGTGTCATGTGGCAGTAGTAACTTTGAAGACTTGATAGACATTTGTGCTTCATTTGAGGTGGGTTTTTTGCTTATTTTTGGGTGGTTTTCTTTGAAGAGGAGCATTCCTCTTGCAGATCTGAATATATTTAGGAAGGCAACGTGTGAAGCAGTCCACGCTGAGACACTGCTTCCAGGCTGGCGGTGGGTTTTAACAGTCGACCGCGCTCCGGCAGCTCTCTGTAAAACTTTGCCGCTTATCACTGCCTGCTGGAGGGACAAGTTCACGCCTTGTGTAAATGGGGGTGGATGCAAAAACTGTCTCAACTAATCCAGCCTTGAGAAGGTGCTGGAGTGAACGGACCTGCGTCTTCAGGATGGAAACCCTGCCTGGGCTGGTTGCAGTGGGAAGCTGGGGCTTTGCTGCTGCTTCCGCTCCATCCCTGGAGCTGGATGGCCAAACCCATGCAGGAAACTGCCCCACAAACACAACTAACAAACCCAAGCATCCTGCCTTTTGTTTTGACTGGTTTTCAGACTCCTGAGGATCTTCCTTTCACATTGCCTTGGCCCCTTTGGGTTGAGCTACCAGCAGCAGCCCCGATTTTCCTCTGCAATCCATCACTTGGAATACCAGGCTCAGAATGACATCTCCTAATAATTTTCTCTGCTGCGTTTTGCTTGACAGTGGCTGTTTCCCAGGAGGACACGGTGTACGATGATGTTGAGATGGGGCAGAGAGAGCCGAGGTGAGGAGGGTGCCCTCTCCTGGGGCTGGTCTTGGGCCAAGGAGATGTTCTTCTTGGCACAAACCTATGCCTTGGGGAGCCTGCGGTACTGCAAGCCACCGAGGGTCATGAGCTGGTTGGGATTCAGTCCAGGTGCCCTCTCCATGCGTGTTTAATTTGGCAAGGAGCATCCCGCAAAATATTTCTTCAGTGTTACCTAGTTAGTGCCAAGAGACGTGAAAAGGAGAGAGGTGCTCCCTGAAACACGTGAAAATTCAGATAGTTTTCCTAAGGAAGGAAAACTCCAGCTCCCAGACCCGATAATCAGCCCCGTCCTGGCAAGCTCCTTGTCAGAAAAATTACTTTTAATAGGAACAGCATGTCTTGATGTCTTGCTGCCAGATGATTGTGGCGGCAGCGCGTGCTGGTATAAATCGCAGCAAGTGTTTGCGCTTCAGTGGTGGGTGTGGGGGGAGGCAGGGAGAAAAATCACAACTTTGTAGGTACACGGGTTTGGGGAGGGGGGCACGGTCTGCTGGAAAATCCTGAATTTCTGTGTGGCTCTTTCGCCTCCCCTCAGAGAGAAGGATGACAAGTACAAAACCTGGATGCCAAAATTTCTGCTGGCGAAAGAGGATAAGGACCAAAGGAAAAGCAGCGATTATGCAGAAAGGTCTTGATTTCCATTCTGTGTTTTCCCATGTTGTCTTAACTTTGTACGGTCTCTGAAGTCATTTGCAGGAGTGGGACGCCCCTGATTGTGCGCACATTCCCTGTTGGCTGCCGCTCCAGGGTCCGTTCCCTTTGAACTCCGGCTTTCAGGAAACTTTGCAGAAAATACCTCGAGGGCAAAACAAATTCTTGGACCTGAGCTGTATGCAAGGGGGGGCTACCCTGAGGGTCTCAACCTGAAGTTGTATTGTGCCTTCCCACTTAGCTAACACAAAAAGGTGCTACTTGCTATGTATTTGGCTGTTCTTCTGCCCTGGTCAGTCCCATTTCTTCTTTAATTGTGCCTGAATTAAATATTTGATCTTTGTGGATCAGCTATTGCTATTTTGGCAGGAGCACTGTGTTTAGAAGCCCTTTACACAATGTAGTAATTGCCTGTGTGTTCGCCTTGCCCTTGTTTTAAAGTATGGATGTCTTGGGTTGTCTTTTTCCGGTTGGGTTTATTGCATTGCATCGTCCTGTAGCATTTGTGCAGAAAAGCAAAATTAAACCTTTTTGTTACCGGTGCTGCAAAAATTCACATGGAAGTAGGAATTTTCATTTCCCTTTTAGAGTAGAGAAACGTGCGTTGCAATGAGTTTTTTCATGACCCAATACCCAGGACTTCAAACAAATGCAAATCAGAGATCTATTTTATGGGTTCTTACCACAGAGTTCCCGCGTGGCGGTTCCTTACACACCCCTTGTTGTGTTGCGCAGAGTCACGCCTATAATTTTACAGACTCTCAGGAAGCCAATGCAATTTCATCTGTTCCTTAGAGATCACAGCTCCTGCAGGCTGAGACTGCCAAGGAGGAATCTCTTCACGGCTTAGAAGTCCCTAATTTCAGCTCTTGTTAATTTTAAGTGCACAGACGTTAGCCAAGGATGAATAATTTATTGCAAGTGGGTGGGTTTTGTTTGGCTGGTCTTTTCCTGTCTCGGTTTTAAAATGAATGTCACAGCTGGAATTTTATGTACAAACCAGAAAGAGTGGCATCTCCATATGCAGGGAATGCCCCAGCACGGATGGCCATTGCTCCCCTTGAGCTGGTTATAAGAGCTTGTTTTCCACTTTACAGTGCCATGCAAGTGTCTGCTTGGGTGACTTTCTCCTCCGTGTGCTAAAAAAGCAACAAAAATTTGGAGACCTGTGTCAAGCCCCACTTCCATAAATGACTCAGGATGAGAGTTATCTGGGGTCCCTTTTGTGTTTGAATATAAATCAAACCAGGAGACAAATGGCTGGGGGAAAAGCGAATTGTTGACTTCTATAAAAATACGACTGATTTGAAACACTTGATAGAGAGTTAGTTTGTTCCCACGCTGCTTACAGAGAATACAGTTATTCCGAATGGAGATACAAAATGGCTCAAGTTGTTCTTACCAACAGGTTTGAGTTGTATATTCATTGTTTTATGAAAAATAGAGACGTGAACAGTGTGCTTTGCTCTTCCAAGAGTTCATTGCAGGCAAGAGCAGATTTAGGCTCTGGGTTGCATTTCCCGGGGTGCCAGGGATTATTTAAATGGAGCTCACAAGTGCGTGTGTTTCTCCCTCTCTCGACGCAGAAAGATCTTCAAAGTCAAGAAGAGTAACGCAGAAAAAAGCAAGAAGATGGAAAAAGAAGAGAAGTTTTTTAGAGAAACATTTATGGTACGTGTCTCTTTTTAGAGAATTAGCTGTGTCAGAGGAGGAAAGCAGCCATGCGTCATGCTTAAGAGATGCATGGTGGAAAGTTGTTGGTTCTTATCTATGCTGGGGGAGATGTCCAACTGACCTGCCTCCTTCTCCCCTCATCTGGGATCTTCATCTGGCGTGTTGCTGGTTATTTTCCCCCTCTTCAGCCCCAAGCAAAGCCTCACAACCTATTCTGAGATCTCTTATCTCCATCCCTTCCCACTGCCCTTAAAGACATCGCACATGAGTCTAGAATTAACCCGTGCTTTTTACTTCTTCTCTGCAGTATGATAAGGAGATCAAGGTCATCAACACAGCCACTGCCGAGTGCTCAGTCCCCAGTAAGAGGAGAGTTGATCTCCCGCTCACAGCTGGAGAACAGCTGGATGTTATCGATGTCACGGCGGGCAGCGCAGTGATTTGCCGCAATTCGGAAGGCAGATGTAAGTTTGCAGAAAGTCTCTGGCATGGGTGGCCACTTCTCAATACAGTTTTGAGGGCAAGCAACAGTAAGTTCATTGTATTTAACCACCGCGGCTTTATTTGTTCAGGAGTTTACTAATTTACTTCTTTTTTTCCCCTTCTCTCAGATGGGTATGTTCTAGTGGAGCATTTGAACTTCAGGTAAACTCAGATCATATTTATTATGATGCATATTTTCTTCTCCATCCTGTGTATGGATATTTTAGATCTGAAGAAATGTACTTAAAGCTTCTGAAGGCAGGGGAAGGTTAATGTAAACAGCCAGTATTAAATATTAAATAAGTATTTCCAGTTTTAGTCTGCTATTCTGCTGTTACACAGGTTTCCAGTCCAACTGCCGCTAAAAAAAGCTGCACTCCAGTCATGACTTGTATAAATTGGAGATTCTTGACTTGCCTTCAGATATGCCGTATTAATTCACATCTGCTGCAAACATGGGCCACTCGGTCTGCATCGCCTTGCCAAAACACACCCTTAAATCCCTTGCTGCAATATCATTTCCTTGCATGCTCATGCATAATTGATACAAATGACCCTCCTATTGCCCAGGTGCCCATTGCTCTGAAACTTTCTTGTTTTTTTTTTTTTTGAGACAGGCAGTACTAACTGCCCTGAGAGCTGCTCTCCCCTGGAGCATCCCTGAAGGTCCCTTCCATGCTTCCTGCATCCGTCAGAGTCCACGTTGGTCAACTGTGGAGAGCTGATGCGATTGTAAATAAAGTTCTATTTTTCATGCTTACAGTTAAATGTGCAAGAGACGTTTCCTTTTTATTTTTTTTTTTCTCTCCATTATTTAGAGCATGTTAGTTATTTTCAGGATTTCTCACTTTTTGGAGTACCTCGTGGGTCAGCTCTGAAATAGCTGTGATATTTCTACATTTGCATGAAAAAAATTGCGCAGTTTAGTTGCTCCATCTCGCTACTGCCTGTTTTAGGTGCTGGAATTGCAAGACTCCCCAAAAGATTTGCTCTTTGGAAAGCAAACCATATCAATATGAACTGGTTTTTGTCCCGAAAAAAGTATTGAGACAAGAAGTATGAAAAGTATCAAGACAAGAAGCATGCGCCGCCGCTCTTGCTGGGTTAAATATATAAAATAGTGGAAAACTTGACTCATTTCTTTCCAGGAGACATTAAAAAAGAGTAAATAAAGCATTCAGGCAAAATATACTTTATTTTCATAAGCTAACTTAGGCATCCCAGATATGTAAAGGCTGGCTTCTGGCTCCCCCCCAGCCTCGCAGCGGCAGTTACCCAACAGTTGCCCCTGTGTTTGGGCTTTTCTCCGCTGCCGGCCTGGAGGATGATTGCTTATTTGAAGAAAAATGCTCCTAAATGTAGGAAGAGAAATATAAATTGCTAACGGCTTCTCCTCGGTGTATCCAGTGGATATCTTTTCAAAAACCAGAAAAACGTGCACAGAGTTTTAACACGGCTTTGGAATAAAAAAACCCAACCCTAAATATGACTCTAGTGTTGAGCTTCTGCCCCTCCCCGGCACATTTTTAAGAGGCCATATCAGTTTGCTCATAAATAGCCCAGAAATGTAGATGGTTTAATTAGAAATTATTAAATGTTCCAGGCTTAAGAAAACACAGCAAAATAAAAAGCGCTGCTTGCCACACGGCCATTTCAAAGCTGGCATAGAAGACATCAGAAAAAACAGAGCAAATATTTAACGTTGACTTTTAAGTCTATACAGGCATTCTTATTTATTTTACCATGTGGTTACTATTAAGTGCGTTGGCCTGCATCCATCCTTGCAATAAAAAAAAATAAATAAAACAATCCCCTGTAAGCATGCACAGCTTTGCAGGCTTGCCAGCCCAAATATTTAGACTTCTGTAGCGGAGATGGAGAGTTGGGGGAGCTGAAGTGCGTGTTTGGCTTCAGAGCAGGCTGGGCCATGCGCTATGTCCTTCACTTACAGCCTTTGCGGGGAATTATCCCGCTGGAAGTTGAGGAGACGGTTTACTTGGGGGGGGAATTTTTTTCTTTTTCCATGGCAATGTTTAGGATTGATCCTGTGAAGAAAACACCTCCTTCCTCGACGCCTTCCTCATCCTCCTCCCCATCCAGGACCGGCTCACAACTCCTGCAGTCTATTAATCACATGCTCTGTAAGCACTGTAGGCAAATCTTGTATTAGCCACATGTGCTAGCTCATTTTTGTCTCCTACGGAAATTATTTTACGTTTTTTTAAATTAAATTTAAAAAAAAAAATATCTCCCCATATATCCTGTGATGTACGTGACCGGGCCCCCGATCCTGGTGCGATTATGCACAGTCTTTGTGGGGTTGCGACCCAATGGGATGTGAAACACAAACTTCTGCGCGGGCATCGGCAGCTGACTTCATGCAAGGATGCCTTGCTTAAACTTAAAAACTACTTTTCTTTAGGGACAGATTCCAATGTATGCACTTGATATGGAATGACTCAAGACAATACAAAAACCTTTTGCATATAGCAACTTAGATTTCCTTAATTAAGCCACAAGTTTACTATATTTAGGTCAAGTTACTGGTCAGGAAATGAAATTCTTCCTTTTTTTTTTTTCTTTTATACCCTTGCCGATACATCCTAAACACATCAAAACTTGAAGTTAATTCTCATGTGAATTTTAAACCCTGTTGCTCCACGTTCCTTCTCAAAATGGAGCTCACCGTGATAGCCGGTCTGATTTGCTGCATCGGCAAAAGGTTATTTTTGCACAATTATCTTTTACAGAATCGCAGAATCACAGAATGGTTGGGGTTGGCAGGGCCCTCTGGAGATCACCCAGAGCAGGGTCACCCAGAGCAGGGGGCAGAGGAACGCAATGCTTCTCTCCATGCTTTTAAATGCTTCTCTCCATGCTTATGCTTAAGGAGTCAAGATCCGAGTCAGCACAGGTCCATCAGCTCTGCTGGATGCACGATAATACAGAAGAAAACCTTTGGCCCTCGCTCCTGGCCTGTATTTTGGGTTGGGGAAGCTGATTCTGTTATCTATTTATATATTTTAATTCCCCTCCCTGCCCCTTCGCCCTGCTCCCCCCCTCTCCAAGCCCTGGGGGGCATCCATGGCCCTGCAGACGGGATGTGCCGGGAAAGTCTCCAGAGGGAAACTCTACCAGCCAGCCCCAGCCAGCCAAAAGGGACTGTGCAATAAGTTAGTTTTAAGAATTTGTTGCTCTTGCCTCTTTTCATCTCTGAGTTTATTAAAGTGCAAATGTCAACCATGGAGACAGCTATCGCATGCAGTGCAGTACACCGAGAAACACTTTCCACACCATAAATGGAAGGTAAAAGGCTTCGTTGTGATTATATCTAATGCACAGTTACTTGCACAAAGGACAAAACTGAACCTAGGCTCCGTGCCCTTCCACAACAGCTAGCCCCAGAAAGTACTAAAGCAATTCATTTGAAAACAAAACCTTCGCCGGTCCATCAGTTGACAACATAGAAAATGCCAAGAAGGATGGAATATTTATAGAGCTCAGGGGTTTTTTCTGAGCTTCATGTTAATGGTATGTTTGAAGGGATGCTTATACTCAGAGCTTTTAAAAGTTCAGTATTTTAATGAAAAAACCCATAAATGAATAAAAATCATAAATCATAAATACTCCTTATAGTATGAACAAAACGTTACAATGGACTAGTCTGATTCCTCTCTCTCACAGAGCTGAGGTTTGTCTGCCCAGAGATGCTGGGCCATGGACACTACAGTTATCCTCAGATTCAGTTTTGCTTTGCGCTCTGAAATTAAAAAAAAAAAAAACAAACCAAAAACAACAACAAACAAATGCATTGAGGTACAAAACATGTGAATATAACATGATACAGAACACATGAACATGCTTTCAGCAACAAGAATAAATATCACCAGGTCTACAGTACCTACTTCACAGCTTCATGAGAGGATAAATAAACTATTTCAAAACTTGAAAAAAAAACCCCTATAGAGATGAGTCTTACAAATAAACTTTGAGTTTTAAATTAAGGCAGCTTCAGCAGGAATTTCAAGGCTTGTGTTGAAAACAGACTTTTTGTAACACCAAAAGTGCCCTCATGCTTTGCAGCCAGAGCTCTCGTTTACCGTCCAGTTCTCCTAATTTTGCTGACCAAAACCGAGCAAAGATACGTGCATCCAATACACGGAGTATCAGATTTTTCTCTCAGCAGAGGTCAGTGTTTGGTCAATAGCATAATGTGGGAATTCTAAAAAAACCACTTCATCTCTCAGGCACGGGAGTGCGGTACCTCTGAATGAATCGTGAACTCCGTGCGCAAGAGGCAAACTGGAAATTCAGAATCATAGGAAGCTGTTGCTTTTTTTTTATGTGAGCGACGAAAAGAAATAAAAGAGGGAAGCGCTAAGGAAGCCAAAGGAAAGTGGTGAATGGAAAGCCCATACCAAAGTAAGACCTGAAGAGAGGTGACTCGAGGAGGTACGTCATACACCTGAAACAAAAACAGATCCTAAAACTTTTCAGTAAAATACTTAAGGAGCCGGAGCGGGGATTTGTTTGGCTCATCGGAAGGGATGGGATGTGCGATTCTTCTTCCCCCCGCTCCTCTCAGCTACTAAAAGGGTGAAGCCAAATAATTGCACAAGAAATGGTACTTCAAGTATTTAGAAACACGGCCTGCATGTCTCACCGGCGGGATTCTGCATAAACTGGGAGGGGGGGTTGTGCACCTCGTGAAATAAAGCTGTGACTTCCAGCAGTCCTGATGTATGTTGAAGGCACGATTTCATGTCCTGCGCGTAGGGCGCTCTTCCTTCTCTATGGGTGCAGACAAGACGACTGGTGATAAAGAGCAGTGAAATGAAAAGGAGCAGACAGAATGGTTATTTTGTTCAAACTTCCTCTATTCCAATACAGATGCCATTATAATCACAGAAAAAAATTGTATATACAACAGACACTAACCAGTTGCTTCATTTTTTACAACACTGCCCAAGTATACCCCTGTGCTTCTACACCCCTGATGAAATGCTGAGTTGGATGTCCACGTTGAAGATGCATTTCTGACCCCTTTAAGAGAAAAAAATAAAAATCCCGCTGCCTTTGCCTGCTCAGTTCTGACTCCCGAACACCACATTGCCCCAAACCTCATCGGCACCACGGCTTCTGCCGGGGAGGGTGGGAGGATGCTCCTGGCTCCCCACGCCACCTCTCCTCCCCTCCCCAGACGAGGCCAGGCTGGGTCCGATGGGGTCAGCTAAGCTCCTCAGGGGCTTTACCTTGAAGAGGGTGTAAAAATATCATCCCTTTTCTCCGGGTCCTCTCGCATGCTGGGATTAGCGTGTGCGATGGCAGGCGTGCAGGGCACACACCTACCACACACCGGGCAAATCAAACTGAGACACAGGGATGCCACCTGCNTTTGCATTTAGTCTCTCTCCCCCTCGGGCTGAAGCAAAGTTTAGGTGAGTTTGTGGCTTGCAAAGCAGAGGTGTCCAGTGGCTTTTGAAGAATTGCACTTGGAGGAATTCAAGTTTCTGTAGTTCAAATAGGTTTACCCTGCTTTTCCTGATGGTCGTGCGTGTACCAGCATCACTGAAAAAAAAACCAACCAAAAACCAACTAGACCACAGTGTAACAGTGTAAAAGTTAAACTTTTCCTCTGGAAAAATGTAACTGGAGGTCAGCAGCTTCTTTGCAGCTGGGAACCAGAAAACAGCCTGTGTCAAAGCAAAATAAATTAAAAAAAAAAAAAAAAAGAGACTTCTCAGACTATTTCAAAGCGCAGCGTGGATTTGGGTAAGGCTGTGAGGGACAGTGATTGGATGTGTTCCTCGCAGAGGTACTTCCATCGGTCCCACTCGCTCCATTGCCTCTGCTGACATCCAGCAGGAAAGTTGCTTCATCTCTTTGTATCTCTCCATATGGAAAACTGAGCCACTCTTACTGCCTTCCAGGCAGGACTGGCTTTGCAGATCCATATGTGAGTTAACGTTTGCCAGGGTCTGAGAAGAGGCCAAGTGCTGCAAGAGCTTATTCTACCAACTAGAAATCCCACCTGCCTCCAGGAAGCCAATATTTCCTCCCCAGGGCATTTGCTGCCCTTGAATGCCATTAGTTCTGCTGGGTAGGAAATCCCAGAGGACAGGGGTCATTTTAAGGCGAGACATCTGTCCATCTACATGCTTCTGAGCTGCAGATTGCATCGAATGCACCAGCCCCTCATCGACTGGGCTACAGGTAGTTCCCGGACAAGCAACTTGGCCAGATGCTCCGGTGGGAGCGGTGATTTAAACAGCCTTTTACATCTCAAATACATTTCACGGCGGGGGTATGGACTCTCCTGACTCTTTCCTGGATGGAAATTAATGTCTGTCCCTCTGGCTGCTCAGCTGCCCTCTCCTGCTCCTTTCCAAAGGGGCTCGTCTCCAGCATCCAAAACCATTTAGGGCTGTTTGCTCAGCATTCGCTCGTGTCTCAGCTGGGTGCTGCTCAGCTTCGGCTCCGAGGTGGTTATTTTTGCATGCAGGAGTCTGGATTCTCCATCCTCGCCAGGGATGACCTGCTGACACCACAGCACTGGAGACACGCGTCGTCCGAGAGCCACCAGGCACAGCACCAAAGCAATCCTCCACCCCAGAGTATTTATTTCATCATGATAAGGTAATAAAAAGCTCGTTACAAAACCTAGGAGTACTACAAATATTTCCAGTGTTGCTTTTAGAAACAAAATTGTTCTGCTGCCGGGTTTATAATCCAACCACTGCTGCGTTGGATTTAGTGTACGAGAACTTAACAGCAAAACTGATTTGTTATTCTGTTTTTGGAAGCTTTTGTGCGGCTTCTGGAAAAATTGGAGCTGTAAAGTCCTGACAGAGAGAATCCAAGCGTAATCTGTAACAAAAGTAAGGCAATTTTGTGTTTTTTAAAAAAAGGGACTTCAGGCTGAAAATGTCCATTTAACTGCCAGTAGATGGCAAAAATATCCCGTATTTGTCTTCATTACCTAAAATGATTAGTACAAAAGGCTTAATGTGTCGTTCTCTTCCTTGCTTCTCATAGAAACTTGCAGAAAGTATAAATTAAAGTGCAACTGTACAAAAAAAACCCTAGCAAATAACCTCGATGGGTCATAAGAAGCTATCAAAAAGATGGATTAATTTCTTTAAGTTGAGTGACCGCATTCCTGGGATTAGCAGAAGTTCTCCTTTGCTTTGTTTCTTACAACAAAAGAAAAACAGGAAAATAAAAAACCCAAACCCACCCAGGATTTTTTTTGGCAAAGTTTTCATAAAGCATTTGTTCCTTGACTCATTAGACTATTACGTTCCTTCTCAATCAAGTAAATGGAATTAAATACCATCACAAAGCCAAGCAGATGCCAACGCTGCCCATTAGAAGAGGCCTATGTAATCAAAAATAAAATTCTTTTAAACAAAGAAGTCACGCATGCATTAGAGTTTACCCTCGAATAACAAGAATTTGACCTTAAAAATTGCTATAGTTTGTCTTAGAAAATAAAATCCTATCCTCCAGATAGCCAGTAGTAAAGGAAGAGTGAAAGGCTGGATTCGGATATCCCTGCCTTATCAGCGGAGCGGTGAAGGTCACAGTCCGGTGGGCAGCGGTGGGACGGGAGAGCCCTTCAGCGTGAGAAGTGAGTCTCCGGCGGCGCGAAGCTGCGAGCGGGGACAGTGGGGACGGCGGTGGATTTGGCAGCGATTTTCGGGTGGTGACAACCAGGCAAAGGCTTCCTGCGGGAAAGGCGAGAGGTAAATGCTTCGGAGCCGCGCCAGGCTGCTGGCTCTCGCCCAGCCGTGATGATCCCCACCCATGGTGGGTGAAGAGATGGGTTTTCGGGGGGGTCTCACCGGCATCCTGCCCTCCGTGGGCGGCTCATACGGACCCTTCTTGGGATCCAGCCCCTGGAGGGGAGGGTGAGGGGGTTGGAGGTGGAGGGGTGACAATTAAGGGCTGGGAAAAGAGCAAGCTGCCTTCACCTTTGAAGGTGGTGAGAAGGTTAGAGCCGTCCGGGGCTCCCAGGAGGAGGAAATAAAGCACCTTACGGGACACTCCTCTGCAAAGACTTGACACACGGGGCCTTTCCCACAGCACCTTTGCAACAGGACCTTTGCACATCCCACCTTCCCCCCATCTTTAGCTGGGAAAAAAAAAAAACCAAACCAGAGGGGAAGGATGGCACATTGCGCTAGTGCAGAAGTGTCTGAGCAGCTGCTGGTTTTAGGAGGAAAGTGGTACCAAAGGTGTCCAGATGCGAATGCTGCAGAGCTACTACATTACCCCGTTTCGTGTCGCTCCTGGTCGACCTCTCTGAGCTGGCTCAGCCCATCCTGCCCCTGCTCTGCGCAGCAACAGGGATACAACACCAACTTCGCTGCGGGCTACCTACCCCGCAGAAAGCTTGACCATGGGTCCGTCAACTCAGGATGAACCAGGGGTGAGGTGTTTACCCAAAACTCAGTGATACGTTCACTACTTTACAGCCATGCCAACATTTCCCATTCGGTTCGCTTGGATAAAAAAGGGTATTGGATAAATTTCACTACGGTATCATGAGTGAAATAAAGTTATTCATAATTTCCTCAGTGCCTTGTTAGAGGGAAGTATGTTTTGGGTGTGGAACTGGCTCTGTCGCAGGCTATGGAGCAGTGAGGGGTAGAGGAGGAGGAAGGAAGCAGAAGAAACAAGGAACGGACAAACTGGACCAAATCCTCACAGTGCAATACCATGTGTGGAGGGACTGGTGCCTCGGTGCTGCCCGTCAGCGAGCCAGGGCCATGATCAGGCTGGCGCACATCTCAAAGAAGTCCATGGTGTGGCTCCCCAGGCGCGGCGTCACCGAGGGGATGCTGCCGACGAAGGAGCCGCTCAAAGAGCCCATCAGCGACTGGCACTCGGCGGCGGCGGCGGCATCGATGCTCAGCCTCGGCCGGTGCAAGCCGGCGGCGGAGCAGGAGCGCTGCGGCGTGGACGAGCCGGACCTCTGCTCCATCACGTCATCTTGAATATAAAAAAAATAAGAAAAGAAAAAAGTGGCATTCATTTGGCATCTGCAACGCGTGTTTGGTAAGCAACTAGTAACAGTAGTGGGGAGAAATGGATCAAAGGTGCTTTCGCTGACTTGACACAGCAGCGTAAGCATTTTGAAATGCAAAGAATGATTTTTAAATTTTTTTTTAACGCTGCCAAACTTGCCATTTTATGTGTTTTCCATCTCGCCTTGCGCCATTTCCCACTTACCGTCGATGCTTTTGAAGTCCAAGAGATAGCTGCGGTTGTCCACCTGGTAGAGCTGCAGGCTCATCTTCACATAGTTGCCCGTCACCGGGTTCTTGCGGCGCACTCTGAGGTGGTAGGAGTTCACCACCTGCAACGGGAAACTGGCTTTCAGGAATAAGATTCAAGGCAGCAAAAAGAACATTTCTCTCCTTGCTTTTTTCTAAATACTAGCAAGACACCTTAGAGAAAAAACACGGTTACTAGAAAGAACAATGTCTATAAAATTAAGAAAATGGGTTCATGTCCTATTTCCTTACAAAAGCCGTCTTTAAAAATGCTTCTTAGGGCTCTGATTCAGACGAAGCCGCCGTGACCCATCTGCCAGGCACCAAACTGATGTTTGCTCCTCCCTCACCAGCAGCAATGGCCATACGAGCCAAAAAATCCACTCGTAGACCCACATACAAGCACCGTGTCCGTGAAACCAGGGCACCTGGGGAGAGTAACTGCTCCCATCGGCGCAGCTAAATTCGGCGTTCGTGAATCAGCCCTGAGCTGTGCGTTTTCTCTTGCCGCTTCCCACCCTACAATCTGCTGCATCTCATTTGCAAGGAGATTTTTTTTCCTCTGTGCTATATTTAAGAAGCAATTGCGTGGATGGGAAAGCTATTTTGATGAAGAGTCACATCTGAAGTTATTCTTGGGGTGGGAAAGACTATTGTGAAACCTCCTCGTACCAAAAAAGCTCCACTGCCTACAGGAAGACGTTGGGCTGACTTGGTTTGTGAAGCTGTACCAGAAATCCATCAGGTTTGTTCGCTCTCTGTAAAACCATGCAGCTAACAAATGTCTGGCTGGTGTAGGGATATGCATCTGGAGACAGTCCATCTCCTGGCTGCTGCAGTGAAATCAGGTTTCCGGGTGCTACTTGACTTTAAATTTGTGATATATAAAATAAGGAGGTGATAGGAGGCTTTAAAGAAGCAGCATAGCGATGTTCACACTGTACAACCCCTGGGACCTGCAGTGAGGAGGGTACCTCCTCCGGCGATGAAGATCTGGACTGAAATTCTCCTTACCTTGCTCCCGATGCTCACACGAAAGGTCATGAGTCAGGAGAGTTCACGTCAGCGACTGCACCAAGAATTACTGAATCAGGCTCAGCAGACAATATGAAGGGCTAACTTGGGGATTTATTAATCGGCCTTTGAAAAAGATTGTGACTAAATGCTGTGTAGCTCTGAAGAAATACCTGAAGGGAGTACTGTCAACGAAAATGCCATCTGGGTTTAAATCAAGCTTCAAGAAGCTAAGCCCTAAACCAGGGAGGCAGTAAGTGTGTCTGAAAGCACATCTGGACCACGAGTACCGCTCCACCTCCATCGAGGAAAATGCCACCTCATCGATGGTACAAACTCCTGTCCCCAACACCCTCCCGCCCCTCACCTGTGCATCTTTAACGAAGATGCGCATCATGCCATTACAGCACACACGACTGCTAGGATGCAGGCAGAAATAACGAGAGTTACTTTGCTCAGAAGCACTCGAGATGACCTCGCAAGGAATTAGCCACTAAAATTAGAAATGCGACCGGCTCCTCTTATCCCCACAGCTAAACGAGGCAGAATCATCTTTCCAGTCAGAGGCTTAGAGCGTTCAGAAAGAAAACCCTTATTTCAGGCTATAAATAAGCGCCACAGCTAGCATCTTAACGCAGCGTGTTTGTATGGGCAAGAAATAGCTGGGATGATCGCAAGTTGTGGGCATTTATTCGGAAACAGGTGAGGCTGTAACCAAACCTACCAACCTCCCTGAGCAATTCAGCTCACGAGAAGAAGACCCTTGAAAAGCAGCAGGAAGCACCAGCACTCCCTACCTTCCACTCGAAATCCAGCTGTTTCATAGCGCGGTAGACCTCGGCCATAATGTCATAGGGTTTGCTCTGGCTGCGGATTCCCAGGTGCCACTTGGCCTTTTTGACAGTCAGGGGTTTTGGCTTGGTGGTGTTGAGGGCATCCAAAGGACATCGCGCTTTGGGGCTGTCCGCTATCAAGGGTGGCATCCGCTCGGGATGCGGCTTCACGCCGGGAGGGATGTGCATGGCGCTGTCGTCCATGAAGGAGCCGGTGGGGGGGCTGGAGGCCAGGTAGAACTCGCTGGCTTGGTTCATGATCCTCCGGTTGTCGATGACGAGGTGGTAAGCCACCGCCAGCTGGTCCTGAGGGTCACCGCTGTACAGGCTGTTCATCACCTCCGACTCCGTGCATTCAAACTTTTCACAAACTTCCCGAACCGCGTCGTCGTCGATGACGGTGGCGTCGTAGGAAGGGTCCTCTGGGAACAGGTAACTGGGCAGCTCCTCCTTAAACCACTCGTGTTCCCTGGGGAAAGGCAGAAAGGAGATGCCATGAGCTCTGTGCAGGCAAGCTGGGGCAACCGCTGACACCAGTCCCTCACTTTGTCTAGCTACGACTAATCCTTAGCTCCAGACTGGGGAACTCATCCCAGCCCTGAACGGTGCCCCCCAGTCTTGCAACAGTGATGAGACTTTGTAAGCATGGCTGCCTGCTCGCTGGGCTTTGCAGAAAGACCTCAGCACTTACGAGATGCTCTCGCTTTTTGATTACTATGGGTCT
Source organism: Rhinoptilus africanus (assembly GCA_013400135.1). NCBI lineage: Eukaryota > Metazoa > Chordata > Aves > Charadriiformes > Glareolidae > Rhinoptilus > Rhinoptilus africanus. Next base: position 1,525,588 of record VXBO01007825.1, on the reverse strand, counting down.
GATGGAGATACAGAGCATCAAAGCTATCCAGGTACCTGATTCCCACTGATTTGCAATGAAGTCAACGATGATTAAGTGGCTGAACGGCATAGAGAGCCTTGTCTATAGGTTCTACGTGTCAACCGTAATCTTGCCACGTGTGCTGCTGCTCTAACATGTAATTAAATCCTCTAGTCTTAAAGAAATAAAAAAGGCATTTTACTTGAAGGGTAAAATTAAGGCCATCCATTGCAAACGTGCTAAAAACCTGAGAACTCCTGAAAGTCCCAGTAACAAATTTAAGTATATGCTTAGCACACCAGCTAGATGTAATGATTACTATAAATTTCATAAAACGCTTATTGGGCTTCCAGTTTTACAAAATGTTTCTAAAATGGCTCAGATTGTGAGAACTTTGATGTCCTACCACCAGCCATGAACTTTTAATGATCTCTGCAGGCACAAATATCTGCTTAAGAACCCATTTGTTCCCTTCATCTTGAATTTGCAGAGCGATGCATGCAGATAAAAGGTTCATGGGCACTGCACTCATTGACTAGACAAGAAAACTCTACAGCATTTAAAGATGAACTATTAGCTCACATTTTAAACTATATCCGATATTTATGGATTAAGTTAGTCATTCTTGGGTTTCTCCTCCTTTTTTATTGGATAGACACGAAGTACAATGATTACCCTTTTACTCTGAACGGGTACCCAGAGGGAGGTGGTCTTGGTAATGAAAAAAGGCTGGTGGATATTAAGTTCTTAGGATTATTGCATGACTGGTTTTGCTAAGCACTGTTAAGGGATTTTTGAGGCTATTTTATAATGCAGTAAAATAGCATATATATACACAAAATCTATATAAAATCATCACCCTGTTCATCATCACCTACTGCCAGCCGTCAGAATCCACCTCTCCATCAGCACAAAAGGCTTCAGGAGTGTTCCTTGCATCGCTTGTGGCAAAACCCAGCTGGATTAGCTGATACTCCTGCAAACCACCCTGCCCACCTGCCCAGCAGATGACCCCCAGGACAGCCACCATCCTCTGCCACCGGTAGGCTGGAGCCCCCCCGAACACAGCCAGCCCACCCCGTCCCACCTGGGCTGACCTGATGTCCTTGATGGTCGCTCGCTTGAGGGGGTCAACCTGCAGCATGTGCATGAGGAGAGTGGCAACGGAGCGGTTGAGGTATTCAGGGATGTAAAACACACCTCCCCGGATCTTCTTGAAGAGGGTGGGGACGTGCTCGTCATCGAAAGGCAGAGTGCCACAGAGAAGGGCGTAGAGGATAACGCCGCAGCTCCAGATGTCCACCTCGGGGCCGGCGTACAGCCTGTGCGAAGGCAAGGGCAGGAGAAACGGTTCACCCCCCCATCCTCCTCTCCTTAGTTAAGGTGTAGGTCCCACTGGGCAAGCTGGGGACCCTCCGCCAGCAGCCACAGCCCACCCCAGGGCTGCTCATGCAGATGCCCCCAGCCAAACCTGGCATGGCAGGCTTGGAAACAGCATGGCAGAGCTGGCGTGGGCTGCCCATGCTCGCCTGGATGGGCATGTACATCCCTGCATCCGCCAGACCCTCCAAAATGCCAAACCCCACATTTCCAAGAGCTCTGCCAGGCTGTTTGCTCCTTGGTCCCAAGGGCTCAGCCAGCAACTCCTGTTCATTCCGTGAGGCAGATCAAACAGCAGCGGATACTCGATCTTGGAGTGTTTCTTTTTGGTTGAAGTTTGTGTGCTGGTATTCAAGGACTTCCGACAAGCTGCTAATACGCTCCCTGGCATCACCAAGCCGGGACACCCCAAATATGCAGGTATTCCTGCTGCGTGCTTGCTCGATTTCTCTCTTTCTGCTACAACCAATGCTTTCTCAGAGATTCTGGGAGGCAGTGCCTACCCTCAGCCTGTAAAACCCTACCAGAGGCTGAAATGGGAATACAGAAGCCTCTTCATGAAACCTCAGCATCCTGCACTTGCTCCTCCAAAAAAGCATCGCCGCAGACACACTGGTGTACAAATAACACCGGTCATCCATGTGGCCACTCTCTGAACACCACCAAAACACTGGCTCTGCTCCTCCAAGGGTGAGACTTTCCACCGGTGAGGCCAGGCAGAGCAGCAAAGTCACTTTGGAAATGCGGACCATTAGCTAGATTCCCCTTTAGTCCTACCTCCATGCATGATTCCAACAGATAGGAAGCCCGATTTGTTTTCCTGATAACTGCGTTGCCTGACCAGTCGATTGGACTTTTAAGCCCAAATGAGATGCACTTTTATGACTCCGAAACCTGAGCTGTCACGCTCTACTGCTTTTGTGCTCTCCCCAGCAAAGGCGGCAGGAGCCGGTGAAAAAGTGCAACATGTAGGTTTGGTTTTGGTTTCCTTTCTTACTTTTCCTGTTAATAAGCTGTATTGCTTGTATCCTTCCAACAAGCGGGCTCTGCATACTGGGACTCATTAACAATGTGCCTTGTCTCCTATATGAACTGAAAATAATGTGCTTCTGGCCTTTATTGAAAAGGGCATGGAAATGATATGAATTGGGTTTTTTTTGGAATCACGTTAAGAGTTTCTGGCTTTGTCCCCCTCTTGACAATGAGGATTTACTTGCTTTCGCACGTAGAACTGGGTTTTTGGATGCTGGTCTAATTCCTAGGATGCTCTGCCAACACTTGCACTGGTGTAAACAGGGATAAAATAATCATAATCACAGCTAAGAGACTTTGAACAAAACATTGTATTTAAAAGCTACAATTATAGGCAAAAATACGCTGGATTAGGAAAACTAATGCTTGTGCAAAGGCTGATTCAAAAATATGGGGCAGATAGTGAGGAGACGGGCAGTTCAAAGGACCATACAGAGGGATGAAAATTTGAAAATCTGTGTTGGCAATCCTTTCTACGCTATTATAGAGTTAGGGAAGTAAGTACATTCGATGTAACTTAGGTTCCTGCCAGTAAGATACAGGAGGGAACAGTTCTGTATCAACGTGTTGAAGTCCAATTCAACCTTTCAGAACAACGTTGAACGTCCCACATGTTGTACAGATGTGGCACACTGAGAGATGCAACCACACTGGAGGTTTGCCAATTCAATTCACCAATTCAAAACAAAGTTATGATGGTTGAATCTACTGTCATGAAAAAAGAACCCTAGCTTAAGGAACCAGAAGACAAGTATTTTCAATACAAGAGTTCAAAGTGTAGGGAATTGATTAAAGATACTCCAGATTCTTCTGTTAGTGAGTAGATTTCCTCATTAACATTGTGTTTTACATTATAGGTGGGCAAGAGAGAAGGGGCTGGTCTGGAAAAGCCTTTCCATCTGAAATCTCAATATTTGCATCCAAAGAGGAATTTTCATCCTCTTTAATTAGCAATATAAACAGTCAACATCTGTTATTAATAAGTCCTCCAAAGTAAACATCTTTAGCAAAACACGTTCTGCTATTACAGCTATTGAGAAATGTAATAACCAAGAAAATGTCCAGATTTTTGCCAGTAGATTCACCCAAACATATAAACACAGGCTGGAAGGATTCAGCTGCTTTTACTAGATGTGCAAAGCTGTTTCCAATCCCGAGGACAAATTGAAAGACCATGTGCTCATGTAGGCTCTGTTTCGAAGTGGAATGTCCTACCTTCCAGAGATGACTTCAGGGGCTGCATAATTTGGGGACCCACAGCTGGTGCGTAGAAATTCACCATCTGACATCATGTTGGACAAGCCTAAAAAGAAGATGTTTATTACGTCTTGATGTTTGATGTGAAGGTCCAAGCCACAGAGGACTCCGCGTCGCACAGAGGAGGAGAGGTACAGAGAGTGGAGGGGGAAGTTTGGAGGGAAACTGTTGACCTAATTTAGATAAAGTCCTTTGAGGTGATTTGCAAATCATCATTATTAGTAGTAGTAGTATTATTAATATTGCTACTACTATTATTATTATTTTCACCTCTAACCAAGGGAGGGTTAACTGTTACCATAATTTAGATAGAATCCTTTGAGATAATTTGCTAATTATTGTTATTATTAATAATATTATTACTATTACTACTACTACCACTATTATTATTTTCACCTCTAACCAAATAAGGGTTAACTGTTGACATAATTTAGATTGAGTCCTTTGAGCTGATTTGCAAATCATTGTTGTTATTATTACTACCACTACTATTATTTTCACCAAGGAATATTCACTCCAGGCTAATTTTGCTTCTCTAAGTTACAAATCCCGATGTTTTCTTTCTTTAGCACAGAGGAAACAAGACGTAATCCATCCCAGAGCACTTAGGTTGGATGGGAATTGTGCGGGGTCATGAATTGTGTGGGGTCATGAAATTTGTAAATCTTCAAAAGGATTTATCACTGTTAGAAAGGACTCACCGGGACCGAGCTGGTAGCCCAGCTATTTCAATGGATTTCAATCGGTAATGCCACTTTAAAGACTCCTGTTACTGCTCATTTGTAAAATGAAGCAAGGCCAAGAGCACATGGCCAAACGTACGGAAAGCACACACGAAAATAAACACACGCCGCCAGCTCACCCTGGAATTAACTGCACCGAGTCTGTCTTAAACATAAATTAGCCAAATCTTTATATTAGGTGATTATACTAAAACATGGCGAAGATTTGCAAATTACTTCGCTGCTCCATTCTTAGTGCCAGTACAGAAGAAGCCTACAAAAACTAATCCCTGCAAAAAAAAAAGGCCGGTGTTTATAACTGTGGGCTTTTCAGGTGAAGCAACTGCTAGTGGTTAGGAAAACAGGCTCTGGGTTTTGTACGGCGTGCTACGCCGACACGCTCCAGCAAGCGCCTCGGAGCTGGCTGCATTTCTGGAATGCTGCTGGGGTCACATACCAAAATCGGCTATCTTTGCATTCATGTGTGCGTCCAGCAGCACGTTCTCCGGTTTCAGGTCTCGGTGGACAACCATGTGTCTGTGGCAGTAATCCACCGCCGAGAGAATCTGCTGGAAAAGGCGTCGAGCTTCTGCCTCTTCAACCTGCGGGTGCAAGGAGAAATAGTCCCGAAGGTTGGTCTATGCACAGAGCTGGCAAGGGAAGGTTTGACTTAGCAAGGAGCCAAAATATTCCAGGGTGCAGAGAGAAAAATCACGGCGTGCTTGTGACCAGCAGCAGCAAATAAAGCAGATTTTTCCCCCCGCCTTGCATTTTATAATGCGCTAGTGTTTTCAAATGATACAGCCCAGAGATGAAATCAGACACCTAAATTTAGCTGAGCTATCAAGGAGAACTTATTGGTGGCACCTATGAGGCAATGGCTTGCTGTCCCAAGGGGACCAGTTCTGCTACACTGCACATGCAGTTCGAGGCTGGACAAAACACCCCAGAAGATGCTTCAGGGAGCGATTCCTCAAGGACAGATGGCTTTGGGGGAAAAAAAGTGCTAAAGGTGGCATATTGTGATGATTTTAATTACCTATATAGCTATATTAGCTATAAAGTTGTATGAGCTATATTAGAGAAATTATATTTAAAATTATGAGGAGACTGGTTATTGTTACTGATGACTTCTTAAAGACTGTCTTCCTGAAAAATTCAGTTTCTGAATGCAAAGGTCAGAAAAGACCCAGATCAGTCGCTGAAAAGATAAATGGGTAAAAGATAAATGGGTAAAATGTGCTGGAAATCAGAACTGTAGGTAGGAAAGTAAATGGGCTCAGCTCCATCCAGGAGTGCGCTGATCTAAACCAATTCATTGTAAATGTATTGGCTTTTTGTAATACAGAGAGGAAACGTATGATGGGCTGATCCTTCACCTGAAGCCTTGTTCTGGATGTCCACTTCAGCCCATTTTCATCTCCTTGCTCTGTGATTGCTCCCTGCCTACGAGGATGTCCACGGGGCAGACGCTCCTGATTTTCTTTGTAACCATAATATCACATTTCATGGGCTCAACCTACGCCTCAGGTGATTCATACCCAGCAGGATTACTGGCATTCAAAAGTGTTGTTCAGATAAGCCACATCCTTAAAAAGTCTTCAAAAAACCTGACGTGGAGCCAAGGGGGAGGCGAATGACCGGGACGGAGACCACACCGGCTGCTCTTCCCCTACAGTAAATCTGCTGATGAACTGTGGGGGTTTTGACAGGCAACCCAGAGTTAAAAATCATCAAAATATGCTAGTTTTCCAAATATTTGCAGTAAGCAACACGTTACCTTGGATATTTTGGTTTGCGTATCGAAATGCATCAGAGAACGTTGCAAAAAAATCGCACGCAACTTTTGTGCGAGCCGGGTACGAGACACTCCGGATGGGATTGCTGTGAAGCAACTTCTATTTTGGGCCTTAACCTTAACCACGTTCCCTTTAGCAGTTGCTTCGCTTCTAAACACCATCCTCTTCCCACACAAGTGTTTGGGCTGACACGGTACTGGCACTTACACGTCCATGCTTACAGATGTAATCAAATAATTCACCGCCAGATACATATTCCATGACCATGAAGAAGTCCGTTGGCGTGCTGATGACCTGGTACCTTCAAAAATACAAGTGGATTTAAGAAAAAAATTAAGAAGAACGGGGAAAGGCTTTTAAACAGATTATTAGTTTCATGTCAACCCTTAAAATAAGCATTTGTTTGGATCTTGCATTTATAATTGCTTTCTGCTTCTGAAAAGCCATCTCTTATTTCAAGTATGATGTTTCACTTGTCTATGAAAGGATCTCTTTTACAGACCTACAGCTTTCCTTCGAGACTTTAAATAATCTTCTGAACTCTCTGTCAGACAATCCTGGTCACATTTAGGATGGTCCTGACTTTCACATTTCCATTTTGCCCAAGATCTGTAACAACAGCTTTAGAAATGAAGGCTTCGTTAGCTGGGGGCAGGCAAGGGAGATATTTGGTTTCCCCCCTATCAAGGATAAAGAACACAAAGAAGAACTCTAGACACTAGCGGGAGCTTCTTTTGGAAAGGTATAGAAACAAAGACAAGCGCCCAAAAGATTTTTCACATATTAAATCCCTCTATATTCTAGAATGGGGGTGAAAAAAAAAAAAAAAAAAGAGTTATCACCCTTGAATCTCAAATTTATTCTTCATTTTCATTCAAAATGACCCCCGAGCGCTGCGAATGCGTTTCAGTGTCCCAGCTGGCCGTGATGAGCTGAGGTCAATGCAGCCACAGGAATTCATAGCACCACCAGCTGAGACCCCCTCAGCTTTATTTCAGATACATTGTTATTTGCCTTTTTTTTTTTTTTTTTTTACAGCTGACTTTCCATGGGTCCTAATTTGAAACAAACACATTTCAAACAATTTTCAGAGATCAGCAAGTGAAGAGGTGATAGTCCCATAAAGATCAGATCAACCAATTTTTTCTGAAGTGCTTCAGACCCGGACATCTAAGTTATTGTTAACTGCCCCATTATGTCTTTTATATACACGTAAAAAACTATTAAAAGAGGAGACTTATGCACCGTAGTCTCCTCCTCACCTCTTTATTTTATCGTTGTATTTCATGATTGCAGAATGTACCATAGGACACTGATAATGATAAACTGGGTTTAATTTTTAGGCTTTAATGGTTCGACAGATATGTGAACAGGACTGAACTGGCAGGATGCTGGACACACAGCTGAGGACTCTTGCTGGCTTTTTCATGAAATAATACCAATCTGTTCTCCAATAAATCCATGGAACTGTGAAGTTACTCTAAAGTCAACAGTTGCTGCATGGTTAGTTATTTAACCGGAGAGAGAATTTGTTTTCCCTTGCCTCTAAGTCCCAGGTATTTGCTATATCTCATGCCAGTTTTAAGGCTGACCTAAATGTCAACTTATCCTTGCAGTTACCATTCAACAGCTTTCTTTTATAGAAATGCCAAAGATATTATCGACTGCCTCATTAATGCGGACTGGCTGCACAAACTGGGGATTGAGAAGGAATCCCAGAGGCTGGAGCGCAGGTGCTGATTTAAAACTTAAATTCAGGGCCATCAGAGTGGCAACTTTGAAAACTTATGTCTGAATAATAAATTAAAAAAAAAAAAATATGTTCCTTTAAGCTCTGGATAATCAGGCCATTAAAACGTAAATCCTATTGACTTCAGGCCAAGGCTTCACTCCACAAACCTGGCTGTGCTGCACCTCCTCAGGGCCAGTTCTCAGCAGCTTCAAGTCCAGAAGTATCAAGCCTAAAAAGGGTCATCACAAACAACAACTAACAGCATCCCAATGCAGGAAAGCCCAGACCCTCTCTACATACCTTAATAATGGCCTCTACACGGATGAGGGGACAGCTTGGACTGGTTTAGCTGAGCAAAACCTGATGCGGGGACATCTGTTGGCTGTTACAACAACTCAGGAAGAAACATCTTCCATCATTTCTCAAAGCGCGTCCCCCATAAGTTAGTGGGAGACTCTTGAAAAGCAACGTTTGGCTCTAACGTGCCAAAACTTGACCACACACCGAACATTTTCTACTCCTCTAAGCCACCTCCTGAAACCAAGTCAACTGCATACACGAAGTCTTTGCAGATGGAGGAATAAGCCGGACACACGGCAGAAAGGGTACTTACAGTTTGATAATATGAGGGTGCCGGAAGAGTTTAAGGTTTTGAATTTCTCGTTTGATCTTCCCAACCACATCCAGGCTGCGTATTTTCTGTCTGTTGAGTATTTTTACCGCTACTTTGTGCCCCGTCAGCTGGTGTTCGCCGACTATTAGAGAGAGAGCATTGCAAAGTCACTAAACAGCGCAGCAAGATTCACACGAGCAACTTAGGACACTGTGATTTATAGGCAAAAAGCAACTCTTGAAGGGAAAAAACCAAAAGATGAGGGGGTGAAATATTTTAAACTTGGGTTTTGTCTCTTCACTTTATAGTTTTCCCAGTGGAGTCATGGAAGACAGAAGAGAGGGGACTTATCCACAAAAAACACTGACGTAAATAAACCAGAGTGAGTTGCTGGAGGAGGTCATACCCAAAGCTAATTTGCGAGGATTTATAGCATGTAAAAGCTAGATCGATCAGAAACACATAGATTTAAATGTCAGAGGAGAATCTCCACCGTAACACACTGGTTGAGTAAATCCCTAATAAGCCCGGTCTTAAACCTAGACCATCGCACTTCCTTTAAAAAAATGATATAGGGATTTTCCCTGCCCAAAATAGGACTGCGGGATTTGCATTACTAAAATGAATTCCTATTTATACTTTCTCAAGCATGCGTCTTGGTTTGAGGACAAGCTGCAGGAACACCGCTGCACTGCAAGAGCAAATTCTGGTTTTAGAAAAGATACAAACTTCAGCACGGGTTTTTATAATACGCACTTCGTGCACTGAGAGGCTGGTGCTTATCCCCAGGGTACAGGGACAAAGAGAAACACAAACTGGGAGTAGCACCACTGCCACTGGGGGAATTGCACTAACTTAATAATAAGGTGAGATGAATTCAGCATTGGATCCACTTGTTATCAATGAACAGACTATGCAGGAAAAAAATAGCTCGTTGGAAGCAAGATTTATACTGAAGTTAACAGCAGAAACTGCTTGAAGACTGTCAATCAGATGTTTATATATAAAAAAAGTTTCTCTGGCCATGAGCTACCCCTTCTCCCTATTTTCTAACGTGATATTAAAAATGGTGGCATATGGATGGTTTTCTTAGGACTGCACAGAAAACCTGCTTACAGTAAATGTTTGTGCTCTCTAATTATGAACGTCACCCTTCCAGTAATAACACAGGGCGCAAGGAGTTAATAATTATGAGCAAACCTGGTTATTACACTATTAGACTCTGTAATTTTGGAGGCCGTAACGAGCTGCTGAGAAGCGAAGGGGGCGAGCAGACGGCGTGAGAAGGGCAGGGCGGCAGCGCCGGCACCGCGCGGGGCACGCCAGGTCACTATTATTAGCCACCAGATAAGACCTGCCGGAGATTCTTTCCTCAGTAAGAGCATCCTAAAAATAAAACACTTTACTGCCCTTGAAAATTAAAGCACCACTTTGCATGCCCATTTTATTCCTCGCAATACTTAAAACTACCAGACGAAATGAGAATAAGCTAAGCTTTGCAGTATAGATGCAATTTAGGGATTAGCTGAGGGCTGGAGGAGGCAGATAATTCCTCTTGCGCGGTGCCAGGAGAGCGCTGTAAATAGTCGGAGGAGGCATTTTCCCTGGTGCATCCTCAGGGAGAGGCGAGCAGGGCAGTGCTGGGCCTGTCCCGGGGCAGGCAGGCTTTGCTGGAGCAAGACTCTGCAAAGCAGCGCCCGCGCAAGGGCTACAAAAGCATCTCCAAGCTTTACTGGGACTTGCCCGGGGAGGGGCTGGGGTACAGCCTCTGCGTCACTGCAACAAATTCTCCCCACGTTGTGCCAACAGTAACCTTATACAGAGCACCGATCTCTCATTGCCAAGGCTGTTGTGGTATATACATGGTATATATTACACCGAGGAGGCTGGGGAAGGCGTGACAGAGAGGGATAAGACAACTCCAGAAGACATCTTTGAGACCAAGTTTTTTTTCCCAGCAGATTCTGTGCCCTACAGCGCTGCCAAACCTCTGCTTTCTCTTTTCCGGGAGCACAAGAAGCTGTACTTTGAAAGCTACCCTTGATTCACTCAGTTTGCACTAAGCCATCAGTTGGGAAACTGAGGAACAGCAAAGCAAAGAGTTTTATCGCTGAACTAGGAAGAAACCCCTGATTTCTGCCATCCTTTGTTTCAAGACAACCCCTTCTGGCCTTATCCCAGTATATGCTTCGAAAAATTTTTATTATACACTTGGGAAAAAAAATAAAATGGCCATGCCTGGAATTTATAATTATTGTTTTTAATACCATTGTCGAGTAGCACATCCCCTTTCCATCCGTGACAAACAGTGTGTAACTCTGCGAAGGTTTGCTAGCTCAGACATATTAATAATTAAAAATAAATAGTCTATTTTGTAATCCATCCTTTGCTTACAGTAAGCAGTAGATACAGAGATATTATTGTTCCAGTCCCCAGGGGCTTGTTAAGCCTACTCGAACGCCTTGAGAGACAAAGAGAGAACACAATTTGCGATGTGGTGGGAGACTTTTAAGTCTTTCATGTCTGTCCGGCTGCAGCCTGTAGGTGCAGGAATTTTGATATGGGGCAGTAAGGACAACCTTCCCTCAGCTCATGGAGTCACCGTCTCTCACCCCATGTGCCAGAGCATGTTGATGGGATGATCCTGCCCCAGGATGAGGAGCAGCGTACGTCCCGTGCCTCCCGCAGGCATGGAAGGGGATGCTCGTGCAGCTCCTCTCTAATAGGATTGTCCTCTCCTCGCCCCAAGGATGGGCAACGGTGGTCTCAGGTGGTGGTGAGGAAGCCACCACCTTCCCTCTCCCTCCCTCTCTGGATTAAAAGCCCAGTGGGAGGAGGGAGGGCTGAGCCACAGACTTAGAAAGGGGATTTGAGCAGATGTCTTGTCTTTTAGGGACAAGTACTCAGGTAAGCGCCACCGCAGCTTAAAAACAGCAACCAGGGCTCTGCTGAGGAGAGCAGGGGAGACGGATCTGACACGGAGACGAGGAGCAGCATCGCAGGCTGTGCCACAAGAAAAACACAGCTGTAAAGGTTAGGCGGTAACGCTGACCCTAAACTCCAGAAAATGCCACCAAATGGGACGTGGCGTGAGCGTCCTTCGCTGCTCCCCCATCTGCCTGCATGTGTGACTGCCTGGGCACGAGGATGCTTCGGCATCAGATGATGTTGAGGAAAGAAGGGAAGAGTCTGACAGAGGATCCTTCTGTAGTTATTTTTATAAGAGAAAAAAACGAGGAATAGTGTTTAACTTACAGTATGCTGAGATAATCACTAAAACCCCTTGACAACATGGTTTTTTACAGCAGGTACCAATGAAGCCACCTCTGGGTGCATGTTTGGTGGGGCTTAGGTAGCGCAAGCAGTTAAATTTTTTTTTTTGCAAATTCTCCAGGGGAATGTAAAAGTTTAGGGAGGGGCACGAAAACTCCTTTCCTATCAGCTGTGCTGGCCCTTATCTCAGCCCGAAGTTAAAAATGAAATCCATCCAAGGCATATATTTAGCACCGCTGTATTAATTCTGCCCCAGCACCGCTCGCTCGTATGTTATATCATCCTTCCTTTCCCTTTCCTTCATCTGTTCAGTCTCCTTTAGTTTATCTTCCCTCCAACGCAAGCTTTGTCCTTCAGCGGGAAAAAGGGATCTGACCCTGACTCAAGGATCTGACCCCATGGAGGTGCCCTGATAACCCACCTAAACATAACTCAAGCACTGCTGGTCTTTGAGGGACCACAAATTCATCACCTCGGTGGCCAAGAAGCGTGGGCAAGAAACCACCAAGTGGCCACCAAGGACATTGTGCATGGCACCACATGGAAAAATATTTGTGTTACTCTGCTGGATTTTGATTGAAGCTCTCGTTGTGCGAGGGCTGTGGTCACAGGAGAGCTCTTTGGGGACCCGCAGGGTGGGATGTGCCCAGGACAAACACAGCAGCAATTTGTCTAATCTGTTCTTACCAACCAGCAGCAGAGGAGATGCCACCTCCTTCCTTCCTGGCTTCGCTAAACTCAAAATCCAAGATCATTTCCGCAGTTCTATTTTCTGCAAATTAATCTGATTTTTGGCCTGGAGGACAGGGAAAATAACTATCACCAGCTCTCCCTGTATTTGGCAAAATCCTACCTAGTAAGGTTGACCCTTGGCATGAGACCTCCTATCCATCCACCACATTCACATCCACCATGTTAACTCCTGCCACCTTCCTCCCTTTCCAGAATGGACGTTGGGAAGAAGTTCTTCCCCATGAGGGTGGTGAGACACTGGAATAGGTTGCCCAGAGAGGGGGTGGGAGCCCCATCCCTGGAAGTTTTTAAGGCCAGGCTGGATGGGGCTTTGAGCAGCCTGGGCTGGTGGGAGGTGTCCCTGCCCAGGGCAGGGGGGGTGTAACTGAATGATCTATAAGGTCCCTTCCAACCCAAACCATTCTGTGATTCTTGTAAAAAAATGCTGCATTTTAACCACCCTTTCCAGCTGGAATTTCGGTATTATCACCAAAATCCTGCTCCCATCTGCCAACCTATTTGCTCCCTTCCATTCCTTGTGGGGTCTTTCCATAAACGAGATCAAGGAACTCAATGGGCTTGAAACTGTTTCCTGCCGCATTTAGCTAGTTTTTAGGAGGATGAGTGCACCGACGACCCAGGCAGTGCTCAGGCAGAACAGACATCGCAACAGGGTGGCAGGGACTTTCTCTGTTATTAGATCTGGTTTCTGATGGCTCAAAGCAACTCTTCACCTCCAGCCACAAATCCAAGCTCTGGTTCCTACGTCATCATTACTAAATTTTTTAAAATTTCATTAATAATTGCAATCCTTAAAAATTGTAATTTATGATTTCTTAAAGTTGAGGAGTAAGGCAGGAAAAAGTGCTTCTTACCAAGTCTAGTGCAAGGCAGTTTGAAGAAAACACATCAGCAACAAGAGATGTCACTGATGGCACTGGCCTTCTTAGTGAAAAAGGAATTATTATACGCAATATATACAAAGCTTGAACGAATCAGGCAAAACCGTCTTCGCTTTTCTCTTGTTGATTGCTAAACAGGGTGAATATAGTTTATTTTCTAAAGCTCATTTGTTTAAAATTAATTCGGTGTAAATAGGAGATTGAGTTTCTTCATCTCAGTTTCCACACTCAAGTCCAAATTTCACGTGTCACTTGTAGGCAAAATATTAAGGTAAAAAAAAAATACAGAAAGGGTACTACTTAGCCATAAAGGATGTTGAGCTAGGGAATCTCTTTTATGTTATTTGAAATGTTTCTTCAGAAACTATCAATCAGCTTTTCCCAAAGTCAGGTCATATGTGGGGTGGGGGGTGGTGTTTGTGCTAGCTACTCCTGAAAGGTGGTTAAGGAAAAAAGGCTATTGTTGGCGGGCTTAATTTGGCCCCCAAGAAAAAAATTACCATTGGAGCACTTTTTGAGGTCTGCTGGTATACATGAGTGATTTAAATGGTCCTTACTGTTAGAAGTATTTACTCCGATAATTCTTTAGTCAGTAAATTTGCGGTTTGGGATTAAACACGGCAATATATTTTTAGGGGCCTGATTAATGGTCACAGGTGGATTTAGCTCCAGTGGTTGCGGTGGTTTCTTTCCCCTGCTGTCAATTTTGGTTTATTTTAAAACTCCAGTCACTGAGTGCGGGCACATCACCCCTTCCACCAGCCGCCACACCGTGGGGCAGAGGGACGCTGAGCGGGGCGGCTGGAGCTAAACCCATTTCCAACCAGGAATCACAGCTATCCATTTTGCTTCGACAAGAAATTTTGTTGGGGTTGTTTGTTGGGTTTTTTTTTTTTAAATATCTTGATTCAAAGATAAAATTTGCGTGTAATGGCAGAATTCCCAGGGGACGGAAATACAAATCTTCGCAAACCTTACAGCCGGGTAAAGCAAAGGTGGTGCCTTGAAGATGCGAGTTGGCCACCGTGGCATGGGCACAGAGGAGTCCCGGCGCTATAGCCCAAGCCAGACCCGACCCCTCCATCCCTGCCCGCGGCGGGAGCCCCTTCCCGGCCTCCCCGGGGAGATGCACAGCGGGAAAAACCCTTTTTGCTCCCGGTTCCTCGCGCTCCGAAGCGCTTGCCATCCCTTCGGGAAGGAAGAGGCAGCA
>VXBO01007825.1:1483232-1510717 GCA_013400135.1 Rhinoptilus africanus | reverse complement strand
GGGGGGCATGGTGCGTTAGGGCGGCATTGGCTGGGGGTGTCGCCCTTCTTGGGGTGCGCCCCGGTGGGGGGTGGGGGGGGGTTGAGCGCTCGGGTTTGGGGTGCGCCTGGCTGGGAGTGACAGCCTCCTCCGTGGGTGACACCGTCCTGGGGGTGCGCCCTCCCTGCCGTGCTCCCGCCCGGGAGTGACGCCTTCCTCGGAGTCACCTGCCTGGGAATGACGCCTTCTTTGGAGTCACCTGCCTGGGAATGACGCCTTCCTTGGAGTGCCATCGCCCCTGGGGTCCGCCCTCCGCGGGGTGCACCCGCCTGATGGGGACGATCTCCTTGGGGTGCGCCCCCTTCCTTATGGTGGGCCTGGGGGGGGGATGGCACCTGTCCGAGGGTGCATCTGGCCCCCTCCTTAGAGGGACACCCGCCTGGAGGGTGCAGGTGCCCGAGAGCGAGACTCTCATTGGGGCGCACTCTGCTTGCAGTGCACCTTACTTGGGTTCTTTACAGCACACCCTTTTTGGGGTGCACCTGCTTGGAGGTGGTACCCTCCTCGGAGAGTGTGTGCCTGAGAGTGACCCCCACCTGAGGGTGACACTCTCCGAGGGGTGCACCCACCTTATGAAGCACCTTCCTTGGGTTGGTCTCTCCTTTCTGTGACGCTGTGCTTGGGGTGGCACCATCCAGGGAAGTCGCGTTAGGTCCGTAGAGCACACCTCCACAAGAGGGATGTGCCGTAGGGCGGGAAGCATGGGCACCCTGCGAGGCTCAGCTGTGCCTCGGGCTGGGAGACGAGGTGGGTGGGGAGAAGGGATTGATGGGAATGCAATAAAGTGGGCAGGAAGGGGTGGAGAGTTGTGTTGGAGTGGTTGGGTGGTGGGCTGAAGGGGGGAGGAAGGCAGTGTGGTGGAGAAGGGTGGCTGCGAGGTGGACGCTGGGTGTCAGGACTTGCCTGGTTGGGTATTGCCAGGCTCTGGGAGGAATGCTGAGGGAGGGAGGTGGCCCTGGGGGATATCTCCATGCTGTCCTTCACCCTGGACTGCAGGCTGGGAGAAGCGGAGACCCGCTGTGCGTCGGTAAGTCCGTGTGTGTGGTTGGGAAGGGCTGAGTTTGGGGTGATGGTGGTGCTGCCCCCCGCGAGCAGCTGCTGGGAGGTGCATTGGGATGTGGTGATGGATGGGCAGTTCTCACTTGGCAAAGCAGCTACAGGAGCCTTCTTGTGTGTCAGTAACTGTTAATGCAAAGGAGCGAAATGGATGCACAGGGAAGGAAACATCAATACATCGGCAGTCAGTGCAGCCAGCTGAAACCATCTCCGTATCTTAGCTGTGCTCTCAGCTGCTGTTTCTCATGAGCTGACAACTCATCCTGACGATAGCACTATCCATGCCTTAGCATTTCAGCCCTGGGATAACCAGCACTCTGGTAAGTTGTATATTAAATAATAACACAGCCGCTCTAAGCGGGCTACTTCTTGGAAGAACTTACTCATTAGGCATGTAGTTTTGGGGGAGGAAAACCCTATCCTGAAGGAAACACCCATTTAGTGTTCCCAACTCTTTTCTGTGATGAAGATTTCCCTTTTTACTTCCTAAAAAGACAACTGCAACTCAAAAAAAGAAAGCCCTTGCCATGCTCTACACCAACAGGCTGGCAAGCAGCCGATGCGGGTGTGTTTGCTGTAAGGTGAAGGTCTCCCTGCTTTGTAGTCCCGTGGCTTCTGGTGCCTCTTGCCGGGGTGGTGGGACCCGTGTGGGTGCTCTCCGGGGACCTCGGGGTGGTGGGACCCGTGTGGGTGCTCTCCGGGGACCTCCTCAGCTCAGAGCTGTGCTGGGGGAAGGGGCTTGTTATTTATGTAGAGGCTCAGATCTGTTTCTCTTTCAGGCAGTCACCCGGTGGATGACTTCAGCTGACACTCCAAAAAGTTTCCGAAGGAAAGCAGGATGTTCTCCCTCATCTCCTAAATAGGATGTAAACTTTGACTGGACCTCATGAATAGTTCACCAAAAAAAAAAAAAACCCAACCAAACCCCCCCAAAACCCAAACATGCAGGCTCATCCCGAGTAAGCAGCGTGGCTGAACACTGAAATTGGTCTCGTGTATTTGAAGAGTAGTTCTGGCATGTTTTACTAGTGTTAATTTCGCCCTCTCCATTTCTTATCCAGCCCTGAGGAATAGCAGGAGGCAGGCACAAATGCAATCCATGCTCTGAAGTAGTAAAGAGTTATTTGGGAAGATGTGTAAACGAAGGATACCCGATAAAATAATGACCACGCTATGCAACTGTACCATCATAAATAATGAAGTGACAACTTATTTATATTATTGGATTTGTTGAATTAAAATAACAAGCCCAGGGTAGGAACAGGAAGGCTGCTGTAATACAAAACCATAGGTAGTGTAATGAAACTGTATCTGTTCAATCAGAACAATAGATGCACGTAAAGGTGAAATGGTACTTACAAATATTGTTATTTTATCTTATCTAAAGAGAAAGCTCTGTCTTCTTCAGGCAGCTGCAGCAGCGTCAGTCCATGCAAGCCTTTACCTTGCAAGCTCAGCTCTCCCCTGTCTCTGCGCCCAGGAGCACGTGGGGTTTGTTTGATCTCCGCTTCCAGTCTTGGCAAGCCCTGACCCTGCCTGAATGAAGCACCACAACAAATAGCTGAGATCTCGAATGGGATTTTTTTTTTGTGTGTCAGTTTGGGGGTTTTTTTAGTGGCTAGACTAATATGTTTAGGAGGAACTGCTGTGTGTAGATGTATTATTTCGCCGTCTTGCTTGTTCCTGAAAGTTGGTAACTGAATCTCAGAGCAAAACTGATGCGTCATGAGTGTTTCTGCAGCCTGATGATGTTTACTAGAAATATTAAATTAATGTTAATCGGGTTACTAATTTACAGGATATTTTGGGGGGGTTTAAGGTTTACAGGAGACTTGGAGAAAGGCCTTTACTTGGCAGCAAACATGTCCCCAGGCGGGTGAGCACCTTCCACCTGCATCAGTGTGGGTGAGAGCTGAGAGCGGTTGTTCTGCAGAGCCTGGTCTGCTCACGGAAAGCAGCGCCGGGGATCAGGCGTGGGGGAATTTGCTTAATTTTCCCCTCTGACTTGTAAACACACGGATGTATTACACGTGTGTGTATCTCTGTATCTCATTTGCACACAGTGGGGAAGGGAGCTTTGCGCATCGGCAGGAGCTGGAGGGTCTTGAGTGGGACGCTGGGTGGGGAGGTGTTGCTAGGAGATGGAGACGCCAGCGTCTGGCGAAGTGGCCTTTTTATTTTTGGAGTAGATGACACAAAATGGTATTTGACTGTGGAGCAGGGTAGAAATCTCTTCCCTCTGCTTTCGTTCATCTCTGAATGGTCTAGCTGTGCCTAGTGGTGTTGCAGCCTATTTAAAACGGGAATTCAAATGCAGACTGGGTGCTGTTCAGCCCAGCTGGAGGCTGGGTGATTTGCAATCTCCAAGCTGTTTTGTGATTATTTTTTTTCTTTTTTTTTTCCTACTCATTGAGAAATCCCTCGTTTGAGCAGTGAGATATATGCTTCTGTTTAGGGGAGAGCATCCTCATAAGCCTTTGGTTCCTTTGCGGCCAGTTGCCTCTGCTTTTTCAGACCCTGTGTGTTAGCAGGCTGGTTTTCTGGGTTTGGGCTTATTAAATACACCCTGCCAGGGCTTGTTCTCTCCTGCTCTGCTGCTTGTGCCTCTTGTTGCACCCCGGTGCCAGCCGGGAGTCAGATCCTCCCATCCTAGCTGACTGCACCTCCACCTTCCTCACAGCCAGGGACTACGTGATGGCACGGGGAAACCTGCTGTGGTGTGCTGACCCCTCACTTGGAGTATTTGTCTCCAAACCAGGGCTGGATTTACAGGAGAAAGTAGGTCTGAGTGCTAAAACATTGAGTGTTTTTTTGCAGCCCTTTTTGGGGTGCTGGAGCCCTGGGCAGAAGCATGGGGTGCCCCCTCACCGCTCATGCCATGCACTCATGTTTTGCTGATGCCCCTCTTGGGCAGCAAACTCCCTTCACTCAATATTCAAGGGGCTTTTTTTGGTAATGTGGGGCTGGGCAGTGGGATGCTGAAGGGTTGGGAGGGCACCTGGACAATCCTGGGTGTCACCTGTTGGAGCGCTGGCTTCCGTCACCGTTAGGAAGCCGCAGGAGGGCTCGTAGCTGAACGTCTGGAGCCATGTCTGACCTGTCAAAGGACTTCAGCTCAGCATCCTGACGCTTTTGGCCCATGTGGGAAGAGGTTAGGATGCTGAGTTTTTCTGGTTTAACGTGACCAAAAAAGATCAGGAACGCTGTGCATCCGTTTATACAAAAGCTCACGTTCTGGGACATGCCATCCACCCCTTGTAAGTGCCCTAAATCTGTGGATTTTCAGCAGGATTTGCTTTCCCGGTCTGTTTTTGGAGGAGATAGATAGTTAATGAGATAATGCAGCAGTGGGTAAACTGTGACATGTGAAATGGTTGGGGCTTTTTTTGAGTGTTAGAGAAACTACATGCATCAGAGGCTTATGCACATTAGATTTGTAACCAAGTAATTCCCATTTATATTATGCAAGTGATGCTATTTATCAAACCCCACGTACTGGCCAAGAGCAGATGTTGAACTGCCGCGCCGCCGCGTTGGCAATGAACTTTTCTGGGGGTGAGTTATTAAGAAACCATCTTGTGATTATCTCCTCGTAATATAATGTAACAACATGCAGTATGGAAGTATTATTCCAAAAATGCAGCGCATATGGGTCCAAAGTGTATCATATTCTCTTTTTGGTACTGAGTGAAAATCCGGACTGTGTGGCAACAGATGATGCTCTGGGGAGAATGTGTGCTGAAAATCCTCCCTGAGTCGGAGAGGGGAAGGAGTGTGATATTTCTTACGTTGGAAATAAAACATTTTAAGCACGCAACACGGTAAACATTCGTTTAATGAGGCGGCTGCTGAGAAGAGACTGCGTGCATGCACGCTCTAACCAGCAGTTAGAGAAGGACACCGAGTGGTTTACTCGTTCTACATGAGAATGAGACTTATGAATGGGGTTTTTTAAGGGCACAAATGGGTAACTAGATACTTCATCCTGTGAGAAGTGAATAGTAATGAATTCCCAATAATTTTTTTAAATATGGTCTGTGATTAGGGTGACGGTTTATTTGGTGCTTTTGACGGTCACTTTTAATGCAGATGTGTACACTAGTCCTTTTTCTGCGATCATGGAATTGATCTTTTGGGCTTTATCCACAAATGCGAAGCACAGTATGGATTTGAGGGGAGGTAGATGGGAAGGTGAGGCTTGTGGGTTTTTTTGTATCCATCCAGTCTTACCCTCCTTTTCTTTACAAGTTGTGGGCAATCCAACTCCTACAGACACCTTGTAGCCTGGAGCTCAGCAGCAAATCCTGAAAGATGATTTCTAGCAGCGTGGAGGGAAAAGCAGTGACCGTGTGAGCTGCTTATAGCATTTTTTTCAGTGGCTTGCCAAGTATGTTTTCTTTTAGGGCATAATCTGTGAGAGCTGGCAGACCTTCCCTTGGCTTTGCCTTATTAGCTCAGCTGGGAAAGGACTTGCTGGTGAGGAGGAGTTTGAAGTTTATCCTCACCCTTTGGTTCGGACCCATGAGCATCTGTTCCAGGGTTAGACTGAGGAAGAGTTTAGGATTACTGCCTGTACAGTAGATCCAGCCTTTTCTGACCTTGATGTGAAATGCTCTTTAAAGATCTGTGACCTTGCAGAATCAGTCTGCTATTCCTTTGCCCCGTCTGCATTGCTGCTCTGTATCAGAATATTACCGCAACCAGGGTGGAACAACATGTTCTCCACATCCACAATGGCCAGGACAAGAGTAGGGCTAAAATTAAAGCACACACAGATGATATGAAATGAAGAAACACTCCAAATGAGGCTTGTTGAAGCATCAGAATCTCTTATTTGGATGGGACCGTGGAGTGCAGATGTTCCTGCCTGGGGTGGAGGGGTGCTTTGAGGTCAGTCCCTGCACATCAAGTGCTTGGTTCACATCCCAGCCAGGACCTCAGGATTTGGGTTCAGCCCTCATGTAATTCCAGGCAAGCTGTCAAGGGCTACACGCAGTTAAGGGTTGAAGTGCCCAAAGTAGGAGAGATGGAGCTGAGCTGAAATCTAAAAATCCCCATGAACCTTTCACTCGGCTGCTGCCAAACCCTAATGTTTAAGTGGCTTTTATTTTATTTTTATTTTTAAGCTCCCCACCTGGGGATCCGCCAAAAGTTAGACCTCTCGTATTAGCCCAAACTGCTCCGTTTATTCAGCGCTGAGTTGTGAAGTCGCTGAGCCCAGGGGCGTTCCCCTGTGCTTTAGTGGCTGCATCTCAGGAGCATCTTCAGTGCCTTGTGGTAGCTGCAGGTGAGGACAAAGCTTTGCTTGGGGGAAATCAGGAGTTCTAGTTCCCAGCTCCAGTTATATCTCTGTATCATCTTCAATCATGAATTTTGAAGTCCATCTAGGTTATTTTCTTTCACCAATTTTGAAGTCAATCTAGATTATTTTCATTCTCTTTTTTTTTATTTATCTCTCAGTCTTTCTCTGTTTCAGTTCCCCATCCTCATAACTCATTCCTTCTCCCCGCATGTGTCCAAGTGGGCGTTTCAGACTGGAAACTCTCAAACCTGTCCCGAAAAATGGATGTATTTATGGCAAGACATTACACTTTGTGGCAGGTTGGGTAGTGTGAGGGGTTGACTGCACCTTTGAGAGATTTGTCCCTGCTGTTGTGTGTGCTGGGTCTGAGCATCCCTCGGCCGGGCTGTGGCACATATGTGTGCCCGTGTTTTAAAGAGCGTGTTGTTTCAACCAAAATCCCTTTTTCTGGGGCCGGTGCTCTCAGAGAATTGCTCTCACCCTCTCTCACCTCGGCAGGGAACTGAAAAAGGTGAAAAAGGTTTCCTTTAGTCAGCTGGGGGAGAGGGGGAGGATTTATGAATCGGAGAAACGCATTCCTGGTGTGGAATAGGCACATTCCCCATTTTGCCCCCCCCCTCCCCTGCTCAATAAAAGCACCATTTGTGTGGCAAATAGCCAAGGGGTTTATGAATACAGCTCTTACTTTCTCCAGCTGCTAGAAAACCTTTCTCAAATATGAATTAAAATAAAAAGCCTTGCTAGACACTTTTAGCGCTCATAATTCTGCTATTTTTTGATCTGCGGTGTGGAGTTCTTGCATCAGAAATCTTAGTTTGAGAGACTTGAGTGGCTTCTTTCAAATATTATTAAATTGAAAAAAGAGAAATTCTGGAAGATGTATGACTTTAAATAATCTCCCACACTACAAGGATCATCAGGAACTCCAAGTGAGTATGTCCCTAGATTTGATGCTTCCCTAGTTATTAGGGCTCTAAAAATCCTATTTCTAATACCTTTATATAGATTTGCCTTTCCTTCAGAAAGCACCAGTGTGGGTTCTTGAGAAACTGGCACAGTTGGGATTAGGTGTTTTTAATAAATCAACTACTGGTGAAAAGAAAAGGTCGGGACTGCGATCCATGCACGGGAATCTTTTACAGGTTTTAAGGGAATCATTTTAGGTTACATCGCGGGAATGAGCTTTAGTGAGAGACCTGGGAAACCATGGTAACGTTGGGAAGATGGTTGAACTGTGAGTTTGCAGTTTAGGCAGCGGAGTGTGTGTGTGGGGGGGGGGGGTCAGGAATGCGCTCACTCAGGGAATCGCACAGGAAAGGGAGAGCTTTTTCCAGGGGGGATGAATTTGGACAGTTTGCAGTTGTTAGTGACTTTCTCTAAGGATCAGCCCTGTATTAACAGTGCATTTGTGCTGGGATTTTTGGATATTTCCCTGCTAAGCAGGTCTCGTGCCTTATCCAGAGTCACTCAGGAGGGTTATCCCGAGCGGGGAGCTCAGGGTGGTACCCCCTGAGCAGTAGCTGCAATGGGAAGTTTTTTCCCCTCCTGTATTCATAATCCAGCTGTTCCTCTTCCTATAAAAACCCCCACCTATCTCTCTGAACCAAAGCCGGGTAAATTAAGAGTTTGTAAAGCACAGCAAGCAGGCTATTTGTCCCAATCCAGCTATCTAGATATAGTGTCTTTAAAAACAAAACAAAAAAACCCCAAAACAAACAAAAAAGCCACCAACTTCCTCAAAAAAAAACCCACTTTTTTCTTCTCCCTCCCCCAATTGCAAACATCCTTTTGACGGAGCAACCGGAGTCACTTTGGACATCCACAGCCAGCAGAGACCGAGGGATTGCTTTCCTGGAGGGAAAGGGGCTCACACAGTGCCTGCGTGGCCACGGGCACGTCGGGACCTTCCCAATCTGTATTTGAGAGATGAGGCAGCCAGTGGCAACAGGAAAAAATCTGGACAAAAGTAAAATCTCACCCACTCGGGTTTTGAAGCTGAATCAAGAAAATGTGTCTCGGGGAGGGGGGAATCCAGTTACAAACGGGTTGTGGTGCCGTTAAGATGGAGTGGATGCAAGTTGCAGACATTCAGTGAATGAGCAAATCTCGCCTTATAAATTTGTGTGACATGGCAACAGGATGGCTCAATGTATTTGCAAGAGCAGTAGAGATTTTTCACTGCTGTTGCATTAGCCTGAATCCCAAGCAGATCAGAAATTAATAACAGAGCCTCCTGGAGACAGAAAACCAGCCGGAGCCATCAGTCTGTGCTCAGAAATCCAGTTTTTTTGCTGGCTGGCAAGAAAAAGGGAGTATTTTCCTCGTTGTGTGCATCAGTTCAGACCGGATCGTCTTCTTGGATGTGAAGTTCAGTGTCTCTAATGCTTGTGCCAAAGCTGCCGCAAAAAGGGCTGCTCGGGGTAATTATGCGCCTGGGATTTTTGTGTGTCTGTGCGATGGAGGCTTGTCCCAGGCCACGGCAGCGTCGTTCATGTAGGTCACCAAGCCTAACAAGGCAGAAATGGGAAACGTGTGTGAACTGTTGCACTCGTTTGGAGGGAGGACTTAATTATCTAGAGGCTTTGATGAGAAAGAATTGCTAAAGGCTTTAATACGCGTTGGCGGTGTCAAAGAAGTTGTTGTCCATCGGTTGCAGGAACTTCATGTGCCCTGGCATCGATGGAGGAAGCTGCCTGGAGTTCCCCTGCTTCCATACAAGGATAAGACATCTTACCTGGGCAGTAAATATCCAGCAGCCAAAGTGGGGGGACACTTCACAGCTCAG
This sequence comes from Rhinoptilus africanus, assembly GCA_013400135.1. Lineage (NCBI taxonomy): Eukaryota > Metazoa > Chordata > Aves > Charadriiformes > Glareolidae > Rhinoptilus > Rhinoptilus africanus. The sequence continues at coordinate 1,501,535 of VXBO01007825.1, read as the reverse complement.
CAACCTGATTGTGTGTCAAAGCCCTTAAAACGTATGTAAACTCTGATCAGCAGCACCCGTAGGTCATATTCCACGCCAACCTGTGCGTCTTGCTGCCATGTAAAAAATTTTAGCGAATTAAAGCCTCACCAAGGGGACATTACTTGTGTTTTACTGATCAGAAGATAAACCACAAATCACACATAATAGAGGGTGCCTTCCTTGATTCCCAGGCCTCTGAGTTAACCTCTAGACAATGCTTTCTTTAATAACTTGGCAGTGTATTGCGAAAATAAACCTAAATTTGATCACCCCTGTTAAAACCAAACAACCCAGAACCTCTTTCATGAGAAATAACAATCTTTTGGCTAAATTTTGTGTACCTAAGTAACAGCCCTGTAACACACTAATCATGCCAACTAGATGTATGCAGCAGTATTACTAGATGGCCAGGGGTATCATTTTTTGCTGAGGCTGTCCTGCATGCTAGTGCATCAATTTAATTTTACAGTCCACTTGCTGTGATTGCTTTTATAAGCACGGATATCATTTTACTTCTGTCCTGTTGCAAGTTTGTGCATTAGTATAATTTTCCAGCTCCTTCCAATGCACGCTGAAAGCAGTTGGCTTTTTCTCATGGACTTCAGTGTACGTTGTATCAGAAATTTACTGATTAATTTGAGAAATTAATTTGAGAATGGTAATAATCCTGCAAACGTTTTCTGGCCACTTCGTGTGTTACAGGACATCACCCTACAGTAGCATTTTGGGCCCGTTCTTGTGCGCTGTGTAAATGAAAGCCATTTTCACAGCTGGCCTTCCCATCAGTTCCTCCTGCTGCCTAGAGATTAGATCTCCTAATGTGGTTTTATCATTTCTGTGAATCAGCCATACTGATTTAAACCACTCTGGTCTGCAAAGGCCGTGGAGCGCTTCCAGTCTGAGGATGCCCTCTCAGATGTGAGCTTTGGGGCTAGCCTGACCGTGGGAGCTGTGCTCGCATCCTCTGCAGAAGTCTTTGGAGACCTGCTCTCAGATGGGAACGTTAGTTTTTCACAAGCCGCTTCAGTAGAAATGAAAGTGGTTTTGCCAAGTTTTGCTGGGCTGGGAGGAAAAATCTGGAATACAGAGATGGAGGTGGAATCTCATGAGCTTCCCTGGAGAGCCCTACACCAGCATGTATAGCTGTGTAACCCAGTGGTTGTGGCGGCAAAGCCTAATCAGCAATAAAATGAGTTCTCGTTAAGTCCATTATTGTCATAGCTGGACTGGGCTGGGGGGGGCCTAACAAGTAGGAAACAACAAATGACTTTGGGTCTTGTAAGTCAGGGTGTGGAAACGGAGCCCCGCTGCGACTCGCCACCATCTGAGTCGCACAAGTTCAGCGAGGGCGCTGGTGATTTGGCCGTTATCTCTGTTTGGGGGGAAAAGTGGAAGATAAATCTGAAGGTTTTTCCAGACAAAAGGAACTTATCGAGTAATACTGAAAAGCGACGGCGCAGAGCCAAGCTCGGATTTGGCCCTTATTTTGAGCGGAGTAGAAAGAAACTGTGGCCAAGGATCAGCTGGAAAACCATTTAACCTTCTTTGAGATTGAACAGCAGTTTTGCTGCGAGTCTCATATGAAATACAAGCATGAGAAAAATCAAGAGAGCAATGATTTATACAGTGATTGGCAGCATGTCATGTAGGACAACCTACAAACTCACCTCCTGAAGGTTATACCGTGTGTGATCGTGCACTCTTGATGAGGTGGAGCTATAAAGGATGAGAGGTTATAGAGGAAAAAATGCTGCTTCTGATCCTTTTCACATCGCCTGTTGCGCCTTTCCCTTACCCTGCCTTGTCTCAAATTCTCTTTTAGACCCCAACTCTGTTAGTGTTAAGTGGAAGTAGAGGGATTAGCCCAACAATTTCATGCATCCTAACATTGAGGGCTTTTTTCATTTGTTGAATTCCTCACTGCTTGTTGCGTCTTGGTTCTCTGACCTCTATTTCACATTTCTTCACTTAACCATACTTTCTGTGAGTCTTTATTCTCTTTTTTTTTTTTTAATAGAGTGGCCAGTCTGACTCTTTCATTTTATTTTTTTTTAACTTGTCTCTCTTCTTTTACAATCCTATTGGCCCTCTCACCTCCCTTTGCCTTCTTGGGTCTTTTTTTTTTTTCTCCATTGCTACCTTGCTTTCCTTTCCTCTTCCCCTTCTGCCTGTTTCTCTGAAGGACAGCCCCAAACTCTCCTTGTGCCTTGCCTTTATCCCTCTAACTTTGCTTCCTTTTCCTCCCAGTGATCTTCCCTCCTCTAATCCCTCAAATACAGGAACAAATGAATTATATCTGTTTATTCTTACAAGTGGTCTTGACCTTCAGCTCCTCTTCCTGCTTTTTTGAGATCATGAAGTCTCAGGTGGATCCCTTCCACTTTCAAGGAGACTTTCTGCTGAGTGGCCTCCTACTCTGGTCCACGTCCTCAGTTCCTGTGAGGAAGAGCTGGGGCAGTCCTCTTTGCTGCTGAGCATCTTTTGGGGAGGACAAGTGGGAGAAGTGCCTCTCAAAGACATGTTGGGGACAGGATGGAAAAGGAGGAGAAAGTAATGTGAAGCTTGGAGAAATCTTCTGGACAGTTGGCCCATCGCACTTTTCCTAATCCTATTATTTTAGGTAAGGACATGAGATGAACATAGCTTCATTGCTGAGCTAGGATGTCCTTGTTGGATATCTCACAGGATGCTTGTGGTGATTTTTTTGATTCATGGAGGAATTCTGTTAACTTCAATTGTAACTCCATAAATGATGGGTGCTGCTTTTCTTCCTTTCTAAAGCGGTTGGAGCTATAAAATGGGAAATGGTAGGTGAGATTATTGGCTAATGGTGATTTTGGCAATTTGAGGCACAGTGGGGCTATTGTACGGAGATTCCCCCCCGGTGGTTTAAGTAAGCTGGTTTTGCTGTACTGCGGCTAAAAGGAAGAAATAGAAATTGGATCCATCTCCTGCTTAGCTGTGCAGTGAAATGACTCTGGATGGCCAGACCTTTATGCTGAACTGTATATGAATTTACCCATTTCTCTTGTCTTGCAGAGCGGCTGTGATATCGAGGTTGACTTTGACTTCCACCCTCTCTTCAGTCTGTAGTAACCAGCCCTTTATATAGGGTCACGATGCAGGATGCACTTGGATGTACACAAGATGTAAAGGCAATTTTTACTCTTAAGGCAGTCCTGGTGCTTCTTGAGCCTTAGTGAAGTTGGTTTTTTTGTTGGTGCTCATAGCTGAAAGTCCTGAGTCGTTGCTGCTTATTCTTTATTTGGAGCCTTTCCTATTTTTATGAAGGATGAGGCCGGTGACTGTAGGTTTGGTACAGGGTTGTTATGGGACTCCTGAGGAAAAATCCCCCAAGAACTAACCTCAAATCCCATTCTACTCCAGCTGCAAAGCAGAGGTCTTTGGTCTGCCTTCTTTGCCATAAACACCGAGCAGTGTCTGTTAGGACAGCTTTCCAAAATAAAAACCCTCCCAAACCAGAAGGCACTGCATACGCTGTTTCCAGTGGCAAGAGTGAGACTCGTCACTTAATGCATGATTGGAAGGCGTTTTGGTATTCAAGATACGCAAACCTGTGGGACATGTACTTATGATTGCTTGATATTTTCCAGTTATTTTTAACTGATGTATCATCTGATGCAAATCTCTCTTTATAAAAATGCAGAGGAGCTCGAAGAAGAGAGCTCCTAAAGTCTTGGTTCAGGCAGCATTTTACCAGCCTTTGCGATTCAGAAAAACTTAAGGGACTGTCTCAGAGAAATTGGAGATGTAAACATCTGTTAGGCTGCCTTTTGCATCCTGTAGGGAGTTTGTGTGCTTTTTATAGCAGCTCTTGGTTTTTGTATAGCGCCTAATGCAGAGGGGTTTTGAGCCATGGCTTGGGCTCCCTTGGCACTATTGCACAGTGGTTAGTTATTAGGGAGATATTGTTCCCTGTAATGTAATGCCATTATCATTTCAAATATTTCATTCAAGTTCTTTAATCTCTCCTAGTGATCATCCCCTTCTGCATTTTTAATTATCAATGTTTTAAATGAAGAGATGCTGAAGTATGAAGGATGAGATAAGGAAACATTCAACATCCAGAAGTTCTTTGCTCGGGGGGGAGTTTGAACGAGACTGTTGTACTGATTTGTTAAACCAGAGCCTGTGTTCTATCAGCAATGCGTACGTCAAATGGCATCGCACACAACAAATATGCTTACAGCTTCTAATAGGAAAAGAGACCCCATTCAGTGACGGCTGGTTGATGTTAGAGAACGAAAAGAAATGGGGAATGATGGGGAAGGTCTATGAGGAAGAAGATTCAGCTCATTCCTGATTCGAGGCAAGCTGGTTTGCTCCTGATTTACGGTGATTCATGAGCTGTCACGCGCCAGAGACAGATCCAGCCTGGCTCTGACAACATGCGTGACCTGAGCGGTCCTCTAACACAGCTGTGCCACCAGGCAGGGTGACACAGAAGGGACCAGGCGGAGAAGCTGGACTGCAGCTCCAGGAGGGGACAGCCTGTTGCATCGCTGTGTAGCAGCAGCAGCAGAATGAGGGATAAACCAAATGAACTGAGGCTGTTGGCATGGGCGTTATTCAGTGCTGGCTCCAGCGTGGCCTCAGCCAGCACCCAAGGGAGAGAGGGCATCGCTTAGGGGGCTGCAGGCTGCCTTGGGCCCGTGTTCAAAGGGGGAGGTAAGTCTGGAGAGTAGCTAGAACAACCTTACGCTCTTCTTCTGTGGCCTGGGGCTGGGGATTTCATCCATGCCCTGTAGAAACCATGTTTACATTCAGATATAACTGGTGAGACTGGCTCTGTCCTTGCCCTGTTATTTTCCTGCCCAGCATGGCTGTACAGACCCTCTGCTCAGAGTACAAAGGATGGCAAGCTGTAATGTTTCTTTATGACAGACTTTGCTTCATTTTATCATAAAATAGCACCTAATCGATTTAATCCAACTTTTACTATGACAGGTCTAAACCAAAATGAAGTCCAGTCCCACTGCCCTTCTGTACAGGTTCATCATATATTAAACTTTGGCAGTTGTCCCAAGTGCAGGCTCTGCTGTTCCTGATGTGTCGAATGATGTTGGGCAACATCTACCAGCACCTCCAGCTGGCGATGGGGCTCTGAGCAACCTGATCTAGTTGGAGATGTCCCTGCTCATTGCAGGGGGGCTGGACTAGATGGCCTTTAAAGGTCCCTTCCAACCTAAACTATTCGATGATAGCCATGCATTTTGGACCCCATCTAACTTCTTTCCATCCTGCAGAGTAGCAGTGATGAAACGGGGGAGGAAAGGGTACACAGGAGACTATTTGTAGTATGTTGAAGAAGTCAGGTAGAGTGTAAATAGCCTCTTTGACCAAACTTTGAGCTCAGGAAGCCCAACACAACATCCTTCTCTGGGTGGAAGGATGTGCCAGCCCTCTGCCTTGCATCCTGCTGGCTGTTTGTCCATGCAGCACACTCTCCGGCTATTCTTTCTCACCTCAGGCCAGGGGTAATTGCAGTTGCTTCACAGGCAGCACCATCCAATGGGTTTTCTTAAATCCGCAGCGGGGATGGGCCTGATCTGACTAAGATCAGGTGAGTAGGTATGTTCTTCCCACATTAAAGCCAATTAACTTTGGATGGGTATGAGTGAGAGCAACACTTAGCCCAGTTTGTCTTCTCTGTGAATGGGTTCATGTTGGCTAAGTTAGAGTCTCCCCTCTTTCCTCGAGGCAGAGGCTCCCGTACACGTGAAGGCCGGGCTTACACGGAGCCATTAGAGCAGAGAAAGGGCTTTGATCTCAAAATTGCACCATTTGAAATGGCAGATGAAAAAGGGGAATTAATAAAACAGCCAGCGAGCCTGCAAGTGAATCATTTTAGCTTCTCCCAGAGCAGGCTCAGTCCCAGTGCCTCTGAAACGGGAGCAGGACTCCATCAGGAGCCGAGCATTACCGCGAGGGTACTGAGATGCAATGCTCCCGGTGGCCTTGTTGCAGCAAGAGCAAGGATGCGCCACCTTTGGGAGGGGGAGATGCCAGTGGAGGCAGAGGAAAGCAGGGCTGGCTGTGGGTGGGAGTGCAGCACGGCTCTGGGCGAGCGGCGGCCGTGGGCAGCAGGAGGCAGAGCAGGAGGCTGTGGAGGAGCAGGTCTGCACAGACTCCCCCGCTTTCGCCCCAAGATAGGTGTGCGCTTTCAGCGTGGCGCGGTGCCCAGGCAAATTCGGCTAGCTTCGCGCTGTAACCCCGCTCTGCAGCTTCCAAACCAGACCTGACTTGCACCCTGTCAGCTCCCAGCAGGAGCGGAGCAGCCCGAGCCTGGTGAAGAGACATGCCCTGAGGATACGTCTACATTGCAGCGCAGAGGTGAGACCTGGGCTGGGTGAGACAGACCTGAGCGAGCCTCTTGGGAGCCGTGGGGCTCTGGGGGAAGGTGGGGTGGGAAGGTGAGGTGTGGAAGAGGAGGGAGGTTTCCAGTCTCGGTGAGTCTCGTGGTACCTTTGGGGACTGAGGTTGAGTGGTGGAAAGACCTTATGGGTTGGTGGGATGGCCATTCTCTAGAGATCAGGCAGGGAAAGCATGACCAGCAGCACTGGGAAGTGGAAAAAGTGGTCCTGCTGGAGTCTGGGTATAATACATTGCCGTATTCCTTAGGATACACACATCTTGGGGTTCAACTGAAGATCCTCAGCCCCACACCCTGGCACTGGGACATTTCCCAACCCTTCAATCAGGTGCTTCATCTCCTGGAGACCAAAACCATCTTCACAGGGTGTGGGAGGAGACACGGGGTGCCGACGTTCACTGGGTGCCCAGCAGTTGGGCAGGGGCGTGAGGGCATGTGTGACGGGCCAATTCGAGCATCTGTGGCTGCAGGTTGTGCTAATGCTCTCAGCTCCATATGCATGAGGCCACAGAGCAAGAAAAGAATGAAACGAGTAAAACTAGCTTCTGGTGAGAAGAACGTCAAGAGGTTGGTTGAAAGAAGTTGCAATGCCTAAGAAATTTTAGGGTTATTTTTCCTTCTGCATCCCTTATATTCTGGTTGCAAGTCATATTTCTGTAATTCTTAAGTGCCAGGCTATTTTCTACCTGTTTTCCTTCTACCCACCCTGCGCCTCATGTAATCCATGAGGAAAGTTCGCGTATTTGAATTCACCACGTTGGCTCATGAAAATCTACCCAAGCTTTCCCTCAAAAGCAGGAGGACAGCCCTGCATGGGATCCATGCTGCCCACTGAAGAAGTGGCTGTATCCTTATGAGCCATTTTGGTTCACTTTACAGTCAAAAGATGAGAAACAGGCACTTCCAACCTTACGGCAGCCCTCTCTTCTAAATCTGATAGCCTGGCACTTCAAGGAAAGATTTTCTTTCCACTGATTGGAAAAAGATTTTTAGATGGCTCCAGCAGATGTTATCCTCTGAAGGAGTCCCACATCCCGAGTCTGCGCTGCTGTATCTTTGCTTATTCCTGAAATCATACAACATTACAGAGACAACAAAAAAAAGAGGTGGAGAAGGAAATGGTCAGAAGAAGCTTTATCAACCCAAATCACAGGTGATTTTCAGCAAGATCCTGGGAGATACAGTCTGGTGTGAGCAAGCAGCTTAAAGCCAGGAGGGTGGCCGCAGCCCCTGGAAGAGGAGCGGAGGAGATCTCCCTCCCCAGCAGCTCCTGGCCCCTGCGAGGCTCCTCCGCTCTCAGCACTGAGCACTAGATGGCATCCAAGGGGGGAATTCGGGCTTCCAAATCCAGTCCTGGCCTCTGAAATGATAATTGCAACTGGATCCAAAAAGAAAGATCCCATCTGGATGGAGGGGAAAGAACCCAAAGGGCCAAGAAGGTGGACTTTTTTCCAGCTCCTGCTGCCATCCCATTGGGGTACAGATTGCCCCGAGATCTGCTCCACCGTCTCAGCTGAGTGCTGGGCCACAGGAGCAGGAAAATAATGCACCGGGATGAAAAGCAAAGGCATCACACACAAGTCAAGGTGCATTAAAGCCTGTGTGGCTGCGTTCACCCATACCATCTTTTTTTCCCCTGAACGCTGCCAGCCTCGTGGGTGCTTTGATGCGCAGCACACTGCATACGTCACTGTCTGTCCATGTGCCATCCCTCCGTGTCCCCTAAGGTGTGCAGCCTGGGGACAGCTACAGGCGACTGGAAATGCAGCTGCCCTGAGCTGGAAAGCATTTCCTAATGAGGGAATTCCCTTTGCTTCATCCCCCTTGTTTTCTAAATAAGCCAAGTTGTCCCTAGGCCATTAATGGTCTTGGAAGAAAGCAGAAGCACCCCAAGAGATGGCTCTAGCTCAGGTGATTTTATTTTTTTTTTCTCCTCTTTACCTTGAGGGTGTCTTTCTGCTGGTGTGAGATGAGGTGGGGGGAGTGTTCAGCATCTCTCCCTGTCCCATGTCTGTGCCCTCCTGGGATGGGAGCATTCAACTTCAGCTCCAGGCAGGATTAGACCCCCAGCGTGGGTATCAAAATATTTCCTTTTATCTCCTCCCAGATAAGCAGGGACCATGAACGAGCTCCTCAGGAGAGGCAGCAGCTCTTGGCCCCATGGCTCAGCCCCGGTTTGGTACCTGGAGCCGGGAGACAGCACCCAAGCTGGGGCTCAAAGGGGCTGATGTCCACAGCACGGAGGTGTAGGAGAGGTGCGAGGAGCCAAACTGGATGCCAACACGAGTAAGTGGCTGTGGGTGGCTGCCTGGGGCTGCAGGAGCCATGGGAGGGACATGATGCTCCCTCCCTGCCTTGTTTGCATGCCGCAGGTGACCTTGAGTTTAACAACTTAATGAGCGCTGTGCAATTACCGGCGTCATTTGCATGTGCCCTGTGCCTGGTTTGGAGGATACCAAGTTCCAGGTCCCAATGAATGCTGGAGGTGACTCTCCCGAGCCTTTTCTTTCTCTCTCTAGATGAGCAAAGGGGTCTCGGGGCTGGAGCATCCCCCCCAGCACCGCCTGGGCTGGCGGCAGAGCCCCGCTGCCAGCCAGGAGCTGCCCTGACCTTATCAGAGAGCAAGTATCTGCAGCACCCCGCCTCGCCGCCCCCGCAGCCCTGACAGGGAGAAAGGATGGGGGCAGGCGCTCGAGTTCCCCGCTTGCTCAATCACAGGCGTTCACTCCTGGCCATAAATTTGTCTTTGCGGTTCGCGTGACAGGCGGCGAAGGAGCTGTCGGGGTTCGACGGTTTCTTCACTGCCTGGAGGTCCGGCACCAAAATGGGCTGGGTCTCATCACCACCCAGAAACCATTTATCCTCTGAAACATGCTTTTTTTTTTTTTTTTTCCCCTCTTTTCTCTGTTGTGTTTTTTCTAGTGTGACTGCAGCTCCAGGCAAGGATGCAGGAGAGCTTTACGGAGGTTTGGTTGAAGTTTGAAATAGTTTTCTTCCCCACAGTGTATGTACCTACAAGAAATAGCTTCAGCCCAAGCCCTGGGTAGCCCAGCGTTACTACAGATGGCTGTTTGTGTGCTCGTTTCTTTTACCTGCAATTATGGGGAAATTGCCATCGTGTAAGCAGCAGGCTGTATGAATAGCTTTATTATTTATTATTATTAGACCTAGATGTGTGTTTTTCTTGAGATCGTATCTGCACAAGAAGGCACAGTAATAATAGCCTTTTGGACTGGCCAGGTTTAATTTAAATGGACTGCAAACTTTTGAAGCAAGGTGCTGTTTATTGCTTTTTTTTTTTTTTTTTAAAAATCAGTGGTATTGAGGGGACAGACGCGGCAGAGAGACCTCTGCGTTGTCCAGGCTGAGTTCTTGTGAGGGCAGGCGGTCATGTTGTGCTCGCTCTCCTTGCCTGGCATCAGCAAGAGGGTCTCTCGTTACAGCCTGGTGCCGAGCTATTTTAGGAAGCAGGATTCCCCTTTTATGGAATTATTTTTCATGTGAGTTTAAGTACTGAGCTCATTTGCACTTGTTTTGTTTTTTTTTTTTCTAATTTGGTCTGTTGTACCTCTATCCTTCAGGTAGGGTGTGTAATACAGAGCAACAGCTTCTCCACTTCCAACAGCAAGGTGGTATCTCGATGTTGAAAACGTGACCAAGAATGGGTCAAGAAATAGGAAAATAGCATGTTTTCTCTTTGACAACCATTATCAGGACCTTTTAATCGAAATGCAGTAGGAAAGAGTAAAATCAGGGCTATGTTCCTTAATGCACATCGCGACCTACCGGTATTTTTTGGGCTGATTATCGGGTGCTCGTGCCCATGCGGACACAGAGCCGCCTGGGTTGGGAACTCTGGAAAGAAGATGAAAACAAAACCGAACTGAAACGGTGCCTTCTCAGACCTGTGCAATTGGTACTCTTGGTGTTGGGTTTGTCACCTCAGGGTTGGAATTACGCTTCGCTTTCCCAGCAGCTGGCGGTGGCTTTGCCAAGAGCAGAGGTGCTGTAAACGCGGGTGTGTGGCTGGGGAAGGCGGGCAGCCGAAGACAGCTATGATGGGACCTCAAAATGCATCACTTCGTAGGGTTTTTTTCCCTTTCATTCCTGAATCTTGATATTTCAAAACCATCCCAGGATTTTGAAACAGAAGGATTTTGATATTTGCTGTTTGGGGTTGGCAGTACTGGGTAAAGGAGATAAAGGGGCCTGTGCCGGAGCACATGAGCTATTTGCGATCTATTGTGCAACAGCTGTCAGTGAACCCCTGTCTTTGTGTGTTTAAAGTGTATTTCCTGACATTTACTGGCAATTTTAAAGGGATTGCTATTTCATAATCCCTGGTTCAGAGCAAACTTGCAGATTCTGAAGATCAGAACCCATTAATGCCATGGTCTGAGTCTCTGGATAGCTCAAGCCACCCAACTTCATCCTCTCCCGGACTGAGCCCGATACTTTATATTTGGCTACAGCGTGTCTTCTACTAAACTATGATATGAAGGTGGAAAGATCAACTACTAACCTACTGGTTTGTTCCAAGATCCGATCATTATCACTATTTAAAATAAAACGGGTAATTTATTTCTCATTTTCCTTTGGCTGCCTTTGGCTAGAAGAAGAATTTATGCCCAGACATCCATGTAAAAGCAAATATTTTTTTTATCCCTTTCAAAATAAAGCAAAAGACGGGCTAGATATACATTGCAGTGAATCTGCGTGGCTTTACAGAGAAAATAGCATCCTTCTAGAGGTTTGGTGCTGTGGCCTGCAAGGCAGCTCACAGGCATTTGTAAAGTCATTTGGGCTGTATGAAGGTCAATAACCCAACTCGAGCATCATTTCTTTTAGTGGCTTTTCTTCTTCATAGGCAATTCTTTGCAGCCTTTTGAAATCCAATGTCCCAAGCAAAATTAAGCTGGCACAGAAAAGTGAAGTGGGAAGGGAGTGTTGTGCACTTAAGGGGAAAAACAAAAGGCATTTAACTGGAAATTCGTGTGTGACAAATGGGAGCGGGCCTGGCTTGACCCCTTCTGTCTATTAAAAGGCTATATTGCAAGATGATTTGGGAAAATATCGTAGAGGGTGTGAACCAAATGTTTCATGCCGAGTTTTGTATGTGCTGCAGTTTTGTAATGTGCTACTAACCCAAAGTGTGGATCCCACCACTCCTGAGTTTTGGGGCCTGGCTCTTCTCACAGTATCAAACAGCCTGTGTGAAAGCAGTCAGAAGACAAACAAGGGAGAAAAGCCTTTTCAGAGCTATAAAACCATCTTCTGTTGTAAGGAGCTGGATCGGTTTGGGCAAGACTCTCAAAGAAAACAGCATCGAGATCCTCTCGATGAATAGGAACATTAATATCTTAGGTATGGATTATGTAAATCCATACTTCAGTGGAGTGCTAGATGAGATAAATGGGAGCAGAGAGCTGGCTTTGAAGGCTGCTGGTGAGATTTCCCTGGGGGTGCTGTGCCCCTTGAAGGCTGGCTGCAAAAGTTGAAGCCCATGGGGGCGTTGAGGTCCTGCAACCCCCTCCTGCTCCTGAGCTGCTCGAGGGGCTGCCGCAGCATCGCCATATCAATTTTGGAGATGGAGGTTGTGGAACAACCTTTCTCAGGCCACGGCATTGCAGTGTTATCCCTGAAAAACCTCATTTCTCCCCGTTTTTGTTGTGAGGGGTTCCATCGCAGCTTCAGTGCAGGTGGAGGAAAGCTCAGGCTGTGCAGCCCCTCTGTGCCCCCCTGGGCATTGCATGGCACGGAGGGATGGCCACAAACCCAATTAGTGTGCTGAAGCAAGTATGTGGGGAAGGGCCAGCTTGGCCCTTGCAAACGCATTTAAATCCTTCAGGATTGCTGACAATGAATTATCGAGATAGAGACTTGAGAGCAGATAAGCCCGGAGACTTGTGCATTGTATAGAGATACACGGCCCGACCCTCACATCTCACGTGAGGTGGCAGCGGGAGGGATGTTGGAGCTTTTTCCTGGCTCATAGAACGGTTCAGGTTGGAAGGGATCTTAAAGATGATCTAGTTCCACCCCCCTGCCCTGGGCAGGGACACCTCCCACCAGCCCAGGCTGCTCCAAGCCCCGTCCAGCCTGGCCTTGAACCCCTCTAGGGATGGGGCATCCACAGCTTCTCTGGGCATCTCCATTTCCATGTTGTATAGCTGTGCAAGACAGGATTGGCAGAGGGACCCCCGACACATGGGGCCACATGCTTCACTTTTTTTCCTTTGCACTGTTTCATCTCTTGCCAAGCCCCCATCGTTGCTCCATGTATATTTTGCTTTGGTTGCATTTCAGAAGCCTCTCCCAGCTCCCCCAGTTAGGCACCCAGACCCCTCCAATACCAACCCATCAGAGCAGCGTCTTGGCTGGTGTTCAGAAGACGCAAGCCCACGCATGCCACCTTCAAGATGCTACCCCTCGGTGCTGGTGGCCAGCCACACGCCTGCCCCATTGTCACCCATCGTCAGGGCTTCACGCTTTGTAGGCGATGCCTAAAGCTATCGGGTGGCCCATGAAATGGTTTGGTCTAGACGTGGAAAAAAGGTGTTTTTTTTTTTTATTTTTAATTTTTTTTTTCTTTCTCTTCTCATTTGGATGCTGAGCACTTTCCACCAGGTTATCGAGATGGTTTGCAAAATCAATTCAGGCTGAAAAAATGTAGGTGTACCTGTTTACGTTATAAACCACAACTGTTTGTATCCTGCAACAAACATCTGGGAAGTGTCCAGACCCGACATTACAAATGTGTTAACTACCCCGAGTTAACCGGTAATCAACTCGGGGCTAAAAACTCGAGTGTGGACCTTTCCTTTGAGACTGCTGTTTATAACGGGGCTTTCATTTAGATCCTGACCTAGAAGCGTAATTAAACCATGGCACATTCTTGACTTTCAAACAAACTTCTGGGAGCTCGCCAGCACAGAGCACAGACTCGGATTTTACCAGGTTTGAACGAGGGGCCACGTACCACCTCTTTCATTAACTGTTGTTGACGGTGAAAATGCCTGCCCGGTAGAAATTGTGAATTATACAGACAGCCCTTGAAGGCTCTGCTAATAAACACATGAAAGGATTTGAGGCAACTACATGAAAATACTGGTCTATTGAAATCCTTTTTAATGTCACCAGCTGGGGAGAAGGTGTATTATTCAGGGCTGGAATTTCTAATAATTAACGTGCGTCTTTTGTAGTTAAGATGCTGGGTTTGATTTTTTTGCAATCCAAATTTGCTCCAATTTCTCCATCGATACTGGGCTGTTATCACCAGGCCGTGGGAAACCACAGCCATGGTTGGAGCTGCCTTGATGGAGCGAAGGGTTTTGGGTTTTTCCAAGCAAATTCTAAGGAAGGGCAGTAGATGGTGCTGTTATTCTCTTTTTTGAGGGCAGGGACGGCAGATTGAAGACAGAGGCACTACTAAGACGATACATAAGGTGTTACCAGTCCCCAGTGGTCCCAAATCATAAATCAGGGTCCTTCGAATCGTGGGCTTTGGCCTTCAGAAAATCTTCAGCTTAAATCAAAAGGCGTCTTTTTCTAGAGTTTGTGTGTTTTGATCTTTCAGATGAGATTTGGAGGTCACACTTCCAAGCTTTTTGTCATAATCACGTCATTTGAAATGTATCTTTTTTTTTTTTTTTTTCCCCTCTTTGTAATAATGCGAAGTGGAATCCTCTAATCATGTCAGGAGCCAGCAAGATTTAGGGGAACTAAATTAAATTAAGGAGAAACACCAGGATTGTGAAACTTGGCAGTGGTCCAGAAGCTGGTTTCAAAACAGACTGAACTTGAAGGTGGTTGGCAAATCTAATGCCTCTGACCCCAGAGCGATTTGAGATGACAGGAAGGGGTCCGTGACCACAGAGCTCCCTACCCCATGGGTCGCCGAGGCATGTGCTTGAGGGATGACCCTCTTGGCCTGCATCAATCTGCGTACCCCATTTCCTGAACAGCAGCAGGCGCTGCGTCAGGATGACATTTATCAGCTAATTTTTTAAAATGACCATAAGATTTACGAGGCCAGAAACCTCGGAGAGGGCAGAATTGGGCCCCCTTTGCCCCGCTTTTATTTGCCTCTCTCTGCAATGACAGGACTAAGTCCAGCCTTAGCAAATATTTCTTAAGGGGGCAGCAATGATAGCGCAGGTTGGACAACCCGGTCCCGGTGAAGGTGGCCAGGGCGTGAAAACAGGCAGGGGACACGGCACCTCTCCTGCCCTTCACGTCCTCCTGCCTTGGGGTGGGCTTGGCAATGCCCCCAGCTCCCTCCCGCGACTCCCAGCCCCTCGCGTGGTGTTTTCTCCAGCAGCAGCTGATGGGGCTAAAAATAGGCTGGAAGAGGGTAGTGGTGGTTCAGCTTTGGACTTTCAGCAGTTTACCAGTATTCTGGCCTCGTGACTTCAGTTTGGGCCACCTGATGCTCAGCACGTAACTTTGCTCCGATTTCCCCGTTCGGTGGGGAACAATCTCAGATAACATACGGATAACAATCAGCGGACTGAGCACAGCTCACTTTCTTATTTTAGGATTGCTATAGACATGGTCATTAACGGCTTGAAGAAACACAATAGGCAGGGCCTGGTCCTTCCCTGCTCCGTGTCCCCTCTCCAGAAGAGCTACTGCCAAATCCTCCCCGTGATGGAAAAGTGAGGTTGTTCCCATCTAAAACCCCTCTGTAGGTCGGAGGGGACAGCGGGGGCTTGGCGCTGGGCTGTGCGTCAACGTGAGCGTGCGACCACACAGTTGGTGTCTCTAAAGTGAGACAGGAAACTCTTCTTCCATGTTTGCAGCGCAGGAGGAAGAGCAGGAGAGATTCTCTAACTCTTGGAAGCGGAGCAGCCCGGAGCGTGGGGGCCGCATCCAGCCCCGGGAGCTAGGGGTCCGTGCCGACGAAGGGCAGTGCCGCTTGCCGGGCTGTCGCCGCACCCCAGCGGTAATGCTGGACTAATGAAACACGTCGTAGGGACTAATTAAAGTTGTGCTGGGCCAAGGGGAGTGGAATGGGATAAGCGGGAGTGTAAGGGCAGGCTACAGACCCGCTCCCCGCTCCAACAAATAGTTATTTTACATTAAATAACGTGTGGGATGAACTACTTCCATGAGCCTCAGAGCAGAAACCGGAGCTGCCTCCCTTCCCTTCTCTCTCCCCGAGCCCACCCTGTGTACCAGGTGGAAACATAAGCTCTCGAAAGACTCTTCTTTCCCCAAACCAGACCCTACTGTCCTCCTCGAACACACTCTTCTATGAATGAAAGAGAAAAAGTAAAAAGAGGAACTATTTTACTTTCTTTTTTTTTTTTTTTTTAACAGAAGCAATCCCCTTTGGCCTGGATCACGACGACTGGTCATGCTGGGTGAGGAAGAGCTGCTCTTCTTTTTAAATGATTGCCATGTAATAAGCAGGTTTCCATGTAGCCGTGTCCCGCAGATACAAAGGTGCAAGGGGCAGCATCCAGTTCCTGCCCCTTTTCCCATTCCAGGAATAGTCTTAAAGAGCTCATTCTCTTAAAATGATGGAATGAATAAAACACAATTCCTGTTTTAATGTCGTTGGGTTCTGAAATATCCCCATTAACGTTTAAATCTGGGCAAGAACAAGTGTTACTGCAAATGTTTTATCTTCCCATAGATTATATCAGTGCTGCATTCCGTGTGCACCAGGGGTCTGGTCCAGCTGGGATGGGAAGGTGGTGAAAACGATGTGAGATCAGTCAAACTCCAAAAATGCAGGGCAAAATTCCCTAGTAACGCGAATTCGATGAGTTCAGTTAATCTCTATAAAGAAAAACCTCAGTCCATAAGTGGGAATTTAGAGTCTGACTGAAAGGAAAAGCTGAGCCCTAAAAGGAGAGCTGTTGCCTGGTGTATTCCACAATTGCATTTATGAATAAACAATTAATTATTACCAATGAATCTCTTGCATATTATTATTGACAAAGGCACAGAAGCTGCTTTTTGGTGCTGCTGACTTACCCATTGTCAAGTGTGAACTGAGCAATTGTAGTGGCTGCTCCCTTAAGAAATTGTCCAAGGTTCAGACTTTTTTTTTGTGCCCCCATGGCTTGCATCAATTAACAGTACAATCTTTTTGTTATGAAAATGAAAACATTAGTAGCCTGAGGGGGGGTCTTGTAAATGCAAATATAAAACTATAATTTCAATTTCCCTTTAAGTTGAAGAAAGGCTCTTTTTTGTTTGTTTGTTTGCTGTTACAATGACAGGTCTCTCTTTTATTATTTTGATTTTTTTTTTTTTTAATCTTTCCTCGCTCTAAACTCCAAATTGAATTCAACCCAGGGAATTCGAATGAGGCTCATTTTCAATCAGCAGGTTTGGGGTTGCGGGGAGGCTGAAGGCAGCTGCCGAAAGCCCTGGGTTCCTCTGGCGGGGGCCAGGCTCTGTGGGGTGCTAAGGGTGGATGGAGGGGGGATGCTCGGCCCCGCAGCGGAGGGGTGAGCTGGGGCTGGGCATCGTGCCCGCAGCTGGCGCGGGGCTGGCCCCAAGGGCTGGGGGGGAATTCCCACGTGAGGATTCTTTCCATTTGCTTCAGGCATCCAAGGAACCTAAATTAGGCACCCACACCTCTGCCATGGTCAGGGGAGAGAGAGAGAGACCTTGAGACGTGTCCTCCAGAGGCCATGTGGTCCCCTCGGTTGGGTGACCATAACCGTGGGGTACCATTTGGGGCCAAAACTGGTGGATTTGTGCTCAGTGGTGTGTGGTAATACAGGGAAAAAGAGGGCTGTCTCCTCAAAAACAAGGTGGGAGATGGCACCTGAGTGCACGTCACTGAGGCGTAATGAAAGAATTGAAGGAGAGTCCAAGGTCTGTTTTCCCCTTTCTTTTTACCGCACATATAAAAGTAAAATATGAAAACAGCCACTTTGCTTTCTTCCTCCCAGGCTGGCCCCAGTATGCCCAGGTATGTGTTTAAACAGATTCCTGGAAAACCTGCCCCTGCCGAGGCGCCATCTCCAGCGCTCAGGTTGTGATCTGCAGCTCCACGAAAAGCAGAAGGGAAACATGTCCTTGCCGGGGGGGGGTGTCCTGCCTGCCCTCCCTGCCTCAGGAGGGCACCAAGGCAAACACCACCATGTTTCCCACCAGGGAAACACCAAGGGCCGCAGCAGGATATGTGCCTCGGCACAGGATTCGGCCCGGCGGTGGTTTGCCAGCACACAGGCGGAAGGCTGAGGTCAGATACAAGACCTAAAAACCAGAAGAAAAGCGGTTAGACGCTGTCCTGAGCAGTTTCCTGGGGTAACACACACTTCCCACCACCCGCACCTCTGGCCGCCCCGCTTGTAGCCGCAAGCATCGCCATCCTGCCAGCCCGGGTTCCTGGGAAACCTTTCATTGAATTCCTTGGTGATTTTTAATTAGACCAAAGGGGCGATGAACCAACATAATAATCCCTCACCCAACTCTGAACACTCTCGTTACACTCATTTTGGGAAGGCGGCGATGCTGGCGCAGGAGGGTGAAGGTGCTATGGTTTGGTGGCACGGCATAGGGGGTGGCATGGCCAAACCCATCCTTTGGCCCCAAGCAGGCAGGGCAGGATCCGGCCCCGCTGGGGTCTGCCAGGCGCCGGGGTCCGTGGGTACCACACACGCGCATCCCCTCGAAAAGGGTCTCTCCCAGCACACGGAGCAGAGCTGGAGGGCAGGAAGAAAAACCAGGAGAAAAAAACGTTTAAAAGTTATTTGTTACTGGTTTGCTCCCCTTCACACCCTTGCCAGCTTTCGGGAGTTCTCCAGCCCTGCTTGGGATGGCTGTTTTCCTTCCCCCCCCCCTTTCCCGCAGCACTCCTCTCTTCGCTCTGTGAACGCTAGAGGCTCCCTCCTTCTGGTCTGCCAGAAAACTTTTAGTTCCTG
>VXBO01007825.1:1457681-1482378 GCA_013400135.1 Rhinoptilus africanus | reverse complement strand
CGCCCCCCGGGGGGTGTCCCCCGGGCCGGCCCCGCACCCCGCTGCACCCCGGGAGGGTCCGGGGCCAGCTCCAGGGGGGGGGAGTGCTCTACAAACCCCGCAGCTCGGGTCGCCTCCTCTTTGCGTTCATAATGCCAAAAAAAAACCCCCCAAAAAAGAGAAACTCTTGCCACCCTCGTTACTTTGTGTTGCTGGGATGTGGCGTTCACCCGTGGTTCTGCCTTGCTTCCCTCTCCCCTTCTTGCACCCAGTGCAGGCACGTCGCTAAACTCTATGTATTTCATTTATTTTTTTTATTTTTTTTTTTCTCTTTAAAAAAAATCGCTTTGAAGTGCTCTCCGGCATCTCGGAGTCGCTGGCAGNCACCTCCCCGGCGCCCCGCGTGTGTGCCCGGCGGCCCGGCTCGGCTCGGCTCGGCTCGGTTCGGGCGCTCCCCCCCCCGATAATGCAGAGCTACAAGTACGACAAGGCGATCCCGCCGGAGAGCAAGAATGGGGGCAGCCCGGCGCTGAACAACAACCCGGCCAAGAGCAGCAGCAAGAAAGCCCTCCTCATCTGCCNCAAAAAAAAACCCCCCAAAAAAGAGAAACTCTTGCCACCCTCGTTACTTTGTGTTGCTGGGATGTGGCGTTCACCCGTGGTTCTGCCTTGCTTCCCTCTCCCCTTCTTGCACCCAGTGCAGGCACGTCGCTAAACTCTATGTATTTCATTTATTTTTTTTATTTTTTTTTTTCTCTTTAAAAAAAATCGCTTTGAAGTGCTCTCCGGCATCTCGGAGTCGCTGGCAGAGGTTTTGGTTTGCTGCTTTGGCTTTTTGGGAATGGTATGGCACGTAAGGAAACTGTCAACAGGCTGTCTCCAAAAAGGTTTTGCATGCCAAAACATCAACCGTTCAATTACGGCTGCGATGCTGAATATTTAATTGACAGACACAGGCAGGGGAAATCAACTGGCTTCCAACAAAGAGATTAATAACACAACAGCACGTGAGTTTAATACTCCAGACACCACAGTCTTTAAAACAATTGTTTCTGCTTAGAGCCCATTTTTTAAAGCCTGTCAGTTTGCTTTAATTTTTATGTAGTTTATTGATCATCTGGTGTATATTACGAGGCACTAATACATTAAGAAGAGAGGCATGGTTTTCTCTTTATATTCCCACAAGAATAGAGGCCAGTGCAGAAAGCTTCATCTTCTTGTATCTGGAAAAAATAAAAATACTTGATATCCCATATATGAAACTAATATAAGTAGAAACATAACTAGCTTGACTTACCTCACTTATTTAAACAGAAGGTTGGATTCCTAGTAAAACAGCTCCTAGGAGTCAGAACTTTTAAACTTGTATTTAGGCAAGTTTTTTTTTTTTTAACTTCAGGCATTCTTGGCAAGAGTAAGTGCTATTTCAATGGGTTAAAGGGTTTTTCTCCCCCTTCTCTAGACTAAGGGTCCTAACTGCAAAAGCAGTTAGTTGACATGTGTTATTCCACTTGTGATAGTTTGGGTAAACAGAACTTATCAAGCATGGCTGGGAGGGTATTGTTAGCGAGGAATAATGTGATACAGCAAAAACTCTGATTGTTGCTTTGTTTCACATTTACTACAGGTGGAAATCAGAAAGTAAACACCAGAGTTGGAGTTGTGTGGGTTGCGTTGTGTTTTGTTGGGCTTTTTTTTTTTTATTATTATTATTATTATTTGGTGTGAGGAGCATTTAAAAGTAGGAGCATTTAAAAGTAAGAGCATGAATTCAACAGCTGAAGGGAAATTTAGATCTGGCTGATCACCAGCAGGTGAAGAGCACGGGTGGGATGTGGAAAGGGAGGTGATTACATGATGGATAGCCCATGATGGGTGTTTGGGGATGGGCTTCTCAAATACACCCGGTCCAGTAGCATCGGAGCTGCTGGTGGATGACTGGGCATGGGTTGCTGTGAAAGCCAGCTGCCCCACTCGCAGGAAGCTTGGCTTGCTCTTCTCCTCTCTACCTTTTGCTAGGGAAGACTAAGAGCTTCTAATTTCCAAGCACTTGATTGCCAGTTTTCTTCCACTTTGAAGGTGAAAAAAAGGCGCTCTAGCTGTAAGCCTGTAAGAGAAAGTTGGATAGGTACAAGTTGATGAGTATTTACGCGTTCAGTAAAAAAAACTAGAGTCCTATGGAAGAGAACGAGAAGTGGAATTGGGTGAAATGACTTGCTTGGAGGTGGAGGTACTCAGTAGAGGTCTTCTGCTGGTGCATGTAGGCACATGGCCAATGGCCTCCAGTGCAGTTAAACTGAGTTACGCCTCTTGAGCGGCTGCCCAAAGACATTCCGAGTAGCAGGGAAACAGAAGGCTTTTTCTCATTTGAGGACCACTTTAGGAAATATGAAAACCCGTCATTTGATTTGCAGGGGTCTGTGACGCTGCCTTGGCTTCTGCTGCTGGTACTGCTGTAATTCTGACCTGAATCGCTTTTCTATGGAGGGGGGGAAATGAAGAGAATGGCCGAAAGGTCTTTTAAAAAAGACACACATCAGCTCTCTGTGAGGTGGTAGATGTGTACAAACCCTTCTTTGTTTACATACAAGTTTAAACAAATTAGCCAGAAGACAATTATCTTAAACATCTAAGAAAGTCAGAATAAGTAAAGTAGAGCTATCAGGAGTTTCCTTCAGCTTTGATTTGGCGCGAGTCATTAGAAAGATACACTTTGTCTTTCATCATTATCTTGATAGTAAATGCATACAGGGAAGATTTGTATCTTTATTCCTTGGGGATCCTTGGGGAGGAAATTTTTTGAGCTGTAGCAGAAGCTTTTTGCTGATGGAATAGGTTGGATGAAGATCTGCTGGACCAGACCCCCTCATTTTTCCTGCATTTCCAACTTGGGCTGGCAGGGAGCTGAATATTTTGGAATACCCCACTCCTCTAATGAGTGCACTTGGCACTGACAAATCCCCGGGTTCTTGCATGAACAAGAGGTTTCATCACTGACACTGTGAACTTCCCCGAAATTTCACAGTGGCGCTTAACTCGGTAAAAGAGGCAGAAAAGAACTGAGTGTGCATTTATTAAAGCAGGTCATCCGAGGAGGGGAAAATAACTTTCTCCATCTGCTTCCTCCTCTTGGGAGGGCTCTGTTTAGAGAATTAGAAGATGCTTCCTGAAATTGTTAGGGCCGCAGGCAAGCTCGGTGGCGTGGAAGAGTCTCTGCTGCCCCATCCTTGTGTCACTGCGACACACCTGAAAATGTGATTGAGGACATCAGCTGGGGGCGCCTGAAGTTGCCCCCGCTAAGGCGGTCGGTGGCTTCGTGCTGGAGAGCTGTGGGGAACTCTCTGAGCGGCAAAATCGGAGGTGTGATGGGAGGACCTCACTCCACCTTCATCCGATCATCAGCCCAACAGCAGCCCCATCCCTTTGCCAGGAGTTCCTTGCACCTCCTGCCTGGAGCATAGAGCCATTACTGGGGGGGGAAAACTGGTGTCACCTTGGCTGGGTCAGGTCCCACTGGGCAGCGTTCCTCAGCGCCGTGGTGTTTTGGTGCCCAGACGGAGCTGCTGCAACCAGCCACCTCCTTTCTGTAGGAAACACAGGGCAGGTGGGGAAAAACCTCCTGCCCTGACCCTCGAGGTGGCATATTTTGGAGACTGGCCCCATAGATGTGGCATCTAGGGTTAAAATTCCTCCTCTCGGACCTGCTGGTTTTTCCCTTGGCAGGGACTCCTGGTGTTCAGTGAACTCTGAGCAGCCACCTGCGCTTCCCTGAGGGGCATTTAGTCGCGTTTAATCTCGGCAGAGGGGAAGGCTGTGTCAGCAAGGTCCATAGGGCGGACGAGGGTCTTCGGTAGCTTCTGTTTGTGCAGCTTGCGCAGGTAGAACAGTTTCCAAGAAAGTCCTGCTTGTGCTATAAAATAGAGGGATTTCATCTGGCGTACCGGCTTCCTAGGCTCGGGGAAAGCGGGTTTATGGGAGCACGCGTTTCAGGCTGGTGAGATGTAAACTGCACATAATTTACTGCTCTTCTTACTTTCTGTCCCTGATTTAATTTTCTCTCTTCTGTCAATCCCAGTTAATCTGTACAACACAATTTTTACTGCCTTTGGGAGGTTTTGAAGCAACAGATGGATAGGCCTCTTGCAACCTTAATATCGCTTCGGCTTTCTCACAAATTTGCCATCTTCCTCTTCTGTAGCCAGCTTGATGCTAAAATGAACTTTGAAAGTAAATATTTACACTAGCAGGACCTTGACATGTTTATGTAAGTGGGGATATAATCTTATAATTTGGGCTAACAGTTTAGATTACTCTTAACTTTCCTCTTCTGTATAGAAAACTGTGTCATCCTCCAGCTTTCAGAAGCAAAAAGGATTCGAGTTCTGCCAGGGGCCCTGTCACTCCACCATGAAAATCGGCACAAACAGGCCTGGGATTGTCATTTAAGTGTAAGGAGTGGGAGGAATTAAAGATGAGGGATGAGGTTAGAGTTATTTGGATGCTGTAAAGTTGAATTTGATGAGCTAAGCATCTTTACTTTGTTTGGGTTGGGGTTGTTTTTTATTTTTAAGACTATCCTGCCGTGCAGGGCTCACTTGTCGTGTAGGTAACGTCTTTCTATGCGCTCCTAAAGAAACTGCTGACCCGACTATTTCTTATTTTCGGCAAAGGACAACAAGATCTGACTGTACTAAACCAGCCAGGCAGTTCCAACGCCCTGGCGTTGTCTTCTGCATGCCGTGTCCTCTCCGTGTTGGGGAGGACCGAGTCCATACCGCACGCGAGAGGCTGCGTGGGTGGAGAGTCGTCATCGTGTTTTGAGCATCCCTAGATGGGGTTTGGTCGTTAATGTTTATTTATCGCTTATTTTAATACCTGTAGGATCTCTTGGCGGCAACGAGCTCCCTGCGAGGCATCAGGGTCTGCCTTGGGGATGGAAGTGCTTTGGCAATGGCAGGTTTGCAGAGGTGGCATCTTGGCATGGAGGTGTGTGGTTGTACCCTGCCGTAACTTGGGAGTAAAGGAGCTTTTCTGAGCCTTAAAAAGCTTCTTATTAAACCATCAGCCAGCATCTAAGCATGATACCCATCTTTAGTTTTGCCCCTCTCTTGAAAGACCGAAGGAGCCAAAGATGACTGGAAGACAAGACAAAAGGGAAATATTTTGGAGGTGTTTGAAATACTTTATTTTTTTTTGCGTTGGCTTTATGAAAACCAAAAAAGCCTATCAAGAGCAGGTTATTAGTGACAATTATACTCAAGGTGTTAATTGCAGAACAAGGAAATGCTATACCTATGGCAGACTGAGTCCTCAGGGGTATAAATCTGCTGGCTTTCCCGAGCTGGTGGAATTTGGCCAGCCTGAAGATGTGTCTCCAGGAAAGCAGAATTGCGTGCAACTCCTTCATAGTTAGAAGTGCTTTGAATCCTGTGTACCTGCTGCTGAGACAGGCAGGAGATGGGATCACAATTACAGTAGATGACACTTTTTTTTTTTTTAATTGCCTGTTTGTAGTCAGCACAGAAAATAATATAAACATCACTCCCAGATCAAACAGATTATTTTTATGCTCTTTAAATCTCAATTTAATATGCATGCCTTTCTCAGGCTGTTTTGGGCTGACTTTGTTTGTCTGGATACAGGCTGGCGGTGTATCCTCCAGATGCCTGTGCCTCCGTGTATCGCCCCGAGATGGTTTGCGTACCGCAGTTGGGGAACCCGCGCAGCACGGGCATGGTCTTGCAAACCGGGGCTCCTCTCTAGTGCCTGCGTCTGAGATGGGAAGGATGTTTGCACACCTCCATCTCCGTCTGAAACGACTTAAAAGGGGGTGGGAAAAAAAGCCCCAGCTCTGCCCCATGGCTTGCTCTGGCAGAGCAGACTCCATCCTCTCCGTTTCGTTCATACAATGCTCCTGCTTCATCCGTGGTAATCCAGAAGGGACCGTTGTGGTCGCCCAGTCTGCCTGCGCCTGGAACAAGGGCATGCCTGTTGAAGGCAGCGTGGGGAAAGGCTGCAGCCTTCAAACCCTCCCATCCCGGAGTCCACACAGCCGGAGCTGAGAATGGCGGCTTCCCCCAGCCCCATGCATCCCCTGGGCGCTGTATCCTGGGGGAGGGAGCCGCAGGGAACCCCCCTCCCCGGATGCGGCTTTCCCTCCAGGGCAGCAGGATGCCAGCTGGGGTTTTAGTATCAGTGCTGTCATTTATTTTTTTTTGTCTTTCGTTCTTTTTCTTCTGGGCCTTGACTTCTGCAGTTGCATTGGTTTGGGGTTTTTTGATAGGTCAGGTTTCATGTTTCAAAAAAAAAAAAAAAAAGTTGAAAATAAGAATCAAGTGAATGACAGAGCCTAAAAAAAAAAACCCCAAATGAGGTAAATTAAAATAATCCACCCTTTATTTTGTAATGATGAAGTCCAAAGTAATTTTTCTAAATACACTTCATGATTATTCTTTCTCTTTTGTTTTTTTTTTCCCCACCGGCTGATGTGGCAGAGCTGGGGGACCCCTGGTAGCGCCGAGGCTGAAGCAGCCCTCTGTGCTTCCCCCCCCATGCTAACGTGGTCCTGCCTGGGGTGGGCTTTGCAGATACCTCTGCTGGGGAGGCAGGGGGGTGTCTCGCCAAAAGCTGGGAAGAGGCTGCCCTGTCTGTCACATCTCCTCGTGCACTAGCATGGCCCCTTTCCTAGCAGGGCATTCGTATCCCTTTCAACGCCACCCCATCTATCCACGTTTTGCTTTCTCCCATGGCATCTGCCTTGGAGAAGCCCTACCTGCTCCACAATTTTAGTAGGTGGAAATCTCCTTAGCGCAGATCGGGTGGCTGTGTACAGAGCTATTTTGGAGCAGCTGTTGCGAAGTTATGCTCGAGAATACCTTCTTGCCTTTTAGCTGCACGCGATGGCTTAGCTGGAATGATGGGAACATGATCAGCAGAAGCTGCTCCTCAAGTTAGACCTGAGGAGGCAGAACCTCACCAAAAATGAGGAATTTGAAGCGTCTTCTTGCTTTTGACGCAAACCATTGGAAAACTTGCCTTAAGCGTAAGTTTGTTACCAAGACAATGTATTAATGAGTATGAAAACTAGGTTTGTCCTGGTGGGTTTCTAAGTATCAGAAATTCCTATAAACTCCATCCTTTCAAGTTGGTCACGTAAGTGGGCTTGTTTTTCACACGTGTTGGATGTTTTGAAGACAGAGGGTTGAAAACCGACTCTCCGCATCAAGTAAATGTTATAAGCAGAGCGTGTAATTTAACTCCAGAGCTTCTGATGCTCTGAAAATGCCTGTGCTCTTTCTGCCCCGTGTTCTTGTTCCAGCGTTGCCTGTAGCTCGCACCCATATATGAGCTTGTCTTATCTGACATGTGGTGCTCTCAGTCAGGAGCTACAGGGCTTGGCCGCGGCTGCCAGCCAAAGCCCAAATGAAGCTGCGGTTGGTCTGACAACGCTGGTGACACTGGATCAGTGGAGAGTTTTCATAATCCTCTACTACTTCCCCATAATTTTTCATCCCTTGCCCAAAAATATGTGAGAATACGCGCAGGGAAGCTTGGGAGATGCCTCCAGCCTTTCTGATAAAACATACCAGTGGGCTTAGCCTACGGTGCCTGAGAAACAGAGCAAATTGAGGCTGGGTTGGCATCGCTGGGCTGACCCCGACCTTGCCCTGAACACTGAAGGTAGCTGCGGCACAGAGGTGTCCTTCACTCCTTTGGGAGTTTGCAGATGGCAGGCTGTACCTCTCGGAAGGTTTTCCGGTTGGAGGAGCTGAGAACAGCGTGGTTCTTCCTTCCATCGGGTTAAACAGGAAAAAACGAAAGTTACTGGTTGGTGGTTTTGGGCAGCCACCCCTTGTGAAACAAATGATGCTCCCTCTGAGAGCTTGCTTCTCCCAGCAGCGTTGTAGCCTGCTACTGTGCTATGGAGGTGACAGGCTGCATGGCATCCTGTAATTAGTTTTCACCTGGTTGTACCGTAAATTAGTGAGAATGACAGCTGTTTTTGAAAGCTTTTACAGCAGTGCCCTTGCCTCTGAACCTGTGTGTACAGGAGGCAGGCACTGTGTGTGGATATTAATTGCCTTGCTGTTCATTCAACATGTGCTTATGCAAAGCTGCGACACCGTCGCGTGTCTCAAAAATTTCAGACACCACCGAATTTGAAAGCCAACATGCCAAATGGGCTCTGGGCTTCCTGTTTTCTGGGCCGGTTATTTATGACCTCCGTTTTGGGGTGGTGTGATGGACCTTCCTCTAAGCAAGGCTTAGCTGGAGGCTGGCCAGGGTGAGATCCAGCCCAGCCCCGGTTATCGTTCCCACTGATGTCCTGACGCGGAGGTCTTTGCTCTGGTCTTTGTAGCAGCACGGAGCCTGTGGTAACTGGTCCCACGCTGGGTTGAGGGCTACCAAGGCTTTTCTGCGAAGACCTCCGCTCTTTAAAATGTTATTTTCCAAATGGAGAGTCGAAAATAGCGCGGTAAAATGCTAGTAAGCAGCTGTGGTGCAGTGGACACCGGTTCTGAGAGATGCTCACGGGGTAATTTTGGATGGCTGGTGGCAGGCGGCAAACCTCCTTTGAAGTCGATAGCTGTGAATCAGTTTGGTGTTAGCAGGTTCCTGAAGCTGCTCTTTGATCACTGATCGGATGACCCTTGCTTTTTTGGGGAGCTGCTTCTCCCTGCCGTTCCTGGCTTGCAGCCCAGCCGAAGCCCCGGAGGAATCCTGTGCCTGCCTCTGAGCCCTCCTGCCTGGCACGTCGCAGGAGAGATTTGTGCCTTTAGGAATGCCTAATCTAAGGAGACAGGGAGCATGGAGGAGCATCACCTCCCTTCTTTGGCAGGAAGCTGGAGCCTGGTGAGGGCACAGTTTGAAGGCAATATTTCCAATACAGATGTGCCCAGTGTGGGTTTCAGAGCTGCTGAGGTACCCTTAATTCCTGACAATTTCAGTGAAGCTGGAAACTTCAGTGCTTCTGCCGGTCCTGCCAGCCCATCACCAGCATCCCAAGGTATCTTTTTGAAATCAGATCATCAGTGATGTGCAGCCACGGAGGAGAAGTTTGCTGCTCCCTGGGCTCAGGCCAAAGTGTATCCCTGGGACATGTGTGCACCTGTCCCGGAGCTTCCACCTCAATTCCTGTGAAAGCTTCCCCGGGTGGCTCCATTCCCATGCTTCTGTGTCCTGCAGAAAAAGGAAATGACCTCGGATCACCCGTTGCAGCGCAAATTGGCTCGTCTCTTCCCAAAAATAAGAGCTGAAGTTTTTCTGGTTAAGGACATGGGGGGAAAAGGTGCACCGAGACATCTGCCAGTTGATAATACATAACAGAAATAGCTCATTCTCAAAGGAAGGGCTTGGAGGGGCCTTTAGGTTACTCGTACTTACTCGTGCTACTCACGAAAAAATTCCCTTTGCTGCCTGACCACAAAAGGCTGTATTTTCCCTAGAGACCTTGGGGTTTTTTTCTGGTTTGTTTCTTTTTTTTTTTTTCTTTTAATATATTCTTATCAAAGTTTGCGGTATCAATGACTATCTCATCAAATAATTCCATATTTTTTTCCCTCAATCCGGGATGGAGGTTTTTGTCATCCGACATTCCTCGTTTCTTGACCATCCCCGCCGCTTTAGCATGCAGCTGTCATTCCGCTGCAGCTCCCACAAAGCGGCAGGAAAACCAAGGTAACAGCAACATTTTGAGTGGAGGGGATGAAATGTGGAATAGGTTCAGCGTATTTCTTTGTCATTGTTGGAGTCCTATTCAGTCTGGAGCTGAATAGGAGCCTGATTAGCATGTGGAAGCATTTCTAAAGCATTGGGCTGGGAGGGTTGGGTGGTTGGGGTTGGTTTTTTTTTTTTTCCTTAAAGGAGAAGTTTTGTGGCGTTTTATTTTTCTGACTGAGCTGGCATGAGTCTTTATCAAATGCAAAACCCATGGAAAAGTCAAATAGCGTTGGAGAGAAAGCTTGCTTTGATAAATCACTGCATGCATGGACACAAAGAAGTTTTCCGGTGCCTGAAGCTCTTAAGAGCTACTGCAAAATCGAGGGATGCAACGTGATTAAAACAGCCGCGCAAGAGGGATAGAGTTTGCGATGCATCTGGGTTGTGGCTATACCATAAGGGACTTTGCTTTTGCTCTCGCTGAAGCTGTCTGCAAAGTGGGTATTGTTTTACGTACGCGGGATCGGGTCCGCAGTGTGAAAATCCACCTGCTGAAATGCTCAGCGTTTTGCTTTCACAGGGAAAGATATAACGCTGAGGTGGATTAAAAAAGCTAACTGCAAGTAAAAAAACAACTTTTCCCCAATGAAGTTGCTTTAAGTCCTCGGCCTGAGGCTGGTTTTGAAGAAGGAGGTTGATTTTTAAATTTTATTATTTTTTTTTTTCTCCCTTGTTGTTGGGGCAAAGCGTGGGGCTGATGTTCCCCTCACAGTCCCTTGCTGCAGGGTCTGCTGGGTTTTGCTCCAAGTGGTAACTGAAATGATCTCTTTGGTGCTATTTGTGGGTTTCGGGTGCTAGACCAGAGCCCCTGCCATGGGAGTACCGTATCTCCTGCCCTCTGTGGGATTTTGGGGTGCTTGCAAACCCCAAGGGAGACAGGGGACCCCGTTGCGTGCCGGGGGCTGTATGGATGTAGCACACTCGTCCCCCTGAGCTTGCGGACAGAGTGGGGAGAGCAGGAAAAGGAATTTAATTTCTAGGTGTAATGAGTGATGGAGTTGCTGTTGCCTGGAAAGCTCATGGCAGCGGCTGGAGTCCAACCCTCCTGGTGGTGCGTGGGTGGACCAGACCTCGTGCCTGGGTTTCTCAGAGGGGCAGCGATGCCTTGTCTAGTTTTCTTTCAATTATTCCAATTTGAGAGAGGAAAAAAAAAGCGCCTCTCCAGCTCACTGGTGTGCCTTAATGTAGGCTATTGAAGGCTGATTAAAGCTGTTGTTTAATTAAGGAGAACTTAGCTCCTCTGGACACAATTCACGATTAAAGGATTGTTGGAAGTAATTCTGCAATACTTTCTCTTCTTCTCCCCCCTGCCTCCTTCTCTCCTTTAACGTGAAGAAAGTTCCTAGCACTGTACGTGCCCCAGCACCCAGGGTTTGAACGCTGTTACGGGACCGCAAACCTGCTGGCGAATCTGGCCGCTGCCAAGGCATCTGAACATTAAAAAGCCCTGCAGAGGGGTGGGAGGGAGTTCAATCTCAGGATACGCTGATTTGGAAAGGGAATCCAAACAAAGAGGCTTTTCAGCAGAGGCTGAGGCTTGGCTTCTCTCAAGGGCAGTTTGGGCTTGGGGAAGCATCCGGGAGGCGGCGAGCGGAGCAGGAGTACATGAGCTGGATGCCGCGCGGTGTAAGGTTTCCCAGCACAGCGCGGTTTTGTGTTACAGGCTGGGGAACTGGCTGCAAGCGCTCCTCTCTTTTCTCTTTATTTTTTTTTTCCCCTTCTTCTTTTATTTCTGTTGGAAACAAAGGGGAGGTTTAGGCTTTTTATTTTTAATAAAGGAAAAATAGAGGTTCCCATCCCCACCTTCCCTGCAGGTTTGGTGATGCCTCTTGCTGTTGATGCTGGAGGGGGACCCATCGGTGTCTCCAGCCTTGAGAAACTCTTTGTTGGATCCCAAGCTGGCCTTGCAGGGACATTTTATTTTGCTTGGAAAGCGCAGCCTGCTCAGAGGCTCGCTCTGGCTGGAGCCCGGGGTGCTGGGTTGACAGGCACCTCCTAAAAAAGGGTCTGGCTCAGCTCAGGAGAAGCGAAATGAGGTGGATGCTGGAGCATCTCCTTCACAGACGGAGGGATGCAAAGTGGGGTGTTCATCCGCCGGGACCCCTCTTCCCACAGTATCCCTGTCCCTTATGATGCCACCAGGCACTCGAGAAGGGCCAGGAAGCGCCGCGCAGGGAGGAGGTGCTACCAACCATCCCAACCAACCAGTTGGGTTTTTTTATAGGCGCCAGATGGTTTTAATAGAGGAAAGCTGAACTTCTTATGACCCTTCCCCACAGACGTTGTTTGTTGTTTTGTAATTGTGGCCAGGACAAAACCATGTCCCAGAACCTGCAGTGAGTGTGAGAGCTTGGTGCCTGGTGCCTTCTTCTCCCACCCCACCATGAGCTCCCCCTTCCCCCTGCCCCAGCACTCCCCTGCCTGCAAATTATCTGGGGGATGCTGCTGGGCATGAAAGACTTGAGGTTTTCCACTGATCCCCGGTTAAAGAGATTAGCAGGAGTACAAATTGGAAGAAACCGAAACGTCTAAAAGCAAAGCGCAAGGAAGCAATAAAATGTCAGGCCATGTTTTCCCTTCTGGTTGATTAAAAATTCTCCTGATAAGCAAGAAAGCTTTCATGGCTGGACAAGACCTGTATCGTGTCAAACGCAGTGAAAGGTTTATTAGAAGGATAAAGTGGTGGGATGTTGGGTTATGCTCGCAGCCCTTCTGGCGTTGAGTTATCCCTCGGGCCTGAAGGCGTTTCGCGTGGTATGGGAGCAAGAAGTGTGATGGAGAAACCACGTCTCCTATGAAGAGAGGAAAATGTATGGCAGTGGGGGTGTTTGGAGGAGAGAGTGGAAGATGTGAGTATCTGTGTGTTAACAACTGTCAGAAAAATTAATAGAGAAACTGCCTGTTGGGAAAAGCTGCATAACAAAGGTAAAGAAAGAAGATCAAAAGCCATCAAGTTACTGCTAGGGAGGGTCCCTGGTTGTTATATGCTTAATGCACCCAAACCCGTGATTTTTGAGGGCGTAGTTGTCCTGTGGCTGGTACCTTTGGGAGCAGCGTTACGTCAAGGATGACCATTTGACCTATTTGATCTAGTTGAAGATGTCTCTGCTCACTGCAGGGGGGTTGGACTAGATGGCCTTTAAAGGTCCCTTCCAACCCAACACGTTCTATGATTCTGTGTTTTCTGGAAATTCCCTCTTGCTGCCCCGGTTTACAGTCTCGTTTCTGCCCAGGAACATCAAACTCCAGTCAATCTGAAATCGTGCCCGTCCCATGTGCCACTTGTTTCATGGTGGCTCTGGGGACAGGAGGCCACTGCAGTGGTGCAGACTGGGGAGAGGAGAGGTTCAGTGGACTCGCCTTGGCTTTTGGAAAGTAGAAAGTCAAGCAGAAGAAGGAAATGAGAGCTGGGTCTCCTGCTCTCCGTGGGAAAACCAACAGTGGCGGCAAACCAGCGTGCTTGGACATCTGCTCCCAGACAGTGCCAAGGTGCTCCACTGGGCCCATGGAGAAATCTGATTGGGGATCAAACACAGGACGAGAATGAAAAAGCAGGAAAAAAAAAAAGGTTCGCTTCCTTGATGTTGTGTTTGACTTCCCAAGGTTTTAATTGCCAAGGGCTGCATTGGGAGCCAGCTGGCTGCAAAGGGATGCAGATATCAAGTAAGAGAAGAAGGGCTTTATTTTATTATTATTTTTTTTTTGGTCTGTGGATCCAATAACTGCTATAATTTCTGCAGAAGATGCAGCTTTTTATACATTTTCCCCAGCCAAAGGTGAATTGTCATTTTTAGGTACCTGCTTCCTCCGCTTCTCCAGCTGCTGTTAAAGCTCTTGCTGTTAATCTTGTACTGCTTATAGGAGTGAGAGGGTGCAAGCAGCAGGAAAGGCAAGTATGGAGTGCAAATTGTACCTCACTTTTAGAGGTTTTTCCTCCTTGGAGCAGAAAAGTGTGCTTTATAAGAAGGGAAAATGAAATAGGTGGTTCAACTTTCAAGCCCTTGGCCCATGCACTGAGTGATGCACATGTCCCTGCAGATGCTGGTGCACTGTCATAGCAGGATCAGGCCCACCAGTGTGTGGCCTGGAAACAGGCTGGACAATCCCAATTTTGCTGCCAAAACCTTACTTATACAATAAATTGAAAAAAGGGGGAGAAAAAAAGGGCAGCGTAAAAAAAAATAAATAATAAAGCATGGGATATTTAACACGCCAGTTGTATAAATCTCGACATTAGCTACCTGTGCATCATCCAGCAGCACGTTAATTGGTACCCCTCGGTAGATGAGGATTTGGCATCGAGTCTGCATGTAATTACAAGCCACACACAGAAGGACACAGGCAGCTAATGAACTCCTGCCAAACTCCAGCTCCGCTTCTGCGGCTTTTGAAGTTCGCTGGTCTTTCAGCGTTTTGTATAGTAAGCACTGAAAGGCATCAAATCACTCCTTTGACAGCATTTAGAAAGGGTTGGTTTGTTGAATAACTGAGTCCCTCCAAACTCCCATCGGAGAACTAGAGCATCTATAGGCGCCTTTCTCAGCGGAGCAGTAAATAGGCTGGAAATAGAGGACACCCCCGAGGAGCTGCTGAGCTCCTGCCTTGCTGATGGGAGCCAGCAGGCTCCAGTTGCCACGATGGGCTGTAAGAAAAGAAACTATTTCCATTTTTTAAAAAAATCCTTCAAAACAACCCCGCTTGATGGTACGGGCTTTTTCCCAAGCCTCAAAGTGTTTAAAAACGGAGGCTGTGCAGGGTGTCGCACAGGTCTGCGGTCGCATCGCTGCGACGAGGGAGGTGGTAAAAGGGGTTTTGGAGGGTTTCTGCCCCGTTGGGTTTTCGTGATGCTGGATTGGGAAAGTTGTGGTGTTTTTCCATGGATGCTTTGTTGCTGGGGTTGGATTTGAGCCCTTCTCCTACTCTTTTCATGTCTGAGGTGACAAAGGGAGTTGTTGTTGAGATAAGAACCAATTTCCATGAAAACCTGCGATTTTCAGGCAAACATACCAGGCGGGTTTCATGGCAGTACCATGGTGAAGGGGAATAATGCAACTTGGCACGGAGCCCTTCCCAAAAAAATAAAAGGGAGAGGGGAGGAAACAGAAGAGCCTTTGTCAAAATTAACCGCAATAAAGAAAAAGGGACTGCTATTCCCTAGGGCTTCTTTAACCTTTTTCCCCAATTTATTCACACGTTCCTTGACAGCAGGGCACAGCATTGTTACAGGGGGGCTGGGAAGGGAAATTGGGAGTTATCCTTGTTTTTTTGTTTGTTTTAAAAAGCACGGTACACGTTGTGTCCCTCGAGTTGGCGTGAATAGCGGTTTGGCGGTTGCCTGTGCCATTTGGATCCGGTCCGATTTGTACCGGCCCCTAAAGATTCAGGGCTACGAAATGTCACCTGGCTGCAAAACGCAGCCGTCGCGGGGAGATTGGGGCTGTGCGTGGGAAAGGGGCTCTTGGGATGCCGGGTGTGACAAGGTGGATGTGCCGCTGGTGGTTGGCGCCTCTGCCAGCAGAAGAGGGTAGGGACATCTTCGGTGTCACTGTGACACTGCTGGGTCACCTGGATTTGCAGAATAAGCGATTTCTTGGGGGGGATAAAAAGCAGCCAGGGGTCTGAGGTGGTGCGCAGTGTGGAATCCATGCTGTCCCCCAAAAAATCTCCATTTAGCTTTTGGGGACCCAGATAATTCAGAGGGTCTCATCCAGGTGCAGATGGAACAGGATAGGTAAGTCCTTGTGAGCAGCATGGGGTGGGCACCTCTGTCACTGCGGGTGATGGATTGCCACCAAAATATCCCATGCCCAGCTGCTTTCCACCAAAGTAACTTAAATTTCTGCGGGCAGCGTGTTGGCAGCATGGCCAAGGCAGCAGCCGTCGCGCCTCCGCCTTTCCCTGCAGAATATCCCCTCCCTGTAATACAAAGCTATTTTAATGAGGAGCATGATTTTTATTTATTATTATTATTACCCATGTATCAGATTATATCTCAGTCATATCACATATTGTTATACATTAGGGTGCTACTCTCCGCAGTAACTGCAGTCAAAATCCCGAGGAGAGAGAAAAGAGATGATGTTACGCCTTTTTAACGCATCGGTGAATAGGCAAAGCCTTACCGAGCTCTGCTCTAGGGGCCACTGAGATCAAACCCCCATGGCCTGAAGGACCTTTGGATCATTTCCACCTATGCTCACGCTTTTTTGCCTTTCAGCACTGTGTACTGTGCATTATATCCTGGAAACTCTACCAAATCTCGACTACCGAGGGGGAAAAGTTTCATTTCCAGTTAATCAAGGGAGTTGTGTAATACCATTTTCTCCTGGGGAACTTCCAGAAAAAAGAAAAGAGGAGTGGGAGCGGAAAAAAAAAGGGGGGGAGTATTATATAAAGCAAGTATATTAAGAGGAAAATAAATTATGAATTAAAAGTGATTAGTGAACTTTTAAGGAAGAGGTCAGAAGTGCCTTTTGGACTACAAACTTTTTAAGCTTTCAGTGCTTGTATTCGGTTACAGAGTTATAACCCGGTCTTATTTGTGCAGGTGGCTGCTGCTTCAAATCCGAAGAAGGATTTTGCATTTACAATAGGTACATTGACAGAACTGGGTCAGAAAGCCACTCGCAGCAGGCTCCGGTGCTGCGGACACAGGCTTTGCCGCCTCCTGCACAGGGGCAGTTGCTCCCAGAAACGTGCTTAATTACTGCTGCAGTACCTGGCTGGGATGCTCCGGGAAGCGGGAGAGGAAGCTTGGGAAGTTCAACAGATGAATTATATATTTTTTTTTTTTAAAGGGACCTGATGTTGACCAGGTGAACTGGCTTTATTTTTGCTTCAAAAGCTTTGTGTCTTTATTGATTTCAAAATCATAGGCTCATAGAATGGTTTGGGTTGGAAGGGACCTTAAAGATGATCTAGTTCCACCCCCTGCCCTGGGCAGGGACACCTCCCACCAGCCCAGGCTGCTCCAAGCCCCGTCCAGCCTGGCCTTGAACCCCTCCAGGGATGGGGCAGCCACAGCTTCTCTGGGCAACCTGGGCCAGGGGCTCACCACCCTCAGAGTGAAAAATTTTTTCCTAATATCTAACCTAAATCTCCCCTCTTCCAGCTTGAAGCCATTAACCCTCATCCTGTAGGTACATGTCCTTCTAAAAAGTCCCTCCCCATCTCTCCTGTAGCCCCCTTCAGGTACTGGAAGGTTGCTATAAGGTGCCCACAGAGCCTTAAATTCTCCAGGCTGAACAACCCCCAACTCTCTCAGCCTGTCCCCACAGCAGAGGGGCTCCAGCCCTCGGAGCATCTTTGTGGTCCTCCTCTGGACTCACTCCAACAGGTCCATGTCCTTCTCATGTTGGTGGCCCCAGAGCTAGACTGCAAGTGGGGTCTCACCAGAATGGAGTAGGGGGGGGAAATAATCAAGAGAATTTTGTTGACTGCATCACGTTGGCTGCAGTTCTGTATTTCCACTCGGTTGTCTTAGGGTTCGGTGTGTCTGTGCAAAGAGAAGGGGCCAAGGCTTATGCTCGATGGTGTTTGGGGGCAGTATGCTGAGATAAGGAGTCTCTGCTTGATATTTTGATATATTCAAACAATACCGACAGCCTACAAAAGCCTCCTCTTGAGTAGAGGTTGATGGAGTGGAGCGGCTTTGTTATTGTATGGGGAAATATTAGGGTTCACGCAGCCAGTGTGCCAGCGGGATGATGTGGAGGAAGAGGAACAGCAGCTCTGCTCACCCTTACATCGGTTTGGAAAAAGCTCCTAGATTTCCCACCAAAAAAATGGGGTGTTGGGACCCTTTCCCACAGCATGGGAGTTGCCGGGGCCGGGCAGTGGTCTGAGCCCTTCCTCGAAGGCATAGCCTGGAGGAGTCGTGGTGAGGCAGGGCTCGTTCCAAAACCCGCTGACCGGCAGAGTAAACCGTGTTCGCTTCGTTTGTAATTGAAAACATAATAGTCGCCACAGTGTATTTTTCACACGATCCGTTTGCCCTGAATATTGCAGAGTTCACAGGCACTTTTTTCATGATTTTTTTTTTTCTCCCTCTATCCAGCCTAAGTCATCCTAGGTCAGGCTTGTCATACCTGTGAGATCTTCCAAAGCACTTGGATATATAGAGGTGCCTCAAAAGATGCTGACACGTTGGGGTTTTCATGGTTTGGTGTATTTTATTCCTTGCTCTAGACGATGTAAAATTATGGCTTTGTTTCCCTCGTGTTTGACTGGAGCTGGCTCTGGGTTCCCATTGTTAACGTCTTTTATATTCGCCCTCTCCAACTTTTTCTGGTCGGCCAGTCTGGCTGAAATCTGTTTTACCCCACAGATGCAGAATTTTATACGCATCTAGGTATCGTGGCTTGCGTAAGACCTTTTGTTATTATTAATGCATTTTTTAGGTATTAAAAATATATATGCACTTTAATATAAAGCTCTTTTAATGCATCAGCTCATGCCAAACTCCCAGGAGGAACAACTTAACATCCTTCTTGGAATTCCCTTCTCCTCTTTCTTTCTTTGTACGTGGTGTTTACCTCTGGAAATAGGTAACATGTACCCTCTTTTAGGAGTAGTATTTCTCCCAGCAAAAACAATGGCAGCATTCCCATTCATCTGGAGCTCTTGGAGCGTGGGGCAGGCACGTTGTGCTCCAGCCGCATGAGGAAGCCTTTCTACTGAGGTT
Source organism: Rhinoptilus africanus (assembly GCA_013400135.1). Classification (NCBI taxonomy): domain Eukaryota; kingdom Metazoa; phylum Chordata; class Aves; order Charadriiformes; family Glareolidae; genus Rhinoptilus; species Rhinoptilus africanus. The sequence continues at coordinate 1,463,996 of VXBO01007825.1, read as the reverse complement.
TTGAATCCAGAGGAATTTGCGATTCGTGAGAATAATTGGATATTTAGTTTAAAGTATCTGTGTCCAAGAGCTTTTCTCTAATCTTCCCCCAGGATGGTTGGGTCGTTAAGCATACACTAGGTTGCACAGGGCTGTATTTACTGCAAAAGATGGGTACGTCTCTGGATGATGGGTTTGGGCATCAGATAGAGATACCTGTCATTCCTGCTGCCTTTTAGAGCTTCCTTTTAGAGGAAGGATTCTCAAATCCTTCTCAAATACCTCTGCAACTTGAGGTCATCGTTGTCACAAGGTTGTCCGTATAGAAAATGAATATTCTTGGCTTTCTCCTTGTTTGCTATTGTGCTAGCAGGCATGAGAAGGCGTTTTGCCCAGCTTTCCTGAATAACCAGTTCTTCTTAAAAAAAAAAAGCCCCAAACAACAAACAAAACAAAAAACCCCAAAAGTAAGAACCCAGAAAATATTATCTAGGTCAAAATGAATGTGTGCCTGCTCACTAGGAAGTCTCCTGGACTCTGTAGCAACTGGTGGACCTAAAAATGGTGAGGTTTATGTTGAAGTTCGTATAATTTGGCTGAAATATAACTAATAATGATAAAGTGGACTGAAATGTCAGCCTCTTGATAGGAAGGACACTAGAGAAGTTGATGTAGGTAGGCACAAAGGTTAGCGTGAGTTATGTGGAAGAACATATAGCACGTAGAAAATGAACTAATATCTTGGGTTTTGTGGAAATCAACACGTTTTGTCCTAGAACTTTTCCAAGCAGGTCAAATCAAAGAAAATCAATGTATGCTGATCCTTGTTTATAGATTCTTTAGGGCTCTAAAGCAGGTACCTGTTCTACAGTAAAGTCTAGGATTTGTTTGTGTGTTTAGAGAATTGTCTATCCTGATGCGTCTGTGTAGCTGGGAGTAGTGGAACTGTAATAGAGTTGAATGGGAATATATTTTGCAAACACAGATAATTAGATGTGTTGCCAAAATACAGGCAGATGCACAGAGCAGTCTTCTGGACTGCTGGAACCAAAGTGAAGAACAATTAAGGGTGAGCAGGTTAAAAAAATGTGGAGTTGAAGGCTCTGTATTTCTGATGTTAGCCTAGTTGTCTCTTGTGACTATATGGACAACGTGTACCCAGACTTGGTCAGAAACCATGGGGAAGGAGGCACATCACTGACGCTTTCAAGACCTTTGAAAATCCAAACATATTGGGTTTGGCTACTGCTGGGCTGTGGATCAGGCCCCTTGAGATTATTTTTTGGTTGACTAAGTTCCTACCCCTCCTTCCCCCACCTATTTTGGTGGTGCTGGTGCAGAATCAGGCCCTATTGTGATTGTTGGCATATTCCTGATATGATAGAATTATAGAAATACTTCTATTCTTTGTGTTATTAAATTTTATCTATGTGTGTCAACTAGCTTCAAGAGTTTTTCACTGACAAGGCTGATCTGCAGTGCTGCATTTTTCCTCTAAAAGTTGTGAAGCTCACTTTTAAAGCCCAAATAAAAGCCTGCTGTAGGCTAATCTAGGTTTTGTGCCTTTTAAAACATGTACAAATGTTGTAAACCAAATAAGGTTTATATGTACTCAAGATCAGCTACTAAGTATGTCAAATAGAAAGCCCGCCACTTGTAGGTACCCAAATATTTACGGAGTGTGTCTTGAATCAGGAGTTAGATGCCCTGCTCAGCCCTGCCAAATTATTTTATGATCTTTTTCACTTATTAAGATAGATGTCTAATCTACTGAAACCTTTAAAACACACCCAGGGCCTGGACATTGGCAGCCAAAAGCCAAAGTGCTTGTTAGAAATTACCATTGCTTTGTTGAGATAGCCAGCAACATCCCACTGACCTGCAGGGTTGAAAGAAGAAAGATTTAATGGAAAAAACCCCCAACCTCCATCAAAACCAAACATTAAAACCAACAAAAAATAAGACGGAGATGGTGTTTAATTTAGTGCAAAGGTGAAGGCTGGGCTGAGAAGATGAGAGCTGCATGGGTGGGTCACTGCAGAAACACCTCTTCCCCACCCCGCTCTCACCGTGGCTTTTCCGATGGGTGGCCAAGGAAAGCTTATCCCCTGTTTAAATTATTTTTTTTTTTTTCCCCCCATTAAATCCGCACAAGTGTTAGCTTTTCAAAGACTTGGAGATTCAAAGTGCTGTACCCAACACAGAGCCCTTTTTTTTTCGGCCGCCTTTGATTTTTATGCACATTTCAAGCTGGTCAGAGAGGGTTTTGCAAGGGTTTTTGTTTAAGCTTGGTGGTGGGGTTTTAGCTTTCATACCCAGCCTTCCCAGGATTATAGCCTATTAATTGCCTCTTAATAAAGATGCTAACCAAGGAAAGGAATAGTTTTACCTTGGTGCTAGATTTCCAAACTTGATTGGCTTTATTAAATAGAAAGACAAATAAATTTAAACCCTGCGCTGAGATATCTTAGCGTAGGACACCAACGGTTAGAGGTCACCGAGTCACTTGGATTTCCTCCCAACAAAAGCAACATCATTTTTCAGTGTCCAGCCCCATGGTGTCCTGCTGTGCCTTGCACAATTCCTTAGTGTCCACACCTGCTCCGTGCTGCTTGGAGAGCAGGGCTGAGCCTGTTTGGATGGGGCAGGATCGGTCCCTAAGAGCTTTCTGTTATGCTCATGGTTTGGAGCCCTGTTTGATCTCCTACAGCATAGTGTAGATAAAAGCATGTGGTTGGGATTTCCTTGTTCTCTTATGAAAGCATAAAATCCCCTTTATATAAGGAAAAAAACCCCACCCTTTCCCTCACCTTGTGGAGGATATTACAATTCATAAGATAATCTCGGCTACATTTAACCTTTTTTTTTGCATTGGAATAAGCAAATCCCTTTGTTCTGTGCTTTAGTTTCCCCTGTCTGTGAGCTGGGGATAACAGCGTTTCTCTGGTTGCAGAGTCCTGTACGGATGTGCCAGGGTTGACTCCATGCCGTAGGGTATGGTCCGCAGGTTCCTGTGTAATTTCTCAGCCTGGAGATACCAGCGTTAAGGAGGATGTGAGGTCCTTCTGTGGTGTTACTTCAGATTTTGCAGTAGCTCTGTACGCGTAGGTGAGGTGTAGCCACGGGCAGAATGGTCAAATATCTCCATTTTTGGAGAAGAGTGACTATCCCCCAAATCAGTGTAATTTTTTGCCCGCCATGGACGTTTATCACCCACTTCAGCGCAAGTGACTACTCATTGCTGTTTTCTGAAATATACCCCTTCTGTTCTCAATAGCCTTGTACTGCTGTGGGTAGGGATGGGATACGGTGGAGGGCAAAAACTTAGCACCTCTATGGGGTTCAGCTGTTGAATTTGGAGATGCAAATCACTGCACAATCTGAATTTCCTATGAAAATGCTGAATCGCAGAGGTAGACTGGGGTAGAAGAGGTGATGAGGCCAGAGGGTACCATCTTCATGGTACAACCCTACGCTGCTTGCTTTCCGTTTCCAAGGGTATGTGGGCTGCAGCCCCACTTCTGGATACCTTTGCCACCGGCAGATCTCCTAGCATGAATAATGTCTCTGTGGTGTTATGCTGAGGGACCCCAAAGCTATCTCCCTCTGCATTTAATTTTCTGTCTTCTTCCAGACTTCCCCTCTGTAGTGTTTTTCTGCAAAACCCATTCTCTGCCTGCCTTTTGGCACCGCTACAGGCTTCTCAGTGCTGGAACCCCCTTGCCAAAAAAATGGTGGGTGGTGACCTAGTCACTTAGACAACCCATCCTCCAAGAAATAACCTTGTGGAAGAAGAACCATCTTGAGCATGATTTACCCTTCGCTGTGGGCTGGGGTCTTCTCTTCCTTGAGTAATTACAGCTGAAAGAGCAGCCTCTCACCCAGCCCTCAAAATCAAAGGCATGTTATGTCTTCTAAGTAATATCCGTTCAGCTATGGAGAGTATGTTTATGTTTCTCATGTTTAAAAAAAAAAAGGGGGGGGGGGAAGGAGGGGGGGGGGGGGGAAAAGGGAATCTGAGGTTACTGTTTTGCTGGAAAAATGTCAAGACTTGATTGGCAATATCCCGCTAAACCACAAGTTTGTAGGAGAGAAAACAAAACCAATGGATTTTCTAAACTCTGCCTATGCGCACTTTAAGAAAATGTATACCATATAGGTCAGTTATGCTCTTATTATAGCTGTGGCGAGCGTACATATAATTGAAACGCGGAAATACTACCCCATGCTGTTCAATGAATGAAGGGAAAACAAATCTTTATTATTCCTGGGTTCACATAATATATAGGAACACTATTGTCTTTCTCTTTTTTTTTTATTATTTTTTTTTTAAGCCAGTTTTAGCTTTCAGATGTATTTTATTGTCTGTGGGAACATGTGTTTTACAGACCTGTCATGTGAAAGCTATTAACAAGAGGAACTGGAGAAATAACAATAAGCCACGTAACCGTGGCATGTCTACTCCCCGGGTTCAACTGTTACGCCGCTGCTTCAAGTGCATGTGAAATTGGATCGCGCCGAGCGACGTTAGCTCTTCTCCTGCAATTTTTCATTGGGAAACTTAAGGATTTTTTTTTTTTTTTTTTTATTTAAAGTGGCCTATTAATACCGGATTGCTGGCATCAGAGGAGTGTTTCGGGGCCAAAGCTGGCTAGGCATCAAAATGGTTAAATAGCGGAATGAAGATCGACTGGATTCACACGAGATGTCCGACTTTTATTTACCAAATCTAAGCTAGGCAGGCGGTTCTGAAACCTCTCCTCGCTGGTTCACACGTGCAGTGGAAACCATCCTGCCTTGCCAGGCACCGTGGGGCCCAGCGCTTGCAAATAACCCATTCCCAGAGTTTTTTAGAGAAAGGGGTCCTGAGCGGTGGCCCTGGTCGCCCTTGGGTACCTGAGAGGCTTCAGGTCTATGTATGGTTGTCCCTGCTGACAGATGATGGAGATTTTCCTATTTCTTAAGACTACCAAAACCCCCTAATAGTCCTGGATGAGGCAAACCTATTAACGTATAGGAAGAGGAGCCAAAATGGATTGCGCAAAGTGAAATAGAGAAAGCGGTTCATGTGGAGATGGGTAACGTAATTTTGGTGACACTTTTTAACTCCCTAGATGGTACCTTCGCTAACTGTATCTAGCAGATTGCGATGTCCATGTACCACGGACAAATTTTGGTCAAACCCAGCAGCACTTTATATTTTTTTAATTTTAGAAGGAAAAACCTTCTGATGTCTCAGACTCTTCTCTGTGCAAACAAACCCACAGATACTTAAGCAAGTTTAGCGGTCGACAAATATTCCTTTGTGCTTTCTGTAGGATCTGGGTGCGAGATCTGTTGTCTTGGCCCAAGGACAGCTTGAACCGCTGCGCGTTTGTTTTCCCCTTACCTGGGTTTCGCTCTGCAAGTGGGAGGAGGGTTTCCGGTACCTTGTGGTTTGTGATTTACTCTGAACACGGGTTTCAGGGAATTTGGGCCTTGTTTTGGTGGGGATGTGCTGCTCTTCTCCGTGATGGGCTTGATAGCAAAAACAGATGGGGAAACTGAGGCAAAGGAAAGGAAGGTGCCCTGCCTAAGGTAATGTCGTGTCTGGGAAATACCCCAGGTCTCCTTCCAGGTGTCAGGAAACGCTCTAATTCTCTGAAAGACGGATATGGAGTTACACACGTGCAGCACTTTGTAGGTGTCCCCTCCATAGTGTGTATCCTAACCCCCACCCCACCCTGTGGTTTGGAGCACGTCTGCTCCATGCCTGGTGCAAAGGTCCAGCCGAGCTGTGCCGACACAGATCTCCTGCACGGAAGGTTCACCAACAGCATTTAAAACCAAATCTGACGTGGCTTTAATGCTATTGAAGGTGACCAGGCTCTGATGGGAGTTCAGCAGCTCTTGTGGATGGGCTGGTCGGGTGCGCGCTCTGCTTCCTTTTGCATGGATGGCTCAAGGATGAGCGTCCCATAGCTGCTCAAAGCATGTAGTCTTACGGCCTTAGTAGGTACAAACATCCACGTCCCCTGTAAATACAGAGAGGAGGGAACTGAGGAAGGCTTCAGAGGCTTCAAAGTAACGGGGATGGAGTGGAGCTGGGCTGACCAGGTAGGAGAAGCTGTGCTGATACTTGATCCTCCAGTGTTTGTTTGCACAGCTCCTGGCTGCCCAGCCGCGGGGCACTCGGCAGAGCATCGGGCCCTCCCCGGAGAAAAGTGCCAGATTCATTTTCATGGCTTTTTTGCAGAGGGATTGCTTTAGGGGTCCGTTCCTGTAAGTTAATATTTGCAATGCAGAAGGCTTAACTGAAACCAGGCAGTGCAGACATCTGATAACCATAACAGAGGA
>VXBO01007825.1:1380927-1446107 GCA_013400135.1 Rhinoptilus africanus | reverse complement strand
TTTTTTTTTTTTTTTCCCCTTATGAATGGGGAACTAACGAGCAACTTCTCCAAGAATTTTGTTGCGGCAGTAAAAGGAGCTCGGTTGAGATCCTCCCACTGATGGTGCGGTGTTTGAGATGCATCTCTCCGAGTGGGTTTTACTCCTCCAAGATGTGCGCAGGTGTGGGTACGAGCTGGGTGCCGGGGACCTGGGTGGCACTTTTTTTACCCCCAAAGGTGCCATGCTGTGTTTGCACACCTTTTCCAGGGCTAAAGTGTGCAATTAGGCACACGGTTCACAGCTGTGCTTTGGAAGGAGCGGTATACAGTATACAAACAAGTGTATTTTTTAATTGCTTCAGCCCCAGAAGTGTCTGCTTTATTATGTCTTCAAACTCGGTTTTAGCTTTTTATTGTTAATTTTTAATTGATACTTTGCATCCTCACCTGTAGGTGACCTGTTTAGCCCAAGCTTGTGGGATGGAATGATTTGAGGGGATGTCAAGGCTGTGCGAAAAATGTCAAATTATCCAGCAGCAAATTTCTTTCTTAAGGGGTTTGATGTGACAGAGCCTCAAGACCAAATAAAGACATTCGGTTTCAAGTCTTGCTGGAAGAACTAAGAGTAATAGTCCCCAAGATATCATACTTGGAGATAATTTTGCTCTGCAACAGCATACTGCAACCTCAGTTTTGCGTTTTCACCTGGGCTGGGCTGAGACTCTTGGACCTGAAAATAATCCTGACCCTAAACCATGGCAGTAGAAGCATATTTTATATCTTTTTTTTTTTTTTTGTGGTTTAAAAATGCTATTCTCCATAAATGCTGGGTTGTTTTTTTTTTTTTTCAAGGGACACTGTCTCTACACTGAGAAGTTATATCTAAAGATAACCTCATCTCTCCATCTCCGTCTTCCCTGAATAATTCCCAGGAGTATCCTGCCTGCAGAGTTTACTCTGTGGCGGATCACTGGGTGCACAAATACTATGGCTATGAAAATTCGGTCAGCCTAAGCATTGCAAACTAAAAATACCTTTTCCCTGCTAATGAACCGCATAGATATTTGCTTGCAGGATGAGGTGCCTGCTGTTAAATCACTGCAAGTGACTGTGCAGGATGGAGTTGTGCTATTTTATAGCTCCGGTGTTCCAGCTCAGCGGTGGCTGCCTTTTACCTGGAGGGAAAACACCTCCTCACCAGTCCTGGGGTGTGTTGGGTTTTGTTGTTTTGGGTTTTTTAATTATTATTTTTTTAGATCTTTCTGGACAGAATGTACCTCTTAATTTTGATACGTTGGTAGTTGACTTTTCTTTCTCCCAAGATGACAGAAATGACCTTCATAAACTAGAGAACCAGCCCAGTGGTCCATTTGCTGGGCGACACCAGTATGGGTTTACTGGGGGGATCTGGAGAGCTGTAACTCATCCTGTAGCATCATGTGCACAAGTTTTCATGGTGTGGGGTGTGCCTGTGGTGACGTGGCTCCGTTCCCAGCCTCGGGCTGGTTTGCGGATATATTCCCCAGAATCAGAATGTGCAGTTAGCCAGCACCGAGCTCTTTTGGTACTGCTCTCTCCCATGTTAATTGGCTAACAATTTGGATAATTTGGAGCATCTGCTCCATTCAAATGGCATGATGTTTCATTTCCTCTAAAGAGCCCAGTGTGTGTTCTTTCCAAAAAAGGGTAAATATCATGTTTATGCAACAGCCAAACATACTAAATTGGCTAAAGCGATGCTTTCCCCCTTATCAGCTTTCCAATTAATTCTGCTTTTATAGGTAAATGGTGTCATTAAGTTATTTGTGGTTTCAGGGAACCCAGCGAGAGCTTCGTTCCCTTTTATATCAAGGCAGTGTAAACTGCTCTGCGTGTGTAAAAGGGATCGTAAATGGGTATTAAACCCCTTTCCAGCCCTCTGATTTTGCAGAGTCCCACCAAGCACGCTGGATCTGGCTTCCAACACTTTGTTTAGGAACAGGCAGAAAATCCGTGCCGTGGTTGAGCCGACAGGTCCCAGCTGCAGGAGCTGAGCAGCGTTTTCCAGGCACTTTTACACTCTTCTGGCCATCGAGTGCCTCTGTCCTCCCCAAGCCCCAAGGTTGCTGCGACATCCCTCCCCTCCCGCAGTCTTCCTGCCCGCGCTGCGCCCAGCCCCGCTCATCCGTGGGCAGCGGGTGGCCGTTTTCCTGACCTCTCTTCCCGCCCGGCTTCCCGGTTCCCACAGGAACTGGCCGTGCCCGCTGACCGAAACGGAAACAAGCCCGAGATAGTCACAGGAGGGGACAATGTCCGTTTGACCGTCACATCAGCTTCGTCTTTTCGGGTAGAGCCGGGGCCTTGCTTTTCCCTCGCTGGGTAGGAATGACTTCCCATCCCACGCGGTGGGGTGGCTGCTTGCTGCCCCGCTGCAAACCCCAGGGCTCGGGCTGGAGAACGTGGTGGCAGTGTTAGAGGATTGCATTTTGCATCCACAAAATTGCATTTCGCAGCCGTGTCTGAAAATCTTCGGAGCTGACTCTGGAGGTGCGGCATGCTGAGTTGAATCCTGGTTTTCCTCTGAGAGATGCTGTGGGTCCTGCGTGTCCCAAGTTTGGGAACTTGCTTGTGTTACGCGCTAAATAGTGATAGGGAGGAATTTCCTTACTCGGCCCAATGGGATGTTGTGTGTGACCTTGATGGACCTGGAGGCTGAAACGGGACTGGAGGGTGAGCTGGGATGCAGGAGGTCTCAAGCTCCTGATCCTGACTCACCAAGGAAGGGCTGGACCCGTCCACCTCTGCCTGCATCACCTCCATGGGTTAAAATTCCCTCCAGCTCCACTCCCCTCTTCATGATGGAGGTCACAACTTTGTAAAGAGCATTCTTCCTCTTGTCAGCTCCCCCCTCCTTGAGCCATGGGGATGCAGGTACCCCACGGCCAGCCCCACAGAGCGGTTGCTGCTGGGTGTGCATATTTTGGGTACAGCTTCTCCTTTGCTGCCCTCAAATTAACACAACTTTTTGTTGTTGTTTTTCTCTCTTCCGCGCAGTTTTATCTGCAGGCCAGATTCACGTGGAAGGGAGCCCGCCTGCTCCGTCCCCTCCTCCAGTTCACCCTCATCATGATGGCGTTTTACACCGGTCTGTCCCGTGTGTCGGACCACAAGCATCACCCCACCGACGTGCTGGCTGGCTTTGCACAGGGAGCCCTGGTGGCTTACTGCGTGGTGAGTATGGCAAATCATGCAAGGACGGGCAGCAGGGATGCTGGTGGGGATCCCGGGGGAATAGCGGGCACTCGTGCTGCTGTGAGCTCATGTAACCCCCTGGTTACAGCCGAGGACATGGCAGGAGGCGGCGTGCTGCAGGGGCTCGGTCTGGCGTCACCCCTGGGTGACAGTCATCGCTTGCAGATGGACCGTGGTTTGAGAGCAGAGCATCCTACCAGCCCAATGATGGGTGCTCCCATGGGCAGCCAGCAAGGGAGGAGACACCCCCTGACGCTCTCCCCTCCCTGTGAGCAGCTCAGCTGCTCTGCTGGAGGGGTGAAGCAATTCTTCTTGCTCCACACTGGAAAAAAACAGCATATCCGGTAAAAAAGACAGCATTTAGGGTTTTTACCGTGTCAGCCCTGAGGTCCAGGAGGCTCCTGGGCAAAAGGCCCCTTCGTGTGGGCAGCTCAGGGCACTGAAAACGCGTTCAGACAAGGGAGACTATCTCCCTCTCCCTTAAAATCATAGATAGCGTTGGAAGGGACCATAAAGATCATCCAATTCCACCCACAGGGACACCTCCCACCAGCCCAGGCTGCTCCAAGCCCCGTCCAGCCTGGCCTTGAACCCCTCCAGGGATGGGGCAGCCACAGCTTCTCTGGGCAGCCTGGGCCAGGGGCTCACCGCCCTCAGAGGGAAAAATTTCTTCCTAATATCTAATTTAAAGTTACCTTCTTCCAGCTTGAAGCCATTACACCTCATCCTATCACTACGTACTGTTGTAAAAAGTTCCTCTCCAGCTTTACTATAGGACCCCTCCACATACTGAAAGGGGCTATAAGGTGTCCCTGGAGCCTTTTCTTCTCCAGGCTGGACAACCCCTGCTCTCTCAGCCTATCCCCGTAGGAGAGGGGCTCCAGCCCTCGGATCCATCTTCATGACCCTTCTCCAGCTGCTCTCGGTAACGAGCACCATCTCGTTTTCATGGCTCCTCCCTACAAAATCCATCCAAAAGCCGTCCCCTGGGAGCAGGAGCCGGTGTCTGCCCGGCGAGGGGAGGCTGGGTGCCTCGTTTGCTGGGGGGTTTTTAATGTAGCCAAAGGGCTCGTGAGAAAACGGTGAACAAAAGCCGTGCCCGCTTGTCTGGGGCTGCCGGGCTTTGTTCGCATGCAATTTGCTTTCCAAAGAGCGACCTGGTTGCGCAGCCCTCTAACTCGAAGTGACACGTGTTTAGATGTTTAAAGTAGGCAGGATGGGGGGCACCGGGTCGGGCGGCTGCCGCGCATGGAAACAAAGGGGTTGGGGGCTCTGCTTATTCCTGCGTCTGTCCAAACTCCCGAAACCAAGATTTTTCACAGCTTACCGCTTTCTTGGGTTGTTTTTTGGGGGTTTGATTTTATTTTTAATTTTTTTTTTTTTTATGACTGATCTAAAAGTAAAGCAGCCCTGGGGGCAAGGAATTAAGTTCGCTAATGTTATATTTTGCAAGGAGAGTAAATAGGTTATTTATGTACTTCCCACTCATTGATAATATTCCAAAGCCGAGACAAAGATGTCATTGTTGGGAAGCTGGGGTTTTTTTATGAAGTATTATTAACTCCCTGAGCAGTAGCTGTTGGGTTTTGCTCTTGCCTGATGCCCGTGTCCCATGCGGGGCCGGCAGATTTAGAGAGGGGAAACTTGGAGAAGTGTGTGTGCTGCTGTAACGCCCCCAGCGACAGCGTTACAGGTCCCATGTCCTTCTTACTGATACTGTCAGGGCTTTTTTTTTTTCCAAATCCTTGAAAAGACCCTGGGCAGTGTGGGGAGCAACGGAGGAGCTTGTCGCAGTCCAGGTGCCTGAATTTTGTATCGTGTGGGTTTGTCGGGACACCAAGCGCGCATCGCCAGGCAGTTTGACCAGGGGGTATTTACCTCTCCGTGTGCCTTTCTGCTTGAGAGGTGGGATAACAGCAATATATAGGGGTAGCAGGGACCAAGCGATCCACCCCTGGATTCCAGCAGTGGTTTCAGAAAGACAATAGCTCTCCGGATGCTTGGGATGGGCATCCGGAAGCTTCCCGGTTGGGACAAGCAGGCAGGGAGGGCTGGCCCTCCCCTCCCAGCCCGCCGGCAGCTGGGAGCTGTACTGGGAAGGGGAGGCTGTGGCGGTGTTGGGCTGGTTTTCCTGTGGCGAGGTAAGCTGACATAGGAAGCAGCTGCCTGGAATGTCACAGGCAGGCTCGGGTTTGCCTGCCAAGCCCAAGGCAACCTGCGCTGCTCTTCCCAGCCGGCTCGTGGAGGGAGCTCCAAACCCTTTGCAGACATGGCTTGGTGGCTGGGGACATCTCAGGCAGCAGCTTAGGACTTGGGCAGGGTTTAAACCCATTCCTTGTCTCATTTCGTCAGCTTGTGAAGAACCAGTAATACGCTGTTCTCCCAAACCTGGCTTCGCTGGCGTGAGCCCTTGCCCAGGAGGGACCGGCAGACTTTCCTCCCTTTTGGGAGATGGCAGCAAGGGACAAGGGGAAGAGTTGCCCTGAGACTCCCTGGAGTAAATGTAGAGTTTAGAAGCTTTTTGCTAAAATTAGTGGTACATCAGAGCAGTTACTGGTATGTCCTATGTCTGGAATCCAGCTCTTGTCCTCGGGATGCTGTGAAGCAGGAAGGACCTGAAGACTCATCACCCCCAACCCACCCTGGGTGCTCCCAGACACCCTTTCCCCCAGCAAAACCTCCAAGAGCCCGCTCTGATGGTACTCAAGGCCTGTTAAAACACCATAGCTATCAGGCGGTAATTTTCAGTAGAAACCAATCGCGGGTCTCATCTCTGAGGGCTGCCAGAGTTTAAATCCAGGTTGTGCTGCAGCAGACACGTTTGTCCTTCAGTGCCTGAAATAACAAGCAGAAGACATTAGTGTCAAGCGCTTCCAGCTGATGAAACATTCAGACTTGGATCCAGGGTGAAATACGATGAGGATTTCTTAAATGGAAATAGTTTTTACGCGTGTTGCAGGCAGCCTGCGATGTCTCCTGTCGTTTATGCCTCATCGGAGGGAGAGAGAAAAGGGGAGATGCTGGAAGGACATGCTCCTCTTGTTGCCCTGGGTAGCTTAGATGAGTTGTTATAACATCTCTGCGATTAAGGATTTCTTCAGTGTAATGAAAAAGGAATAGAAGTTGTTAAGTGGCAGTATAAGATATTGGCTTACTTCGTATAATACGCGCTCAGTCTTCTGCTGTCAAGTTTTCTTTATGGGTGGAGAGCACCTTCTACAGGAAATGGAGCTAATCCAAGTGAAAAACTTTGCACGTTTATTAGTCCTTTTTTGTGTTAAACAGTTCAAGCATTAGAAGGATTTAACACAGTGTTTTAACCCCCAAAGATCAGGTTTCATGATTCCTATAAGTGTTTATATAACCTCCAGCCATGTTAAAGTGAAATACAGTGTAAGGAGAAATGAAACCTCTTACCCAGTCTCTGAATTAAACCCTGAAAAGCAGCGCAGTAAAACGTAAAATACCCAAGATGACACTCCACCATAACTCATTCCTGTCCAAAATAAGGACCAGACTCAGTGTAATCCCCATGTGCTCCTTGCACTCGGCAATCTCCTCCCGTAAATTGATTTGTCACGGCTATCTTGGTGCAGAAATTGGACATCTTTTTGATTGGATCCAGCTCTGCGAGGTGGGCAAGCGAGCGAGATGGCATCAGGAATGTGGCCGAGCGAGCCCGAACCGGGGCTTTTACAGTTATTAACGACCCAAAAGCAAACCATTGCCAGAGCAGTTCAACGTGCTTCCACACTGCGCTGCTGCAGCAAGAGGCCAGACTCCAGCTTGGGATCCTCGGCGGGTTCAGCTGGATCCTGTCATTTAACCAAACGCTGGCACTTGGATGCCCTGTAAACAACTTTATCGGCTCTGTTATACAACTAGGCGGCCAGACAGCAACACCTACGCTCAAAAAAGAGCTGGGTTATATGTCAGCTCCTTCCCTGCTTTTCCACGGAGCCATAAAAGCCGAGCAACAGCAGCTCAGCTTCCTACATCCCCGGTTGTAATTGTAGGAGTAAACTGCAGCGGACAGCAGGGTCACTGGCTGTCCAGCCCAGCTCCTTATCCGCAAAAAATCTCTCCAGAGACAACTAGACCTTGCTGCGTAGGGCTCTGGGGAGCTAGAAAATGTGGAGATGCCGATGGGGAAAAGCTTTCCTCCCTCCCCGTTACCCAGCCTGGATGTATTAACCTACTATTACACCTTTGAGCACCTTGGACCCTTTTCCCCTAATTTATCTTGTTGCTTAAATCTTGCATGGGGGTACTGTGGAAGAAAATCCAAATGTGCTGCTAATTCCTACAACCATGTGCTGCTCCTCCTGGCGCTTCGCCTCAGCAAACCCACGGCTTGGTGTGAATTATCGGTGCTTAAGGATGTCCGAGGTGAGCCCGCAAATTTTGGGCTGGCTGAGGCAGTCGACAACAGGACCAAAGTTCGGGGCTTTGGTGCCAGCTAGCAAAACGATGAATCCTCACCAATTTTTGTCCCGTCCAGAGGATCCGTGACTGTCTGACTCTTTTCCCTTCTGGCGTGAGGCTGAGGTTTGGCAAGGGAGAAAGTGCCCCGGTCCTGGAGGACTGATAAGCTTTGTGCAGCGGCTGCCAAGGGAGGATGTGGAAGTTTCCTCCCAGCACTTTGTTTCTTATTGTGTTTCTACCGCCCGAAATTGCCAAGCACTGGCTTTTTCACATCCGGGAGAGGGCTTACATCACGGGATATTTAGGAAGAAGTAGTCGGGAATAGCTCCTCCTCTCCTTAGGCTTTGGCTTCAGGACCAGACCCTGGCTCTGTACGGGTGCCTTGGTGGGGCAAGAGGAGAGAGCATCACTCGCCGTTGACTCATTGCTGATAACTTTTAACGCAGCTTGGATTTGAAAGCTTTTAATTGCCTACCTGATGTCTGGCTGAATGAATTGTTTCATGCCGACTCCATCCCTGAAACCACTCACCATGAGTCAGGCCAGCCCTTTGGAGACCTTTGTTATTTTATTGGAGTGTGGGCCGTGTATCTGTTTCCTGGCTTTTCAACCCCATCAGCAGAGCTTTGGGTGTTTGCGCTCGGTGATTACGCAGTGAGAAATAAAACTGTTCTGTAATGGTTTTATGCTGTGTTTTGTGAGGTCTGAGCCTTTTTCCGTGTTGTACAGAAGGTAGTAGCAGGCGCTTGGCATTTCATAGTTTTCAGTGTTACGGGCAGGCATTCAATAGCACAAAAAGTGCTATTTTTGCAGCTTAAAGATATGTACATAATCTGTAACTTTTTGAACACATATCACCCAGCGTAGCTAAGTTTTGCCTCTTCCGCTTATTCCTACAGGTGTTTTACGTCTCAGATCTCTTCAAACCCAAGACAAAGACTTGCCTGCCTCCACCACCCATCCGGAAGGAGATCCTTTCACCTGTGGACATCATTGAGCGGAATAACCATCACAACATGGTGTAGACCTTTGAGAAATTGGATGGGTGTTGTATTTTATTTTAATTTTTTTTTTTTTGCGAAAAAAAAAATGACTGCTGACAGCAACTACCTGCTGCTCTCAAATCTCATCAGACAGTAGAATGTAGGGAGAGACTTTCTTGCCCGACCAGTAAAGTCTTACTCTGTGGTCTTTTCAACTTGTGACATTTGGATGAAAGGGGTGGTGGTCAACTAAGTCAAAAGCGACAATGAGAAAGGAAAAAATACAAACCACAAAAGCCGAACAAACAAAGAGAGGTGCCGGAGTTCTGGATGTGCAATTGGTTTGAGTGTTCATGTTGTAGTGAACGCCAAATTGTTCATGGTCTAATGAACACTAAGGGATTTTTGGAAAGCTGGCCATCTTAGTTTTTTTTTACTATGAAGATTTCCAATGCCTGCGAGGAAAAAACCAAACAACTCACGACTAAATTGTATATAGCACTATGTCTGAGAAACAGCACTGAGTCAAGATCTGGGATGGTTTGTAAGAGTTGCTTTTTTCTCTTTTTGATACTAGTTTATTTTTTTGCCTCCTCTATTCCATACTGTGACTTAGTTTAGAAGAAGCTTGCCCAGTCAAAGATCTCTGAAGGGGCTCTGGTCACACTACACACGCCTTTAACGAGCAGTCCTGAGACGCGCGGTGAGGCTGAATTACTCCATCCTCCATGCAGAGAAGTCACATTTCTTCCTCTCCACTCGTTCCCCGGCGAGGGTTTTCCTGCCTGAGCCCCCGGGGCCTGCGCAGCCCCCACAAATGGCCCTTCACGGGAAGAGCATCCTCCACTTCCCGGCCATCATCCTTCCCCCTCTTCCCCTCAAAAAATAAATCACAGCAGATTTTCTGTGGGCCCACAGGAGCTGTCGGTTCGTAAGTGGGTAGCGGCGGCTCTGCCGAAGACGCGTTGGCACTACGACCCTGGGGCTGAGTCCCGGGGAAACTTTTATTCTGCAGTTTCGGGACGGGCTGCTGGGCGGCACGTCCCAGCCTGGGTGTCAGTCGGTTTGTGCATCCCCATTCTCATCCTCCTCCCTTGGGCACCCCGGTGCACGCCACGGCAGGTACCAGGTCCTGTGCTCCGCTCGGTGACACCGGCGGTAAATCAGTCGTGCCTATATCCAGTGTGATGGTGATTTTATTTTTTTTTTTTAATTTTTCTTGATTTGGAATTAAAGGGAANTTTTTTTTTTTTTTGCCTGGAAACCACAGGTTCTCAGTTTGCAGCCCTTTCACAGAGCGCGTTTGCAAAGGGATCCCGCAAAGCATGCAGAACGGCCATTTGCACATCCTTCTTACAGAATCCGTCCTATCATTTCAACTATAGCAAGCTATGATGTTTTTTTATATATAAATATTATATAAATAATGTATAAAACCTTAAAAATTAACTATGTAAAATATTATTTCTGAAACAATTTTAGATATATCCACTATGACTATAAACTGTGTCCTGACCTGTGTTTATTTACATTTTGCTGCTTAAAAAAGCATTGAATTAATTTTTTTATAGTCGACTAAAATATTGTAGTTCTGTGGTAGTAATATTTTAATGAAAATAACTACAATTAGAGACGTTTGTATAAAAAAAAAAACCATATTAAATTGTCTGTATTTTTGTAATGTTCCATTTTGTAAAGAGAAGAATATTCAAAGACTTTTGTAGAATACAAAATTGAAGTTTGTATCTGCGAAATTATTGCTGTATAAATGTGCTTTTTAAATAAAAGCTCATAACACAACTAAACATCCTGTTGCGAGTTGCGTTCTGCCTTTGGGTTAACCTTCTCCTGCCAGAAG
Organism: Rhinoptilus africanus; assembly: GCA_013400135.1. Classification (NCBI taxonomy): domain Eukaryota; kingdom Metazoa; phylum Chordata; class Aves; order Charadriiformes; family Glareolidae; genus Rhinoptilus; species Rhinoptilus africanus. The sequence continues at coordinate 1,435,629 of VXBO01007825.1, read as the reverse complement.
GGGTGACTGGGGATGAAGCTTTGGGATTTGATGATGCCTGAGGATAAACATCTGGATAAAAAGGGACCCGATGCCACTTTCGATGGGCATCCCACCAGCTCCTGGCTGGGAAGGGTGTGGTGGGGACACTTGTGGATTTTCATTGAACTCCTCATGGCTATGCCCAGTCTTTGAGCAAATCCCTTTTTTATTGAGGGCATCCTTTTCTCTTTAGCAATATTACGAGCTTTAATGAAATATTATTGAAATAATATAGAGTCTGAAGACCTAAAGCCCGGCTGCCGGGTGTCCTGGACAGCCCTTGCCTTGGAGTGCCCACAACTACGCTCTGCACCAACACCTTTTTCATGAAAAACAGATACTTTGCAGCTGAACAAAAAACTGGCAGCTCATTGGGTTGCAAAAATGTGGGTGGAAGGGGAAAAGAAGAGGGGGAAAAAAAAAAGCCCACAAAAACATGCGCTTAGATACGCACATGTGCACAGCATACACTTACAAGGCAGCCTTGATTTGTTTTTATTATTATTATTCTTTTTTTTTTTTTCCTTCCTTCTACAGAAGAAAACGAACTTCTCGGTGGTGACACACGGTCAGAGCTGCGTTTCGGCCCCTCCTTGGGTGAACCGCATCAGCGAGATAACACGGCACAGAGATGATTTGCAAGAATGCACGACAGGAAGCGAAATACCACATCAAACTGCAAATAAGTAGCAGGTGGAAATTAAGCAGGCAGAACTCAGCTAGCACTTGCTATTATTATCCTAATGAGCAGTAATATTTTATTACGCGTGGAAAAACTTTGTAAACCCGCACCTGTCCTAAATGCAAAGGGTGTTTTCATGGTGCCGCCTGTGATTTGAAAGTGTTGGGGGGTTGAGTGTGTTGTCGAGACGAGACTTTAGCTTCGGGGCAATGGCTGCGAGGACAAATCCTCAGTTTATCTCCATAAATATGGTGCCCGGGTGTAAGTAACCCGGGTGGGAGGAGGAAACCCTGTGTCTGCCTTGGGACGCCGTCACGTGCGGGGCTGGCTGGGGTGCAGCAAAGCACGGGGCTGAGAAAAGCGTTTGCTTTGCATCTTAACCCCCCGGCGACTCGGAAGAAAACAGGAATACAGATGTCTGGGTGAAAGAGGAGGGCTTGGAGAAGCGTCAAGAGGGGAAAGGGCACGGCAGGAGATAAGAGGCGGTGGCTGCGGGGCCGGCGAGTGGTGGGACCTCACTCAGGATGTGCGGGTCAGGTCGCGGAGAGGGAGAAAAGGCCATGAAGAAATTCGTGGAAGGCAACAAGCTTGAACTTTACAGCGCAGGGCTGAGCATCAGCAGCGCCAAGGCCCATTTCTGGCTGAGCGATGGTTTTAGCGCCGGCGTTTCCTCCTCCGCTTCCCATCCACCTCCCCCATGCTGTCCGGTCCCATCCACGCCCCCGGGATGCGGGGGTCAGGGCAGCTTTGCACGGCAGTCCATGCCCGCCTCGGGGGGGGTCAGCACTGCCGGGGCTCCCCCCTGCCCACTGCTGCGGAAATAAATTATAGGATAATTGCTGGCGCCATGGAGAGGAGAGGCGATAGGTGGTGGCGTGGTCTGCAAGAGACCTTTCTAGGTTAGAAGAGGGTGGGGTAAATGTTTAGATGCTACAGGAGGAATGAACACCGATATTAAATGAGCATTTCGATGAAAGCCCATGAAAAAGTGAAAGGCAAAGGAGCTGGGGTGCAGGTACTGCAAGCTGTGAGCACGGTGACGGGGCCTATCTATTGCCATCGCTTCCTGTGGGGCAGGAAGGAAGTGAAAGAGAAATGGGTGAAATGGAAAAAAAACCCAAACCCAAGCCCGTATGAGCACTAGGATCCCGAGGCAACCACTTCAATCCTGGAGCAGCATCTGCATGTGCCAGCTGGAGTTTGCACCTTGCGCCGCTGTGCCGTTGGTCCTTCACGCAAGCACCCATCAGCAGGGATGCTGCTCAGCCAGGAGGCTCTGGGGCTCTCTGCAGCTATCCCAGCAAGGGAGACGGATGAAGAAACTCAGATGCGTTCATGCAAACAAGGTACATTGCTGGAGCCCGAGGCTGGATGTTGGTTGTGGCCTTTAGTGCTGCAAAATTTTGGCTCTGCTCCTGCCGATGCTAATCGGAGGCCGTGGAGCACCCAGTGCAGCATCTGCCTTTGATGCTAGGACCTGGCTAGCAGATCCTTTCTGCAGAAAGGGGCAGAACCTGGTCAAACCTGTCTCTTTTTTTGCACAGAGACCGGTTCAGCGTGTTTTCGAAGGCAGGGATTCGTGCGTGCACCTGACTGCCAAGGGAGCAGGTCTTTTGTTCCAGGGTAAGAAAGGTTTACGCAAGCCCCAGGTTCGGCCGTGTTTCGGTGTACCTAAAGAGCTTCACTCAGCAAGATTGCTTGGCAGCCTTCAGAGGCTGAAGCTGTTGTACTTCTGCTCAATGATTTTCAGATATGAAGTTCTCAATCGAGGGAGGGGGAGGGAGGAGATTCAGCCCGCAAGCCAAGACCTGTTTTTCTCATGCTCCGAGCCTGCCTTGTTTTGGGCGTCCAAAGTTTTCATCCAGCTGTTTGTCAAGATAAAACTAGCATTCAGCCCTGGAGCCAGAGGACATCTCGGCCTGAGGTCTTGCAGTGCTGGAGGGCTGATGTCAAGCCCATGTCCATGGTTGGGGTGCAGCATGGCTGTCCCTGAAGCCAGCACTCCGTATCAGCTCATTTCTCCCCCCGCCATCTCCCCTTTCTCTTGACACACCCTCTGCCTTCATCCACTGCTCTCCTCCCAAAAGGCAAGCGATTCCTACCTTGTGTTTATCTTTACCTCTGGAGATCAGATCAGAGGTTGGGGTTTTATGAATGAAGTGAATCACTTGGCTCCTGGCTTCTGTAAACACGGTCCATAGGCTGCCCACAGCCACAGGCCACTGCCCGTCTCCTCCAGACTTTCCTACCCTTGTCCCCTGGCTGCTGGATGATGGTCCTGGCACAACCCTGATGGCCAACTGCTTGTCTTACCAAGCTACGTCAAGGTTGAACAGAAGCTGTCACCTCCACCGAAGGAAGCAGGAGGTAGAAAACAACCTCCTGTTGACTCAGCGGAGAGAAAACAACACACAAACCAACACCAAAACCCAACAACTTTCAATTATCACCCTTGCACGCCACCCCCACTGGCACCAGCTGGCGCGGGAGTGCCTGCGTTAGCTTGTCTTGAGTTTCCTCAGGGCACAGACTACACCTATATATATGTGTGTGTGTTCAGATAATAGTCATCAGACTGGTTGTGATGAATCCCCGCCCCAGCCTATCTGTAGCTAGAAGGGAGCGAAGTCACCGGGAAAATCTCCCGGTTTCCTTAGAAAGTCTCGTTCTGCGAGTTCCTGCCCTGCTCCAGAGCTGCCGACTGCCACCGCGGCGGTAGCTCGCAGGCAACGCTGCTTTTAATATATAGTGGCGTAGCCTCGCGTAGCATTTAATTTTTGTCTTTAACCCAGAAAATAACCATCTTGGCTCTTCTTTTTGTTGTTGTTGTTGTTTATCTCTCATCAGGTGACTCTCAGCGTTGTGTTTCGGGACACGTGAGGCGGGAGGCTGCCAGCTAATTCACTGCTGGTGGCAAAGGCATCAGCATTGGCAGGGTTTAAAGGCATGAACTCCACAGGGTTTGATCTCCCTTTGTGCGAAGGGTTCATAACGAGCAGGAACAATGGGCTATTATTTAAGAAAAAACACCTTTTAGTGTTTCCACGTGTCAGCGGAAAGTTGAGAAAAAGAACCACCAAAACACCAAAATATGTGTACACGCACATCTACGGGTGGGAGAAACGTGAATTGAGGGGAATTCAGCCTGCTCCTGAGGTCTTTGAAGTGATTAAAACTATAGCAAAACTTGAAATAACGTGACTTCTTCTCACCCGAAAAATAAATGAAATGCAACAAAGCCATCACTTAGTTTGTAGAGGAACTGGTGTGAAAAGCTTGGCTTTCCAGCTGCGCTTTGACATCTCCATTTCCAGGTGTGCAGTGTGAGTGTGTGCTAGCTGAGGTCAGCCTGAGATATAAATTAAACAAAGGAGCGTTTAATTCGTGCTGGGCTGATCTTTCCCCTGAAGAAGCATCATGAATGGAACAGGAAGATCGGTTCTGTTTTAATAAGGAACTCGTAAATAAAATCTAAAAAATAGAATAAAATAGAATAAAACAAAGCAAAATAAAGAAATAATATAAAATCTAAAAAAGAAAATAAACGCTCTTTTTATCCGAAGGGGGAAGGGAGCCAGATCTCCCATGAGCACCATCATTTCAAAGCGACCTACCTTCTGCACAAGTGCATAATTTGCTTATTTTCAAAGAAAATTTTGTGACGTTGAAGGCAAATGAATAACGTTGTTCCAGCCCCCCCCCAGGGCTTGTGTGAACAAGAAAAGTTGTTAATGTTTAATATGAGGTAAAATTTTAATCCATTTCATTAAACTGTGGAGATATTCTTAGTTCAGTTTTAAGCAGGATTAGTCCTGTTTACCTCAAGTCAAGTAAGCACAAGTATAACTCCAATTGATATAAACCTTGCTTAAATTAAAGGAAGAATAGCTACCAAGGCTTGGAGGGGGAAGAAAGCCCATTGAAGGGTTTTTTTTGAAACAAAAAATTGGGGTTTGCTTTGATTTTTTTTTTTCCCTTTACAAAGTATTGCTTTCCATGGGAAAATAATAAAAACTAGAAAAAGTCTATGAAAGTTTTGCTTGTAAACGGTGAGATGATTGCAGCTGGAAAAACACGGCTGAACTCAAGAGAAGTAACTCTTTTCAGCAGAGCCAGCCTAAGCGTCCCCTTGAATGGATGCGGAGCGTGGCCGGGCCGGTTAGACACGGCCCTTTCAACTCACCCATTTCTAAGAGTCACCAACACCGACCGTAAACAAATGAATCAATGACGAGGCCAGCGGGACGCTCCATCCCTCGCTTAGAAAACATCCAGCAGCTCTTGCTTTTCACCTTGTAGCCCATGACTAAGGTACTGCATGTCCTTTAGAAAGGCAGCCAGGCTTGATGTAAAGGTGCCAGATTATATCGGATTTACCACATCCCTTGGCCAGTCGTCTCACCGGCTTGTTGGCCTCACTGTTAAAAAGCGTGTTGTTAATACTTCCCTTGTTTTCCATTACTAACTGCTTCTGTGTTCCCATGCCCCAGATCCCGTCGCTTTTATTATCGCAAAAAACTCGCTCTTATTAAATCATGCCATTTTCCCATAGATGAATCCCCTGGTTAACTTTCCATGGGATTTGCTCATAAAAAATTGCTTCTAAATTTAAAGCTTTCTCACTTTTTGCTCAAGTTTTTACTTCCCCTACCAGAATGTGAGGCTGCAAGTTAACACAAAATCAGCGTTGAAGGGACTAGCTGGGGACCAATTTTAGTTTGTACAAGCAATTAGGTAGGAGCACCTTCTGTTTGTAGGTCAGATTTAATCTGATGCTCTTCAAGAGGAGAGATTCCTTATCAGGTCTTAACCTCTCCACCTGCCATGCCCCAGGAGAATAGCGACTTGATAGCATTCGCCCTCTTCCATGCCTTCTTCAGTCAGGCACCTTATCTGCTAGACCTCAGGGTACTTCGGAAAAACAGATAACACTCTCTCATGGGGTTGTCTGTAGCTCCAGAAAAGGCCTCTCTTCAAAATGAGCAATAAAGACTTCCGTGCCAATGTGTAAGATGGGTTTCTTCAAGCAACATTGATGGGTGGGCAGCATTTCCGAGCTTGGAGGGTAAGTCACTTCTTACTCACTTTGTACTTGGAATAAATCAGGTGAGATGCTGTTAGGCATGTGAACTGGACCACCATGAGCTAAGGTACTTGCGACACAAGTCTTAGAGTTTTGGAGATGACTCCTTGGGGTGATGTGAAGCCTGGAGGGTTAAGAAGTGGAGGGTTAAGAAAGATGGTTTTGTCATGGATTGCAAATCCATGTCCCTGGCAATCCGTGACATTCACGTCAATCCATGTGCCTTAAAATTCACATAGCACAACTATCTATAACCATTTCAGCTTTCCAAAGGAGCTACAAAGGAACTAGAAGTTACCTCTCTGCTAAGTTCTTGCTCTGCAGCCGACATACCGGCAGAGCCAGGGCAAAGCCGAACGCAGATTTGACCTTGCTGAAAGCCAACACCAGCGCAGGAGGTTGATAACGGATAACTGCTCAGACACCAGCGAACGTGAGCTGAACAAAAGGCTGCAGAAGACTTTCCACCCACAGTACGCTAATAGGCCAGAGGGGCAAGGGGAGGGATGCCGGGCAGAGGGTTACATCTCCAGTCTTATTTATTAAGGACAAAATATTCAAATAACTGGATGCCTGCTCCTTGTCTGAACCGGCACTGAAGACGGGAAGGCAATTGCCATTCTAAGCTCTCGCAGGAAGATTTGAATAAAGAAGGCGAGCTTACTGGAGGCATTAAGCCATGCCTGTCTTATCTTGCAAAGAAGGGAGCAGTTGCCCGCGGAAGTGGGCCAGGGGAGGCACCCAGCAGGTGGATTAACTGTTCAGAGGACAGAGCATGGAAAGTAGCTTTCTTGCAGAGCAGGTCTCCGTACAAATAAATACGAGGCAGCACGGATTAGTGCTTTAAGCTAATGAACCACCCGTCAGACCTCTCTGGGAGAAGATATTAACACATAGCGGTACAGCCTTGGACAGGCTGGCACTTCTGTAAGGAGCCAGAGGGTTCGGTAGAGAACAGGCTGCCTGTAGCCAACCTCCCAAAATACACATTGTGCTTTAATAGAAACCTAACACAAACATTTCCAGCAAAGAACCTGTAATGAGCTTCCAGTTTGCCTCAGGAGGTTTTCTCCCAATTTGGTTATATTTATGAACAGCTACTTTTGCTTAAGCACAGAAGGGAAAAAAGTTGCATGGACTGAGCTCCACATGCCCCTGCACCCACTGCTGCAAGGGGGAAGGGGGGGGCCTTTTGAGGTGGTTCATGTCACATCAGCAGCTGGGCTTTATTTTTTGTTATGGGGAAAAATACATACATTTTTGCAGAAAAAAAAAAAGCCAGGTAATCAAGGGTTTTATTAAACAGAAAATGAGCTTAAGAACACAGAGAGGCAAAACTAGTAGTATGGTGCCCAAGTGGACAGGAGTGGGGTGAGCCATGGAGATGGCTTTGGCTCTGAAATAGTCACCCTTCTCCGCCCATGGAAAACCATTCATGGTTGGGTTTGGGTTTAGGTACTCCAGGAAACTGAGGTGGGTGTCAGGAGTCAGCAGGGAAGTGTATCCTTAAGGGACGTCCGTGTGGTATTTCCCTCTATCTACCCTATCAGCCAAGGTAGGTCACCTTATGCAGAGGAAGCCAATCTGCTGGTATTTCTAGTTAACAAAAATGTTCGGGGTTTCTCCTAGCCATTCCTCACTTTATTAAGGCAGTTTTGAGTTTGGGCTCTCCCTTGATAAGTTCCAGTATTTTATTGTGTATTTTCCTTCTGAATTAGGACAGAAAATCAAAATATTAACTTTTTTGTTCTTTTTTTCATGGAGTGGTAAATTCCAAACAACCTCATTAGGAAATAGTAAATACAGTGCAGCCCCACATAGTTGCAGGCATCAAACACAAAAGAAGTGTCCTTGGCTCCAATATCACTTACAACCTCAAAACATTCAAAGAATATATTTTTCTTTTCTTTAGTACTTCAAGACATGGTGCAAGCAGCAAAAGAAGATTCATTATTTTTACGTCAGTGTAGTAGAAAGGTTTGCTCTTGGCCAGCCCATTGGCTAGGGTAGAAGAAGTGTGGTGAGATAAGCTCTTGTTCACCGAGGCAGCATCTGTGCAAGTGCATTTGTTTACCAACCTGTGAGATATTGCCTGGAGCCTTGCTCCTGAGCTCAGTAAAACTCAGTCCTCCTGGCATAGCTGCAGGGTTCGTCAGAGGTTCCCTGTTGCCATCCTCCCGGAGGTGTACAGGCACCCTGAGCTAATCGCTCCTAAGGGCTTAGCACATGGTAAAAATCATCATAGAATGGTTTGTGTTAGAAGGGACCTTAAAGGCCCCCCAGTGCCCCCCCCGCCCTGGGCAGGGACACCTCCCACCAGCCCAGGCTGCTCCAAGCCCCGTCCAGCCTGGCCTTGGACCCCTCCAGGGATGGGGCAGCCACAGCTTCCCTGGGCAACCTGGGACAGGGGCTCACCACCCTCACCAACCGCAAAGAATTTCTTCTTAATATCTAATCTAAATCTCCCCTTCTTCAGTTCAAAACCATTACCCGTGGTCCTGTTGCTCCATTGCCTGTGCTAAACCCTCCAGGGAAGGTGATATTTGTTGTAACAACCCATTTCCTCTCCCTAGAGCAATGCTGGGAGGTAAAGTGGGAGTTAAGATGGAAACGATAATGAAGCAATGGGAATTAAAATGACTCCATGGTACAAGTCACCCAGCTCTCATTTCCCCATGCAGTTTGCCGGGCGGCACCTGCCAAGCACCTAAAAGTCTCTGCGAATCTTGGTGATGCTCTGGGAGGTTATTTCAGTGCTTTCCTCCTGCAAATTTTAGCAGGAGCTGGTGCTAACTGGGAGCTAGGGGTCTAAATAGGCTTTTATGTAAGGGATCTGAGTCCTGAGTGTGAGCCCTGGACGCTGCACCCACGCTCTGTTACTGACACACCGTGCCTCTGCCATAAATAGCGCGAGTCATATAATGCTTAATCTGCATAAGCCCACCATAATTAGATAAAAGTCAAGCAAAACGTCCTTCGCCTCCTGTAAATAACTCAGACCAGAGTCAAAATAAGTGCCGGCGGAGAGAGCGTGTTCTTACAGCGGCGGGATTTCCAGGAATGCTGCTTTTCTTACCGAAAAATCTCTGTTGTCCGAATGCGCTCGGCGTTTGAGAAAACAGGGGCTAAGCTGAAGCGAGAACTAACTGCAGGGCTCGGCAGCACATGGTTCACATTAAGGAGCTGTTTGAGGGCCTCTGTGGCTTAGTGGATAAATCATCGGGTTTGCCCCCTTGCAGCTCGCAAGTCCGGAGTAGCCCGTGGTCCTCGAGGAGAAAAAACTCAGCCTAAGCTCAGTAGTTTCCATCGCAGAGGTTGTGCTCTGGTGGGAAACGGCCCGTTCACAGGCCAGGTCGTTGGGTTTGGCCCATGGGAAACCCCAACCCCACCTTAGGTAGGACCTTGGGAGCAGTTGCAGGAAGTGACAGTCCCAGTCCTGCCCCGCACAGCCCATCCATGGGTCTCCTCCAACCTTGGGAGCAAGCACTGTCTATTGCTGAAACATGGGAAAAGCGATGAAAACAGCAATGAAACACCAGCCCAAGGATCTAGCACACAAATAGCAAAGGAACGAGAGATAAATACTACGATAGTCTTTAAATATCCGCAGAGGAAACCAGCCAGGAGCCAGTTTGGCTACAGGGGGATGGGCTGGAAGCTAATGACAGATGATCCCGATATTCCCGAGTGGCGAAGTGGATTTCTAACCACCGTTTTCACAAAAAAGAAGCCGAATGTCACATCCTAGAGATTGGGTTCATTTTCTTGGGCGGAAAAGGACTGTTAAAAACCTTTAATAGCTCCTATCCAGGCAATCGTGATTATAAGACGCTGGAAGGAAGCCGGGCCTGATGTATGAGATGCCAAAGACTTGAACGTGGTAAACAAGGGGAATATTTGTTTTGACAGCATGCTCGGTACACAGGAAATATCAAGCAATAAGAGGGACGACTCTGCACAGGAGTTCCCAGTCCTATATTTAAGAGCAAATCAAACGAAGGGAGGACCCTGCAAATTATAGACATCTACAAATAACCCCAGACCTTTTGTCTCAGTTGTGGGAAGATCCTGAGGATACCGATAACAGAGACGGCGTTGCACAACACTGGGAAACAGGGGGCCTGGTGGTGTGTCCACTCTGCCCAGGATCTTGGCTCTAACTCCGGCTACAGGCTGCAGGGGAAGGTGGGGAGAGCCCGGGAGAGGATAATTATGGAATAACCTGTTGATGGAGGAAGTGGCTTCCCAACCTCTCTTTAGTTAGGGCTCGAGTTCTGCTCAAAAGCAGGAAGATTTATAGCCCTCCTCACAATTGTGTAGTTTTCTCCTTCTGGCTGGATTAGTTTAATAAATGAGAGGTAGGAAAAAACCTGCCGAAAAGCAAAGCCCCTACAGCGATGCTGTGTCACATCATTAAATAAGGGGACTTTTTATTAAGAGGAGTCGTTTGACCCATAATTACAGCTAAACTCCCATTTGGAAAATGGCTTTCAGTCTGTAGGGGCTTCTCCTGTAATTTTAACAGGATGCAGCATTCAAATCCTCACCTTCTATTTTTGAGGGCAGCGTAAAGTGATAATATAATATTAAATAGCAGCTGTGTTTCAGGCTGGAAGGGATCTTCATTGCTGTGTTATTCTACTATACACACAGGCTCTTTCTGAAATTAAATACACTCTGTAAATGTCAAATAGTATTTGGTTCTCATTCCTGAGGTCTGCACACGATTCGTCGTAGCAAAACATAGGCTGAAAACTAACCCGACGTGTATGACGGAATGAGTATTGACTGGGAATTTCCAAATCCCAGCGTCACTGGGGCAGCTGGAGCTCAGAAGATTATCAAAGGCGAAGATATCACAGTGTCCTGAAACATGGGTTAACCACGCTTGCAATATTTACTGTCCCCCAAGACTGGATCGGGTATACAGAGACTGCGTGTTTAAACATGTTGCCTTGTCACTGTTTCGATCTAACCCAATTATGCATCTATAAACCAGCTCCGAGGTCAGCAGGCAGCTTCTCTGGCGATAATAATAACTACGTTCCTTGCCTTTACACTGCATTTTTCACTTGTAGATCACAGGAGACTCCATCAAAGCAGGCAGCAATCACCGCTTCCCATTATTACCAGCAGAGAAAATGAGGTGCAGGGAAGGTAAACACCTTGTTTGTCCCAAACTAGAGGTCAGGTGAGGGGGGGTGGCAGGAATTAGGAACCTCATGAGACCTTATTCCAAGGAAAAGCCATAGATACTGACTTGCTTTCCCAAATGGATTAGCATGAGATTACCCAAAATCTTATGGTGAGGAGACGGCTGGGACGTTTTGGCAGAACCATTTCTGCTTTGTTCTTTATTTTTTAATTTGCTTTCTTCAAAAAACATTCCACAGGAAACAGGTAACAGAACTTTCCTGGGGAAAGGTTTGTTGACATCATGAAGTACTTTGTGGTCCAAAAATGTGTGGTTTTAGCAACAAAGGCCCTCAACAGAGATATGGAAACCCCAGACCCGCGTCAGACATTCATGGCCAAATCTCCCCACCCCTTATGAGCTTCTGGTCACAGTCACACCAGCAGGATGGAGCTGGTCCGAGCTGCTCACAAACACATGGTTCCTCCAGCCAAAATACACAGCAGCTAGCCATCGTGCATGCCGGCAGACTCGTACTTTAACTATTTCTCAATAAAGTATTTAAAATGCTTATATCCCCCGATTTCTGGATTGTGACCAGTTGTGGGACAAGACACGAGCTCTCTTCCTATCTGAAAGCTTTGAAAGGTGTTGGTCTCACATCCACTTCCCGGAGAGCAGGGATAAGTTTTGAGGCATCAGCAAATTTTTCTGGCTGTCCTCATATGGGAAATTTCCTGCCCATATTTAAGCCTTGTGCAGGCTCTTTCTGCTGTCAGTCCCTCTAACAAGAGAGTTGCAAGAAAAGAGAGCAAAACCAAAAAAAAAGACGAGCCTCTGAAAATGTCCTCTGCTTTATACTCTTAAGAAGGACATTAATATTGCATTACCCAATTGTACATTTTCATTTCACATCACTTTTAACCAGACGCTAGTTTCATTCCAAAATTGAGGTCTGGGAGAAATATCTTTTTTTTTTTTTTTAATAAGAAATATTGCCTTCTTGAAAAAAAAACCAAACAACCAAACGCAAAAAAAACCCTCCTCTTGATTCTTTCTGAGCACTTCTTCAATACTTGAGCTGGCGTGGTTTATGATGCATAAAGTCATTTGTGTTTCGCATTCAGCAATGCTTTGGGCTGTTGCCTGCAGTTGTGCAAAGTTTCAGCAAAAATAACCCAGTGAGAGTTATTTCAGTTTTCGAGTCACATTTTGGTGTCAGCAAGGAGCTGAGATCTCAAAGATGGGAAGAAGTTATTTCTCATAATTTTGCAAGTCTACACTTCATTTAATAGTCGTCTGAATCAACTCCATGAAAGCTTTTATTGCTATTCTTGTCCTGGCCTCCTTCACTAGAACAGGCGTATTCCCTAAAAAATGAGGAGTTTGCAAATTAGGGACAAAAGAAAGACTGGCACGCCAGGTTCCTTTGTATACGAAGGTGCACTTTGCAACTTTAAATTTTTTTTGGTTGGTTTCTATTCATTGAATTTTGCATTTGAGTAGAGCCTGGTTCACAACAAAAGCCAAATTATCATCTCTGTTGGCCTCCGTGCTTTGCAATGCTTTGATTTTCTTTTTTTCCCCCAAAAAAACAGCTGGCCCACTGCAATGCCAGCAGTTGCAGACTCACAAACTCAAACTAAAATCCCGAACTGAAGGCTGAATCCCCTCGTGTCCTGCAGAAGCAACAGAGCATTTTATTGCGAGGTGTAACAGCGATTATTCGGGGGGGCCAAGGCTGTGCTTGCTGGCGGCTCCCAGGACAGATTTGTGTCTCCACCGAGTTTTGTGCAAGACTCGCCAAGTTTTGTGTCCCCAGCAAACCCGAAATGTGTGTTCTTTTCTGCTTTACACAGCTCCCAAAGGCAGAGAGAAGAATTAAATCCCACCCTGAGTGGGGCCGCTCCCCCTCAGCGAAGGAGGATTCGGTATGGAGGTGTTAATGTGCCTAATAAAACCATCACGGCGGGAAAGTGTCGGGAGTCTCTTTTCCGATGAAGCCCATCTAAATACCAGTCCACCATGACGGCACATGTTTTAGGCTATAAACAAAAATAGCAAAGAAAAGAATCTTTGCATTGATTTCACTTCTGAAATGAATCCCCTCCATGGCCGAATTCCGGCATGGCTCAGGAGCTGGGGTGGGAGCATCAGCAGTGCCCAGGGAGCCGGTGTCAAAGCCGGAGGAGAGCACACTATCACGCAAAGCAACCGCCAAGTACTTTCGGATCTGATATGGAGGCAGAAAATGGAAGAGCAGCCAGAATTCCTTGGGAAATAGGGATGGCAGGTCTGGGAGGCGAAGGCTCTCTGACCTGGCAGGTGACTGCCGTCCCCAGCGGATGCTGCAAAGCGAAGCCCCTGATAGCTGCCTGCCATCAAGTGGCACCGCAAACCCTCCTCCGCTTCCAAGGAGATAAAACCAGCCTGCGGACGTCGTACGTTTAAGCTGATTTAGATACAGCTGGTGTGCTGGGAGCTGAAGGTAATTTATTTCTCTTGGCTGATGACCCGCTCCCTTCGAGGGCCGCGTTTTCCAAGCGCTCTCTGCTTGGCCGCAACATTTGTACCTCTGACAACTACTGTTATTTTAATATTAGGCTAAGAGCTAATGTATTAGGCTAATACATTCAGCTGGTAGCCTGTGGACTCTTCTGCGAGTCTGTTTTGGTGACACACGAAGGAGATTTTATAGATAGGCTGCTCAAACCCAGCTCAACCCTAGTCTGGCATTTAACTGTGGCTTGCAGAATATAATGGCTGAATGCATTTAGCCCATGCCCACAATAACTCTCTTTGACTGCAAAAGAAGTTCCAATAAACATGTCATTCCAATGCGAATGTATTCCAGTAAAAATTAGTGAGCTGATGCTATGAATAACCTGCAGAGCCATAGTCTAGTTTCAATTGCCCTCCCATCAGACGGGACCGAGCTGATTAACACCAGATCAGCCATGATATTTATATTGCTCGGATCATGGTGTGTCATAAGCAAAGGCAAAATTGCATACTGTATTGTAACAGCAGGGATGGGAAGAGCCACGTAATGAGCTGGTTTTATAGTGAGAAACAAATGGGATTGTAACACAACCCTGGAAACAAGGGATTGCTTCCAAGCGGGGTGAGGGAACGGGACAGTGGTGTATGAGAGCAGTGCCGAGAACAACTCTTGGGTTAAATCAAGTAAATTATGTAAACAGAGGTGTTGTGGGGATTTTTTTTTTGTTTTTTGTTTGTTTTTTCTTGCAGCAGCTTTGTATGGTATAGCAAGGATTTGAATAAATACCATGAACAAGATTTCCCCAAACCTGGCCAGCTTGGGAGAGCGTTTTATCAAGTTAATTATTTTTGTCTGTTTCTGCTAAAATGAACCACTTCGCAGTTTTTTATGTTACCCCCTCTCCGTCCCCCCCCTTAGTTTATTAATAACGGGGTCCCCTCCTGTGAATCTGCCCCTCCAACCGGCGAGTCCCTCCCCGACCTGCGGCCCCTTTCCACCCAGCGCTGTTTTGTAAGATCTCTTGTCACCAGGGCTCTGCGAAGACTTAGGCGTGTAATGGGAAACATGTGTCTATCCCTGGCGCTTGCAATCTTACCCCGAAGAGCTCCGGCGAGGGCTGAAATGGGAGCGCTCTCGGTGGAGGCAGGGAGCTGACGGGGGGAAAAGCTCGGAGCCAGAGGCGGCAACTTGGGTGTTTTTTGTTTGCTCTCCGAAGTGCGGGATCTCACACAATAACGGCAGCAGCAAGCGGTGGTTTCTGCCGCGGAGGCGGGGGGACGTTGGGCAATAGCGCTCGCGACAAGCAGCCCAGACAAAAGGGAGCATGGGGAAATAAATGGCTTTTTAGAAGATGGCAAAAGCAAAATGATGGGAAAGCAATCCCCAGAGGGGAGCCTCGGCCCATTTTCCTCCACCACATTTTCCTGAGCAAGAGATAAAAAAGAGGAAGAAGCTGAAGAAGAGGCAGAGAAGTTGGGGAATCATTGGGATTATTTTTGGTGGTTCATCACCATCAAAAAAAAAAGTGGTCATCACAATAATGCATGCATGATATATGATATATAATATACCCAATATATATGAGATAACATTGTTATTCCGTCTGGATATTGTAATCTGTAGTCTTCTGGACAAAGGAGATCTCGAAAAGAAATCTGTGTACTGCACAGGGACACCAGGCCACCAATAAAACCTGCTCATCACCTTGGCCACCTCTTTACCTCTTCTGTAAACCTGCAATCTGATCTGAAGATGTCCCTGTTTACTGCAAGGGAGTTGAACTAGATGACCTTTAAAGGTCCCTTCCAACCCAATACATTCTATGATTCTGTGATTCTGGGGTACCGAGTGGTCAGAGCTTCTCGAGCTGCTGATCAGCCAAAAATACAGTCCAGAGCAATGAGGACCCAGACCCAAATGCCATGTCTAAAGTCTGAGTGTGACTTGGCCTCATCTGGGATTAAACACTGGAATAACAAAGCTTGCAGGATCTGGCCGGTGTCTGACAGACAGTGCTTCTGGGTTTCCAACAGCCAACTTCATTCTGAGGAAAAAAAAAAAAAAAAATTAAAAAAAAATCAGGCAAAGGCTGAGGCACGTTGTTGTTTCCTTGCGAGTTCACTTGCAAAGGTCACTGCTCCTCTCCCCCTACCCCAATGTCTCTCTCTCTCTCTGCAACTCTTTTGTTTGTGCAAGACTTCAGGAATTAAAACCTCATTTCAAGGGTTATGAGTAGACCACAGCAGCGATACATTGCGCTGATTACCAGCAGCAGGCGAGCTTTTCCCTGTCAGCTCTTTAGCCGCAGTAGTGTGCAAGATCTATACGGCTTACGCTGATTTTTCCTGCCTGTATTTTTTTTTTTTTCCTAGCTAACAGGGACTCCATTGCATTACTGGAACAGACTCATCGTGATAAATTACATGGGATTATATTGTTACAGGGAATTGCCAGCTCCTCAGCAGTAATAGAAAGAGAAGGAAAAAAAGATAAATAGATAAATAACTGCAAAATAACTAGGACTGCAGTGAGAAGAGAAATGGCCCTGGTAGGGAAGCAGATGGATGCCTTCCTCAGGTGAAAAGATTCATTTATGGAGACAGCACTCTGGGAAATCTTTGTATGAAAGAGCCAAGCTATAGGAAAGTCGTTGTCTTCATGGAAAAGATGGGGGTTTAGGGGTTCCTAGGGGGCAAAGTTTTCTAGATACGGAGTCCATTTGTTGGTGCAATGATGGGAACATATTTTCCAGAAGCAAATGGCAGTTTTCATTGGCCTAATTTCTGGGTAGATAGATGGAGGAACCTTGGAAGATGCCATATTTCCCAGAAGCAGCCGGTACCTCTCCTGGGAAAGTCAGGCATCTTGTAGCAGGACCCCTGAAAACTGAGGGAGCCCCAAATCGCTCAGTGCTTTTGCAAACAGACACATCATTGATTAAAGGCCTGGCAGGAATGTTATCTTCCCTGCCCCTCTTGCATAACAGAGGCTAGATCATTAAGTTTTATAATTGTTGCATTAAGCCTGTAATTCTCTGATTGTGTTACAGTATGCCTTTGAGAAAAAGCCCCAATCTAAATGCCCCGGAGGAGCACCTTGCCTCCCTGAGCAGTCTTTACAGTCGCCCATTAGAAAGGCTAAAGACCAGAAATGGCTGACCATTTCCACCTCCCATTCAGCCTGATCTTATCTGGGTTGTGCTTCAGCCCTGGCACCATTTCTGCTGGCTCAATGAAAGACGGATTTGCCACCAGCAACCCTTTCCCTGCTGTGGGGACTGGCCAGCTCTGATGGAGCCGCCCCTTGGGGAGCTCAATGGGTCGAACTTCTGAGATGCTCAGCCCAACCAGGTTTTCAAACGTCATTTTTCCTGTGTCCTTTCCTAAACCCTCAATAATTTGCTGGCATCCTCTCCAAAGTCTGGCCTCCGCACCAAGCCCGAGCCAGGCACGTTCCCAGCCGTGTTACACACAGTAGCAGCGACACTTGCCTGCTGGTAATGCCAGCCTCTGCCTCTCTTTTATTTCTCTATATCATTATGTTGATGTAATAAATATGCAGAGGAGCTCCAGGCACCAGCCGTTTCCTTTGTTTGAAACACTCTACCATGTTCTCCCAACTAGATATTACCGTATGATTATATACATGCCAGAGAAATAGCTCCCGATGTCAGCGCTGCTTTTATACTGCAGCTCTGCCTCCTCGTATTCCCCTTTGCCTTTCCCATCCCACATTCACACGCTCCCATTCCACAGCTAGCCTATATTTTACTCCCTCTGTTCTTGCTGCTGTTCTCTCGGTAAGGGAAGTCTTGATTATACGTTACAGGCAAATGACTTAAGTCATAGAAAAAAAAAAATGAACACAGAGGAGGTCAAAATGAAGTCAGAGCCCTCTGGTCGGGAGGCAGGTCCTTGCCGAGAGCCAGCGGGCATCTCCTCTCACTCTGTACACCCGTAAGGACTTAACATCCATCCAAGGAAACTCCAACCCCTCCAAGCCAGCCCACGGTGAACTGGGCACAGGGCAAAATCTTCTACACAGGCTTCAAACTTCAGGCACCAGGAAGATTCCTGCCTATTTCCAGCAGTGGGAAAATGTACGAGTGGGGAAATCATATTTACATAAGTCAAGGAAAACACTGTTTCCTTCTTCGGCAGGAAACAGGAGTTATTCTCAGAGCTTCAGCAAAAGAACAAGAAATTAAATAAAGAACTGGCAGCCTAAACTTGTTTTAATCCTGTGGTTTTACAATCTCCGAGTCAAAATAAACACATTTTCAATCTCAGGAGAATTATTAGGGTAATAATAGAGGCGGGGGGGCGGGAAGGGGGAAGTTATTTACAGGCTCCAATGGAATCATTCAATAAATCATGCAAACTGAAACAACAGATTCAGGGCAAAAAAAAAAATCACATTTATGCAATTGTCTGGTGTGATTCTTCTGTTACCGGGCTCTCTGATGTAGCAATACGAGATTGGGCAAACCCTTGGGTGCTCCCAGCAAGAGTTTTGCCTGAGAGAAGGGCAACGATCAATATTACAACACCCAATTTCTCTCAGTTAAGAGGTCTAGTGGATTTTAATAGTGGCGTCCCTCCTTAAGCCTCGGGTGGATTCTCATGAGCGGGTGCCAAAACAGAGCTCCTGGGTGAGGGCTCCCATCCCAGGCATAGGATGGAGTTAATTTGCATTTCCCTGAAATATCCAAAGGTTAAACGCCAATAAGAAATGTGACTCCTCATACCTTGATGTGCTTCCATCTCAGCTCTTAAAAAATGACTCACTTTGGCATTGTTTTTCCTCAAGACAAGAGGAGAACGGCGCACGCCTAATTATAGTCCTTCACCTTCTCTCCTGACCGCAGCAGTTGGGTTTGCCCACAGCATCACAGCGACATCCCTGTGGGCAGCACCTTACGTTAGCTCCCTCCCTCTTCTCCTTTATGCTTTTCCTGTGAAATCCAACGGGATTGCAAAGGCAGTTCTTTTGGGGTTGAATTCCTCTCTGCCACCGTGTATGTCTATGTGCCTAAACCACACAGTGTAAATGAGTGGAAGGGTCAGGTGTTTATCTGAGATATATATATATTTTCTATTTCTATATGTATTATGNAACCCTTCCACTGCATGGTTTCGGCATTTAGACATATATATATTTATCACAAGCATCACATAGCTGTTGGGAGCTGTGTCTACAGCCAGCAAGAGCTGCAGGCATAAGGACGACCAAATGTAATTATGAGAAATAACTACAGGCGGCAGATACAAGGGTAGGTACAAGAGGTAGTTACAAGAAATAGCTCCAAGAGGTAGTTGCAAGGGAAACTACCAGAGGTAGCTACAAGGATAAGTAGCAGAGACAGCTACAAGGCTCTTGGCACTGGGAGCTGAAGGGGGCAGGAAGAGGAGCCGGTGTGGGGATGCCAGGATGGGAATGATGCAATCACAGCAAGTCCTGAAGCTCTTTGCAAAGCTCTTGCCTTTCACCGGGACCCTGGGAGACAAAAGCAGATGGCAGATAAGTGAGAAAATCTTGAATTGCTTACTCCTTTCAAACCCAAATTGGGCCAGAGGAACGATTTGCACAAAGCGATTCCTTGGCTTAGGCTGCTGTTGAAAGGGTCGAGGTTAAACTGAGAAGCAAGCCTGTGATTTTTATAAACAAGGCTCATATTTCCCTTCTGGAAATATATATATGGAAACCCACGTATGCATGAAGTCTAAGACACGCACGAGAAGATCATTGAAACCTTGTTATCTTTGCTTTTGTTCTGCTTTCCTGGTGCTTTTTTATTCCCGGTACAGGTACTGCCTTGGGATTGACTCCCTTTTCCAGGACAAACTTTTCACAGGGCTGAAGGGCCCTTTGTTCTGGTCCCACCGCCCCTCGGCGTCGTTTGTTGTGCCGTCCCTGGGGTGTGCTTCTGCTCTTCCAGGGGGCCAGCGGCGGAGAGGAAGAGGCAGAGGATGTGAACTCCCATGTTTGAACACAAAGAGGGAAAGAGGAGGACCTGTTTACTCCTCTGCTAAATGCTCCCCAGCAGACAGAGCTATTTCTGTGTGTTCATGAGTAAAACACTAAAAAAAAAAGGGGTGAGGGAAAAGGGGATGTAAGCCGTTGGGATGCCGTGGTGCTGGGTTTCTCCCCACGGCGGCAGTGCCTGCAGGCCTTGCTGCTCCCACCACCCTCTCCCTGCTTAGGCGAATCCTTCAGATTTGCGTCTGAGTCCCTTTTGTGACTTCCAGGTATAAAACCTGGCTCCAGCGGAGCTGCTTCGCATGCCATGGTAAGGAACGTAAATACCCGAGTGCCGATGGCGCTCGGGAGAGAGCCACAGCCATTCCCCGGCACGTAGGGCTGGAAGGGACCACCTACATCACGGGGCTCAGTCACCAGCTCCTCACAAACGCCTCCCCCAAGCTGGTCAGGCACCGGCTACTCAGTTGTTTCCTGGTTAATCTTGCAGCTGCTACCCCTCACTTATTAAAAGCTTGGCATAAATATTGGAGTAATTCAGTTCGCCTCAACATTTTTTTCAACTAAAGGTTGATCCTTTTTGAGGAGGATTGAGAGTCCACCTTTTGCATGTGCCATCACAATTCCCTTTTTGTTATAAGACCAGTAAAGAGAAGCAGCTACGATACACTTGTTGCACCATTTTCCCGAAAAGCTTTTTATTTTTTTTACTTGCACTCTTGAGAACATACACATGGAGAGGATTTTGTGTTTGGTTGTCCAGCATGGGGAGGAAAGTTGGCAATCATTTCGCAGCACTTCTCTCCACCTCTTACGGCCCTGGTGGTCCATAGCTGAAGCCTGAGGACCACTGGGTGGGTGGTTAGTAAGATCGGCCAAGGGTTCTTGTCTTCTGCACTCTCCCTAGCAGGTTGTCATGAATGATTGAATCATTAAAGTGAATAATTTTTTGTAATCCAAGATCAGCTTAAATACATTCTGCATCTCCAAAACAGTGTTGCCTCCGCCATCCATCCCCCTTGCCCAAATCACACAGCCAAAGTGTGAGACAGATCTTGGAGATGATCTGGTCTATAAACAATATGTTCACGGGTAGAAAGAGAGGATTCATTTCAATTAGGATAATTTCTTTTCAGCCCAGTTGTGAAGAACAGGCAAGTGCCAGGCTTTGAGAAAGGGCAGGAAAGAGTTTCGTTTTGTTTTGTTTTTTTTTTTTGTAAGCAGAGCGGTCATGAAACCATACTCAAAAATAGGTATTTCAGAGGTATGTTGTGAGGCTAACATGGTTGCAGGATTGAGTTCATGGGTCTCTCCAGTGTGGCAACCCTGCACCAGTGATGGTCCCAGGGTGGCAGCAATGGGAGCTGGGGGTGTCCTCATGACTCGGTGAAACTGGAGAGAGTTAACTTGCATTTATTGTAGATTAAGGTGAGGACACGGACAATTACTGCAGAGCAGCCACTCTTGTGCTGTCTTTGCCTGGTGGGAACCTCCTCGAAAGGCCGTACCCATAGAGAGAGTGGACGGCGGTTATCTCAGGGTCAAACATGCAGGAAGCCACCAGGACAACGTGAATATTGTGTGAGAGGGAGCTGCTGGCGGGGCTATCGGTGCTTCCCAGGTCAGTCAGGACATGCAGGGAGTCACCCAGCCCCAGAACGAAGCAGGAAGAAGAGAAGATGGCGCCAAAAATCCTGGCAAGAAGGTTCAAAGTCCGGCCAGAGCAACCAACCCTTGTCAACAGAGGGAGACCTGGGCTGCTGCAATGCCTGTCTGGAGCTCGCCCTTGCACAGATCTTAAAACCCCACTGGTTCCTCTTAACAGTACACACAGGCTCACCCCACCTACCCTTACACACTGCCCAGACCTTCACCTGCCAAGGTTGGAATTATTTTTACCTTTTCATGTGAAAGAGCCTAAGGACAGGTATACAACTAACGGTTTAGAGATGTCTTTTTGCCAACATTTTGCAGGGACATCCCTGCCTTGTAGAACCTGCCCTGCTGAGGACACCTCAATCCCAAAAGCATTCGGTGTCTTTTTGCTGGATGTTTATGCATTTCTTCATCTGAAAGCATCCTGGTCCACAGAGGAGCTCACAAGCAAGTAACAGCAGCAACGGTTAATAAAATCACCACCAGCATCTGGATCGTCTTGAGGGTGAAAACAAATGATGATGTGGCTGCACGGCCATAAAATCAACATCAGCTTTCCAACAAAAGCCAGAGGACAACGACTTTGTTGGAGCACCAGCTATGAGTAACGTCTTTAAGGGTTAAAGCAGCAAGCTGACAAAAGCCTTAATGTTTCTACAGCACACAGACATGTAACATACAATACAGGACAATTTGTTCTATTGATGTCTAAAAATGCTTAATGGAGAAACAGGCTGTTAAAATACAGGATACTTTATAGGTTAGCTCTTCTCCATACTTCATCCTCAGGTATTTGCCAAGTTAGCAGAGCATCAGACTTCAAGTCACATTTAGGCTTCTTTAGGGCAGTTTTTCCACTAAAAGCTTAGGTAAAAGACACACATATTAATGAAAAGGAGTCATTCATTCTTGTCACACATTTTGTCCTCAGAACAGTAGCAAATGCTGCGTATCATTTTTTTTTCTAATCGAGGGGAAATAAAACAGCTTTTATATACTTACACAATTGTCCACAGTCTTTCCCAAGAATGGAAAAATGCTCTAAAAATGGAAAGCAGGTGGGTTTTTCTCCACATCAAGTTTCTTCTTCTGCACAAGAACAAATAGGGTACGTTCCTGTTTTCTTTTTTTTAAAAAAAAAAAAAAATCCATAATCACTGTGTCTTCTAAAAGAGTCCTGTGAGCTGGAGATCTGTTGGAAGTGAGTTTTGGTGCCTGTACCAGCTGTATGTGTCTAGAGTGTCTTCTAACAGTAATGACAAAACTTTCCTACTTTCCTACCATACCAGAGCAAGCTTGGCATCCCGCCTTGCCTTTCCATCGCTGCTAACTTGTGAAGTTCTGCAGATTTCTTTGATGTTGTTCTTGGCTTGGGAGTGTCAAAGCTGAAGAAGGAAACAGAGGACATCTTTAGAGATGTTGATGGGGATGGGGGAGAAGAAGTGGAGTTTGTTTGCCTACAAGAGGCACCTGAGTATTGCACAACATAAGAGGAGAGGAGAAATGCTCAACAAAATAACCACTGCTGCAGGACTCTGGGTCTGCGGTTCCCTGGGATTTCACTGAGGATTTGCTTTGTTACTTCTGAATGTCTTCATTAGCTCAGAAGCCTCCTTGGTGGGAATGTAGCTGGCAAAAATGGACCACTCTGACATGTACTTTTTCTACAACCAGGTGGATCCCAGCCAAGGACACAGTCACACCATTATTTCAGACACGGGTTATCAGCAACGTACACAAAAACGCAGGGTTAGAGGAGCAACTTTCAGGAGAAATGTTGCTGATAAACCTGGAAATACTCTTAGACCTCCCATGGCAGAGGAACAGCCAGGAACAGTCAAGCGAGCGCCAAAGCAAAACCCTTGATGCAAACAATTACAATTTTCAGACACATTTAAAACAAAATCTCAGACTGAACTCAGAGGCATGAGAACAGGGTAGAAAATTAGGCTGATATTGATGAGGCACCAAGTGGGTCTGAGTTTAGTTCAAGGTCAAATTTTGGGAGCTTCCTGGCTTTTCTGTACTTTTTTTTTTTTTTTTTTTTTTTTTTGACGTGCTCTAACTCAGTGAGAAGTACTCGGTGGATGCTTTCAGCTTGTTCTCCACTCGACAGCGTAGCATCCCTCCAAGATAAACCGGTTCGCACGACCCTTATTCACTGTGTTAGCTAACGGAGGGATAAAAGCAGATGGGACGGTTCCATTTTGCTCTTTCCCCTCCCACCTTTCTTCTTCAGGGCCTGTCACCGATTGCCTTTCCTCCCCCTCTCCTTTCCCCCACTAAAGCAAAACATCTGCCGCAGTTTTAAGATGCTGTGGGCTTTTGCAAGCTGTTACCGGCAAAGATAGCACTTGGCGGGGAGGGAAGCTGAGCGAGAGCCACAGCAGGTGAAGGGTTTTAATTCTCCCGTTACTGTAATCAGCTGCCACGACCACGGAGCCGTCCGCGGGAGGCAGCAGTAATGATTTCCAAACCAAAAAGAGAGCTCTGGCAGGCTGGACTGGGGCTTGGCCCCCATCCGTCGGAGCTCTGCAGAGCTCAGCTGGTGACTAGTCGCTGCGTCACTCCTTTCTGATTAAATTCCCACTAAGTTTAAAATAATAATACCTCCTTAGTGGAATAAGAAACTCTGGAAGAAGAAAGAAAAAAAAGTCTTTGTGGGGTTGTTTCGGCCAGCGGTGGACTAAGGGCCAGCCCTGGAGAAGCATATGGGAAAAATGGCTCTAGGACCATGCTTTTCTTCTGTGTGGGGCTTATCCTCGCATTTTCTATGACCGCAGAATCCAGATTCACCGGTGAACTAAGACCCTTTATACGATTATGACAATGAAAAATGCTGGACAACGTACGTAAATTATTATGTGTGAACTATAAGGTACAGAAGCGCCCAAGTCTTTCAGCAGACAATTTCTCAAAGGGGGTTGATCAGAACAACCTGTACATTTGTGTCCAGGATCTGTGGTCTGACATTTTGTTCTCCCAGCTATCTCACCCTTTTTTTTATTATCTGTCTGCTCGCTGCCCTGTGTGGCAGCCAACCAGACTAAGAAAAAGGGCATTTTGGCATCCCCAGCCAGAGCAGCTTTGAAGAAAAAAGTAGAAATAGGTCCGTGCCACCCAACCCCAGACCAGGGAGGTATGTACCCACCAAGATTTGCTCGTACATCCAAGGACCAGTAGTTAATACAGCATCAATATCAATAATTATACTAATAGCACATCTTCTCAGCTTACATTTCTTCTCCTTTAGTTCCTACAGTCCACCGATCGCTAGGGAGGGAATACCAGTTTGTGTCTACTCCAACATTCATATCTTACTTCTTTTAGCACTGAAATGGAAGAGACAACCCTAGAAACCTTCATTAGTGGATGAGTCTGAAACATTTGGCTAAACATAAGATGCAATGTTTTACTTCATTTGAGGGCTATATAATCTTTTTGGATAACCTTCGCCTTTGGTTCAGGTTAATTTTTGAAACTGAAGCACTATGAAAAGCAGATCTGAAACACATGAATATTCAGAAAACAACACAATGAAGCATTGCAGCTTTTCCATGGCCAATCTTTGCATTTAAGAAATGGAAGAGAAGGGATATTTTTCAAGGGCCAGCATTCTCTCTTTTCACAGAAACTTTCCAACAAGTTTGAATCCATTCACTGTCTCTCCCCAAAGTCCCATTTTGAGGGATGAACTTATAGTAGAACGTCCCCCCAACTCTGTAGTTATCACTGTGCCAGACAGGGAGTAGACATCGACATCGCTGAGCTACTTGGGTCTGCCCTACTTCCCCTCCATGAACAAACACCCCACACAGACACATACACACCCCCTATTTTACATGGTGGGTAGCCATGTGCAGTACATCATGGCCCTGGGTGAAAGTGGAGGAGCTGCTGAAATTATGGAGGTCATATGAGTAGCAACAAGACTCCTGGCTAATAACACCAGGCTACATGATGCTTGGGTCCAAGGTGTGTAAATAGCTGGTGGAAGTGTGAGGTTTTTGGCCAATGTCCACTTTTGCTTGTGGTGGCTCATACAGCTTCCCTACTCAAAGCCAGTTCCTATCAAAGTCAGGTTACTTGGGAAAAGATTAAGAAAAAGTAAAAGAAGAGGCTGTAAATCATCTGGAGATCAGGGTGAATTCCTCAGGACCACAAGGTTGGGGCCAATGCTGGGAATGCAGCGTGTAATGGCCTTGGTTATTGCCCTGGTGCTGTATCCCAGAGTTATTAATGGCCTCTGG
Organism: Rhinoptilus africanus; assembly: GCA_013400135.1. Classification (NCBI taxonomy): domain Eukaryota; kingdom Metazoa; phylum Chordata; class Aves; order Charadriiformes; family Glareolidae; genus Rhinoptilus; species Rhinoptilus africanus. Next base: position 1,410,321 of record VXBO01007825.1, on the reverse strand, counting down.
TGTGCAGTGACAATAACAACAGCTTGAGGAGCAACCTAATAAAAAGAGGCTCCCTGCTCCAGGCAGAGCAGCCAGGTCACTTGTAGGCATCACAGCCTCAATCCTGCCTCCCAAAGACATGACGCTGGTCTTCTGCTCTTCCCACCATAGGTTTCCTCCATCAGCATGCCTAGAAGGACACTAATGGCTCCCGTGATGATTTGACTCTGGTTATTAAGGTATTAGAGAGTAAAAGAAAGCTCCTCAAAGTCCTGGGAAACTCTACCTGGCACACACCGTGGGGCTGATAACACCACCCTCTGCGACACGCTGGTGGTGGGTAGGAGGAGCTGAACTATTGATCTTTTGTAATCTGGCTGGAATTGACAGTGATGGAGTACTTTGTAATGGACTTCCTGAATCCTCATACAAATGGAGGAAGTGACCACCCTTGACCAGATTTCTGCTCGTGTTGCCTGTTTCCCTGCCTGAGTTGCACATTTTTCCCTTTTGTAATCAGCTCCGACCCCGTTTTAGCAGAGATAATGAATTAATAGTCAGCCAACCTGTGAGAACGGCGGTCTGGAGGTGCCGGGGTGCTCCCTGGGCAGTGGTTAGCAGAGTATCATCGTGCTGAAATCCTCAGTGCAGAAAGGTCTCCCATGTACCAGGAAGGCCACTCTGGGGTGGCCAGCCCCACGTCCCCATTGCCTGGGGAAATCTAGCCAGTGGTGCCCCAAAGCACCGGGCTTTCCTTGGCACACCAAGAAATGCTCTCCTTGGGCTGTCCCTATGACGTGGAGAGCGTCCGGCATTCCCGGTGGCTTTGGTCCCTCCTCAGCAGCAGAGACATGGTGTTCAACAGAGCCAGCAGCTGCACAGGAGGCACCGGAGCCTTTCAAGTCTTGCATCCTTCAGGCCACGCTGGGGAGAGGATGCCTTTATTTTTGGAAGACGCCAGTTGAGCTCTATTGTCTCAGCATATCCATGTTACAAAATCGTGTTGGGGACCCATCCCTGCCTCGTGACCGGCTTGCGTAATCTTCCAGCAGCATTTGTGTTGAAAAGGGACCATGACCTTCCCTTTGTGGAGCAGCATTGCATTGCCAGCCAGGAGCTCTGGCAGACAAGCTTGTGAACTCCCCGTCTCCCACCCAACAAGCATGAACATCCCCCAAAGGCTCATGTTGAAGAGCCAGCGTGAAACAAAAAAGAGACCACAGATTACGGCCCGTGGGAGCTTCAAATCACGCCACGGGCAAGAGCCAATGGACACTATAGCCATAGAAGGGCATGTTGAGAGTCAGTTCCCAGCATCCCAACCTTGGTTTCAAGCGCTGGCTTTGGGAATGCAGTCAGTCTGGCAGCCTGTGTGGGCTCTGCCTCTGGCATCAGGGATGGCAGGAGGAGGGAACTGCAGGAGAAACGGAGCTCAGAGACATCCCTTCACTAATCTGCCCCTGGGAGTCTCACAAGCGCAGGGACAAAGCCCTGGGCTGCAATGGGGTGGCTGCAGAGAGGGAGCAGAGGTGACCCTGCAAGGATGTGAGAGCTGTCTCATTGTCACCAGCTCTGGATTGGGCCACTTGGCCCTGACATCTTTTTTTAAAAAAATCATGTTATCAGTGGTCTTTTGTCCCTGTTCCTGCATCCTGGAGCCCATCACTCAGCAAAGAGACACCTCTGATCTTCACAAATGTGGATTCACTCACGCCACAGGGGAGTGAAAATCAGGCACTACTCGAGTTTGTGCTACCTGAGAGTCCTTTGTTATCTTTTTTTTTTCCTTTTCATCTTCTTTTGGTCTTCCCTGAGCTGGTTAAACTCCTACTTGCTTGCTGCCTGGATCAGGAAGGTCTAAAAACTTAGTAAAGAGTTCAGGCTATGGTCCAGTGTTTTTTTGTCACTTACTTGTCTAAATAACGCAGGAAAAGCTCCTGCATTTCAGGCCAGGCTCTCCACGAAAGGTGTAGAACAGGAGAGGTGTGAATGGAAACCTTGGTGGCATTAGGTGTTGTTTTTCTAAACATTCCCCATCAGTAAGCAGGCAGTCTCTCAGCGCTGCAAAGTCCCACCGAGGTCTTTAAATCGTATTTCTAGGATTTCTCTAAAACAGGGGCCTCAAGCTTTTAAACACAAAGGGAGCTGTGGAACGGTTTCTTTAGCAAGAGATTTGAGCAAATCAGTGCTTTTTGTCTCAGTGTTTTTTTTTTTTTTTTCCTACTCTTTATAGACATCTGCTGGGGTTTGTATTTTTTGTGTCATGGGGGTGAATGGGGTTGAGGGGGAAAGAGAGGTTTGCAGACGGGGTGAGCACAACATATACTGGAAAAAATCCCGGATGCTATAAATGGGAGCCCCCTAACAGTGCAGCTCATCTGAAGCAAAATGAAAATATCAGGCATCCAAGAAACATATGTGCAGATGGCTTAGAGCCCAGTCTCCTCACTAGGGCTCTGCATTAAATAAAATGCACCGGGTCATGTTGCTACAGATATAAGAGATTACTAGGTGCAATGCGCACTTCTCTGTGAAACTGCAGGTTTTTAAACAATTGGAAATACAGACCTTATTTATGGATCAAGCGAATGGCTTCAGTCAAGCAGAATAGGCTTTTTTTTTCCTTTTTTTTGCTGGGCTCTGGGTCAGAAGGCTTATACTCTGTGAGATTTCACTGCAGACACCGCTCAGAAGGAGAGCAGTCTCAACACCGACGTGAGAAGCGGCATCCAAGAGGGCTATTGACTATGACCTGTATTTTTGAAGGATGATATGAATCAATCCAGAGCCTTGGCAAGACCTCGCGGTTGGGGCTTGTGCTTTCAGCCAATGTCAATTATGTCATTACTGAGCCTGCAGAAGCTATTACTAATGTTACTTTTACAGTTCACTGCCGACCAGAGAAAAGAGTTTTTCACACTGTTGTCGTTTTGTTGGAGCAAGACTATACGAATCGCAGATGGCTTCCTTGCCAGATGTAGCCTCGCAGGACGGCAGTTTGGGGTTTACAAGAGGTTTAATGAAAACTTGGCCTTTTCCCAACTTTTGGCAAATACTCCTGGGCTGTCAACTCACGCAAGCAAGTCAAGATCCTAAAAATGTCTAATGACTTGTTCTCACCGAACGAGGAGGTGAAAAGTTTTACCTGGGAAACAAAACCCAAATGAGCAGACCAATACCCTCTCACACTGGGCCTCATGATCACCCTGGTTATTGAAAGGCTCTCGCTGCACGCTGGATCTCTTCCCAAGTCTTTGCTGTTGCTCTTGAGGGGTCCAACGTATTTCTGCTGACATGGAACATTGATGGTGAGTAGGGGGGAGAAGTGACATCCAGGTGTGTTGAAAATCACATCATCCTTACTTTGATGTCTACTTCTTTTTTTTTTTTTTCGGTTTAGACTGGGCTGCTTTGTCCTGGGTTGAGAGTTTGTTTGCTAGCCTTTCTCACTTTGGTTGTTTCTTCCTTGATGATATGAGTAGTGCATTGAAATTGTGATAAAAAATAATTCTCAGGTATGAGCCTTCAGATGCAGGACATCTCCTGTACTCAACGTGCCTAAATGGTGCAGGAATAATCATAATCTCCAGCTGCAAACTGGAAACTTCACATTATTTGAAGGTTTGGGTATATTATTTCCTTTTCTCTATTCATGGGTATTTGTGCTCAGTGAGACTTGGCATAGCACAGTGCCATTTTAAGTTAGTTCTTAGTTTATCAGTCTCCCCGTTATCCATTCTCACCACCCTGGACTAATATTCACCCTGGTCTAAACTGTCAGGTGGAGTCAACTGCAGTGATTTGGTGAAGTTTCTTCAGTTATGGTTTGGATAAGAAATGAGTTCTTAGGTCCCAGTAACCCCAAAACGCTGCCTCATGGATGCAGTGTGTCCACCTGCAGGATGGAGCACAATGGTGCCTGTAAATATAAAAAATGCATTTGAGCTATTCAAAAAATCAGCTCCAACAAATAAACCCTGAAATTTTATTCACACCACATCTCAAGGCAACGAGCCTGTGTCATCTGTGGGCCTTTAGCAGTCTCCCATAACAAACTGCCCTTGCCTCAGCTTGTCTTCCTGTCTTTAAACTTCTTCACCCTGACCCTAACTTGAATGGTACATTTTTTACCACATGGTTGGTGCACAAACCAGATGATTGAATTCTCCGGAGGAAGGAGGAAGTAGCACTTTACATCCATGTGGCAAAGGGATTAACAAAACGGCTGGAGACACATAATCATGGAGATGTTATCCTTTTTCCAGTGACTGAGGTTTGGATGCAAACCTGATATCTAACCCTCCTTAGCACTCCTGTGGATCCATCTGCTTCAGAATCACTCTTAAACAGGGTTATTCTGACTTCTTTTGTGTGTTAGGTGCTCCGAGACTTCACAGAAATGAAGAGCATTCACCAAGATGCAGAACGAATCAACATCCCTGAGACAAATCCCACCAAGCACCACGGTATCCCTCCTTTTACTCTGGTGACTGCACGATGGAGTTGCAGATCATGTTAGGGAAGATATAATAGATTGCAAATCTTCCTCCCTCTTCTCAAAAAAAGAGAAACCAGAAGCATCATGCTTTCTTGAATAAGGTTATCAATAATCTGCAATTCTATAGAAAGACTTTGGGTAGGATCAGAAGAAATCAAGTGGTTTGTGATGACTAGCCTTTAAAAGTGTGATGTGTCTTTTCATAAAGCACTGGTTTGCTGGCCTGGGAGGGCTATTGCTCATGAAAGACTGCAAAGCTGCATAATATTTACTACTTTATGCAACAGAAGAGATTTATCTTAGTATAGCAGTAGCCCCAATAATAATTGTCCCTGAAATATGTTCAGCTTGAAAATATCTTTTCTTGGATAGCTGGTTTGGTTTTTTTTTTTCTCCAGTAAAATCTTGAGCACTATTATTCCCACAACGTGTAATATCTCCATCTCCGTTCTGCAAATGGTTCTCTGTAGATGGCCCAGAGACCTGGTCTTTACTGAATTTTGGGTAGGGCTGAGATCACAGGGAAGGGCTGGGACTCAAGAAGTGACCATGAAGCTCAGAGGTGTGGGAGAGGAAGATCTAATTCCTTTTTTCTCCATAAACATTTGATGTGGGCCCTCACCTAAGCCAGCTAGGGCAGATTTCATCTCACTGTGCCCCAACTCCTTCTGTGCTCAGTGAAGAGGAGAAGTCTTCAAAGTGCATTGTGGACGTCTATGATCCACATCTTGGAGGTGGAAGTATCTCTTCGCTGGCTGAAATGGGAGCTAGCTAAAATGGGAAGCTATGGGTAGGTGAGGTGACTCCTATCCCTATGACAAATTGTAGTGTTCTCCTTCCTTCCGAAAAATAGGAACGGGTGTATCTCCACTTGACAGAGCCGCTGTAAGCACCCAGACCTTGTAGAGAAGGAAGTGCTTAAATGAGCCAGCAAGGCGGTCATGGTAAATACCTACATTCAAGAGTGGAGGGTCGGTAATGTATAACATTCCCTAGTAAAATCACAGCATTATTAATTTTGCTGCCTTATATACCTCTGGAATGGTAACAGCAAGAGGAGAAATCTGGCCCAGTGATCCATCATCCGAGGCTTTGAAATCGAGCCAACTTCACTGAAATTTGAGTGAGTCCTCAGAAACACACGGAGGGCTAAAGCAACAAGTGCATTTCACCGAGCTATGATATCACCCTCTATTCCTTTCTAGAGAGGAAGCTGTTTATCGGATGTGTAGGAGAGAAGAAAGAGGAAGAAAAGCACACACATATATTTAAATATTCAAAGCTGCCCCGGGAAAGAACTTAAGATCTGAGGTCATTTCCTCGATGAGCTTAAAACATTATTTGTCATCCACTCTGAACCAGAAGAAAAAGGGAAATAAAAGAAGGGTAGGAAGAGTCTGTCGCGCCCTTGCCATTTGTGGTTTGAATGGGAAGGTGCTTAGTTACGACGGCCGGCAGCCGGCCGAGCCAGCCTGCGAGGGTGCCCCTTTGATCCGCTCCTGCTGGCTCTGAGCACCGCGGTGGCAAAATGCATAGAGGGGAGCAGAGGAGGCTTGGCAAGACCATGGTGCCACCTGGGACTGGTTTACGTTTCCTTACCACCACAGGCATTTTTCAGAGCCTCCAGCCAAGTGGCCTCAAAGGAGTGAGTTTTTCTCTTCTCTGCTCCATCTAGGCTGTGTGTATTTGGAGGGAAGCATTCAATTTACCCCGGAGAAGGTAGAAAGAGCAGACCCAACTGACACCTCCAGGAGACTGCCTAAGCAGCTTTAGTAGTATATTAAGTGTCAACTTATTGGGTTTTGGGCTTGATTTAATAGATTTCCCTGCGTATCAGTGCAAAGTGGGTGTAATAAGGTGCCATTATATAGTGTAAGTAAGTGCCATTGTGATCCTCATCCTGATGCTGACCAGGAAGGGCACAGGGTGGGGAGCCCAGGAGGCAGAGCTGGGACAATTCAGGGTGAAGCAGCACTTTGTGCTCAAATTGAGTGGCGATGCCTGAGTAACTGGAAGAGAATATATTAATTCACTAGGAACTGTGTAAATAATTTGTGGATTATGACCTGCCTGATGACAGCAGCCCTTCATATCTAGGGCATCCTTATTGCTGGTGAGGGATGTGGGGACTCCACAGTGTTCGCTGACCTGGCTGAGACCATTCAGGGTGTTCATGAGTGAGGAAAAAAGGCAAGAAAGGAGAGCTGAATGGGATGCTCAGCTCTGGTCCTGTTTCACTTATTAGCATGGATGCAGCTGAGATGTCCTGGAGATGATGAAGCCATGGAGAAGGCATCTTCCTCTGAGCATCCCTCCATCCTTTCTAGAGTGGCTCCCTGGGAGCTTGTTGCTTCCATTTGAGTTGGCCCCTGAACAACACGATGAGTATTGCTCCACAGTGAGCTTGTGGTCTGCCTTGAAGCACTGAACTGGCCTTTGGTCTGCAGCTGCTGTTTAGCCTCTGGATTGCACAGCTCCAAACATATCATCGGTCCCCTGTTATCAAGGGCTGTGATTCAGAGCTCAGGAAAACATGGCCATTCCAGGCTGTGGGAACTGTACATTTTTTTCCCCCGTCAAATTTGACTAGAGCCACACCAGTCTTGTGAAAAATAAGCATGTCTAAGAAAAGACAAGACTGACAAATTTTGCATATTTGCCTACTTAAAAGGCTGCTCTTCCAGCATCTTGTGTCCCAGCTGAGGGAAGCTTTGGTGTTTGACTCCATAAGAGAAAATTATAATGATGATAATAACCAGTATGTGAGGTATTTCTCTTTGCTGAAACTTGGACCAAGAGCCAAAAGACGCTGCACGCAAACTGATGAAGTCCGATGTTTGGTGACACAGCATTTTAGTGGGGTTTTTTGACAGCCTGATCATACCTTAAGCAAGAGCTGCTCTGCCAGGGACCCTTCCTGCACTGCTGGTGTCGTACAAATGAGCGGTCTCCTTGCTAAAATACAGCAGAGATGGTTTTGAGCAGCTCCACAGCCCCTCTACACCATGGCAATACCAGGCAGCCATCGGTCCTTGCTGGCAAGTGATGTGAGAGTGGGCAACTTCTGTTTGTCTGACCACCACGTGCAGCAGATGGGGAAACAGCAGGGAAGCACTGGTCAGCAAGGCAGCAAGTGGTCTACAGCACGGCAGCACCAGGAGATCTACAGACCTTGCTGTAAACCAATAAATGCTGCCAGTTTAATATTGGCAGTGAGACGAACCGGACGCATAAAACCATAGGGGTGTGAATACTCCCCAGGTACTCCCTGAGCTCATTTTGGTTCATTGCAGCTTTCTCTAAGATGCAGAAAAAAAACCCCCAAACTTTTAAAAGGGTTATTAATGCATTTTAGGGTCAGCAGGACCCTTCAGTGCCACCACCGGCCTTACACAGTCCATCCAGCTTCACTTGGCAGCATCGGCATCACGCCTGTAGCTGCTGGTAGAGCAAGCATCTCATTTTCATCAAATGTGGAAAAGATTGTCTTCTTCCCTCCTCTAAAAAATCATGCCTAATGCTCCTTTTTAAATTATTATTATAATTTTAAAATAACAAAGTGGAATTGCTCAGCAGGGCAAACTTCAGCACTAACCACAAACTCAGGCCTGGCTGCAGCAAGCAGAGAGCTGGGAGGAATTACCAGGTTGTTAGTGTTAAAAGCAACAAACGGCAAGGAAAATCCATTCCCTGCTCCCTCCCAGCATGCCGGTCCCTGGTCAACCTTCCCAGCCTGATCATTCCACCAGCAGCGTGAAAATCATGGATGCCCAGCCAGCCATTGCAGCGTAAAGAGATAAGGGTGGAGGGGGAGTTGGAGGGGGGGGGAATTTTCCACATCTCATCACTAGTCCTGATGGCAATGCCATAATCAGAACCTGCTGAGCCATCTATCCATGTTCAAAGCCAAATGAAGATTGATTGAGGCAGAGGTGATGGGGTCATGCCGTAGACTCGTCACGACAGCCGAGCCATGTGTCTGAACCATGAGGTCCCCTTTGCACGCCGCCTCGGCACCACGAGAAGGTGTTAGGAGTCACTCGGGGTGTGACGTACCGCAGGGAATGGCTGTGCTGGATCCCGTGACGCTTCTAAAGAACACAAGGACTGAGCTCACCCAGCTCTTGCCTGGCACCATGGCAAGATGTTTTGCTGCATGAGCATCCACGGGGGAAGGAATCCTCCAAAGATGAAAAAGCCCTCCCAGTAGCTTCCACTTAACATTTCCATTTGCCTCCCTTTGACTCCCTTTATTACAGATGCCATGTAGCTATTAATAGTTTTTCTTTCTTGGCTACCTCTTTGCTTCTGAGAAAGGGTGACAGGCTAAATCAGCTGCCTATTACTCCAGCAGCCTTTCACTCCAAGTAAGTGACATTCGCTGCAAAACGTCTCAGTCTCCTGCCCTGGAGCTGGGTAGGTTTGTCACAGCTCTAGAGGAAGCAATTTGAGCTGCCGTCTTAAATTAAGACTTGCAGCCCTGGTAGATAGAGGGTGAGAGCCGTGTGGTTTTCTCCATCACTCGGAGCACAGAGCCCGAGGGAATGAACAGGACTTCTGAGAGACAATTTCCCCTCTGCCTCTTCTTTTTCTCTTTTCACCCTTATCTCCCTTTCTCACCAAATATTACACTCTAATGCCACGCAGACGTGTGCTACCCCAGCAGACGTTTAGCAAGGCAATGCTTTTGCAAGAGGTTTTTTCCCCATTTATTTTTTCTGAGACATGGAGGCAAACTCAATTTTGGGAATTAATTTTCAGTTTTGCTCCTCTTGGTCCTTCGGTGAGGAGGACAGGTTCCCTGGTTACCCTCTGCTGGGCCATCCTGCGGCCAGCCCATGGCCACCAAGGTCCTTGGGGACACCCCGAGGCCTTACCTCTCCCCCTCTCACTGAGCCCCATGGTGTTTTACTGGGGCTGAGGCGGCCCCATGCAATAATCTCCATGCTTTGGTTTGACTTTCCTGTCAATAACCTTGCCAGGCTGGTTCTGGGATTTGTCAGGAGAAGGATATTTTCTTCATACACAGCTTAATACTCTGCCTGGAGCAGTCACAATTAATCTCAGCCTGATCTTTTATGCGCTTTGAGGAACCCACAAGTCCTCGAGTGGAATTAGATAACCCCTTAATGGTGGTGTGGGCAGAAACGTAATGGGGTCGGGGTGAAAAATGTCAAAAGTCAATTTAAACAATACAAATAGTTGGTTTGAACAAAACCAGGGCTTTATACCATAACACAAGGTTCATCCAGGTTAGGTGTGGTGGAGGATGGAAGACCATAGCTTTCCTCAGCTCATCACCACGGAAAATTTTATGCATTCTTCAGATACACCCTTGGACCCCGTCATTGCTCCCAAGAGGAGAGACTCGCCGGACTATGTCAGATTTCAGAAAAACACAAAGACAATGACTGTGCTTCCCAGATACTAGTATTTCAGAAATGATAGTGCATTTTTCAAGGCAGAAGGCAGCAGTCTGGAGTTCAGTTACATCGTCCGGGTGATTAATGTGTTATTTAGGGAGCAGACAGAAGCAAGGAGCCTGAGAGAGGTCTCCTCCTCTTTGTGCCTGCCTTCTAGTGCTGCAGGAAAAAAAAAAAAAAGGCAAATTTAGCTTGTGTGGACACTGTGTGATTTCTGACTATCTAAGGAGCATGATGAAACTGATCCAAACAGTGACTTGTGCGTGTTGAAGGCAAGTGAACTCATGTTTAACTGCTTCACGGACACAGCTTATCAGAGAAACCAGTCCGACAACAAGCAAAATAACAATGCAAACAAAAATCCCAATCTTCCCTATCTCCTCCCCTTTGTATGACAGAGGTGGCTGAAAGGAGAAGGAATTTTTTTGCCAATTATGAGGGGCTTTTGATGGCAGAGACTCAGCAGAGCTGCTCAGCTTTGCTGCCACAGGAGAGAGAGCTTCATGCAGTCCAGCTGCGGGTGCCCTGAGCGATGGTGGTGGGTGCAGAAGGGAGCCTGGTGGTCCATGTCTGCATCCAGCGGCAGGGATGGGAAGACCATGTGAGGAGTGCCTATGGCCCATTTTCCCCTTGGGTACCAGATGTAATAAATACTATATTTACCAACCCTCAGCAGTGTCAGCCTCTGATTCCTAAGCAGGAGGCAGGGACTTCTGTGTGTCCCTTGGGAGATTTTCTGCCAGGAAATCAAAGTCCAGGTTTCAGATGTGCAGCCCTAGCATTTAAAGAGTATATTTTTTTATCACATGGTTCCCCCTTGCTCCTCCTACCAACTCAGAAAACATAGTACAGTGCACGCATTCGGGATATGCTGAAATGTATAAATAAACTAACATTTTGCTGGGTCAGCTCAATGTTGGCAGCCTCCTTGTACTTTGTCACTGGAGGCCACAACTCCACTTAAAGTGACCATTTTGTCTTGGCAGGATGTGTTCGCTTATTCACTCGCTCCTCAGCTCTGCTGCCAAAGCACAACAAGAGCTCCTCAATTGCCCTTGGCTTCCCCCCGGCAAATGAATGCTGAGCTGTGGGGACAGTCCATGCCATAGAAAAGGAAAAGGGAAAAAAAATACTGCTTGCCAGCATCCAAGAAAAAAGATCTATGCTGCCAGGTCCTGTTCAACAATGGCCCATGGGAAGAACTGTAGATAGAAAAGATAGCTCCCACCATGGGCTTCCATATTGGCTTTAAGATACCCTTACACGGTAACAGAGATAAATACCCGTTGGCCCTGATGACGAGAGGTGTTTCACGGGACAGCCGTGGCTGCTCACAACGTTTCCCAGACTAGTGGCATTCCTCTCTCTGTGGGCAGAAACTGAACGGGCCGATCCCCTCCCCTGCATTCGGAAGTAGAATGGCTTTTTCCCATCCTAACTTTACATCGGGTATATGGGTTTGACCTTTTTCAGCGCTGCGTTGTTTTTAAATCACAAAGTGTCGGCAAATTGAAAAGAAAGGAATCACGGGTCCATCTGTGTAAATGGCTGCCTCCCAGTTGAGGTCAATGGGTTCCCCCATCACTGGAAGGGTGCTCCCTTGGGCACGGGCTCAGGACTCCTAAACATGAGGTCTCCGTATTTAACAAGGCTAAAATTCAGGAAAAAGACTAGTGATTTCTGATGTATTGCCTCAAAGAAGTCTCATTCTTTGAGGGCAGTGCTCTCAAAAAATTATGCCAATCCCAAGCTGGACACTGCTCTGGAAAGAATCAAACATCTTGCGTGACATTTCAGAGCGATGTCCAAAACGTTTGTATTTTGTAAACAGGAAGTTACATTGTCTGGAGAGGATATTTTCCCCCTTCAATAGCTGCATGCAGCTTTTTTACATAACCCCTTTTTACAGTATTTCAGGGCTGAAAAGTTCATTTCCCTCTCACAAGCACACAGGAGAATGCAGCTGCCACCCAGACATCCTTTAAATGGGACCACATGTAAGCCACTTAGTCTCCAAAAATGAAAGCAAAACACAGTGCTGTCATCACTGCACGGCACCGTCAATCAGAGCCGTTCATAATATGCTGCACCATGTCTGTCTCAGACCGTGTTCATTATAAGCTTAAGCTAATGCAGAATAATAAAGCAGAGTATTACAAATGTTAGAAACTCTGGGTTAGTAAACGACGGGTAAGTGGAAACAAAAAAGTTCCGATCATTTGTTTTCTGGCCGTGAGGATGGTGAAACCAAATTCCTCTAATGCTTAACTCAGGTGTTTTTTCCAGCTTCACCTGCCCCTGACCGCGTTGTGTGGAACCTCCTGAAAAGAACTTGTGGGCCTTTTTGCTCACGGTCTATGTTAATCCACTGAACAGCCACAATCAAATTATTTTACTTGGAAGTTCAGCAAAATGAGTTTGCCGGAGATACGCTCCCATGGTGTGGATGGGAGACACCAAGGTGGGTCATGCCCAGCTACCTTCACCTCCTCCCTTGCCCTCTTGGTCCCATTTTATGATGCAGAAAGGCCACAATAGGATGTGCTGCGAGGGCAGATGACGCCTGTCACACCGAGGACCAAGCAGAGAAGGAGTGTCCACAGACAGACCTGGGGCTTCAGGCTGCTCCTGGGATTGCCAGAAAAACTCATCAGAAGAACAAATCCCGTGCAGCGAAATAAGTGGTCCAGGTCAAACCTCCAGATCTCACAACTGCTGTAAGTCGCCAAGACAAAGTAGTCTACCTTAGCAGACTGAAAAAAGAGCCTGGAATCAAGGTTCTTCCCTTGTTTAGAGGCTTGAAAGACTGAGAAGGAAGAAGGATGCGTCCTCCCAAATGTAGAGAACACAAAGCAGTAAAGCGTAGATGCATAAAGTAATAGCTATTGAGAATTGTACTTTTCCCTTGCTCACTTCAAACCTGTAAATCTTCTCAAAGGCCAAGTATTAAAAGCTATTATTTTTCCAGCATAGCATCATTGCTAGAATCCAGGTCTTGGCATTGGAAAAGAGATCTGGGGAGGACAGGTGACGGGATGGTGCTATAACGGGAGAAATGCGGAACACAGGAGGAAGAGAACGAGGAGATGGGTTCACCTGAATGCTTGATGCAGTGGAAAAAGTGTTCAAGGAAAGAGAAAAACCCTGGGAAAACCCCAGTTCAGTCAAATCATGGTACATCTATTGAAAGTATCATAAAAACAGCACAAGAAAATTATGAAAACATATCTGGTTATTTGTGTAAAGCCCTTTCAGCACCTTGACATCATCCGTAGAGTGCTTAAAAGAGAGGAGAGAGTTCATTAAGAAACGAGGTTAGGGTAAGAGGGGCCAAGGCTCTCCGATGGCATTGGTTTCATCGTCGGAAGGTGTCTCCACGCCTTTCAAGATGCCCTGGGTGTAAAAGTAGTTAGACTCTTAAACAAACCAGCTGGCACAGGCTTAAAATTCTGTTGTTACTCATATGCATCCAAGTATAAAACAAGGCCTGTATAAGCTGAGTAAATAAACAGACTGCCTGGTCTCTGGTGAGGAGGTCTGTGTCATTTTATTGACACTTTTTACCATATACTTGGGGGGTCATTTGCCAGACTGGGAATAAATGGCATCTGGCTCTTTAACCCAGGCTTGATCTCCTCTCTCTTATAAAGATGTTTGTCTCCTGGCTCCTGGGGTGCAAAAACCAGAAGTGAGAAGAAAATCTAGCTATAAAATGTCTTAAATGTATCAGAAACCTCTGGGCCTGATTCTGACTGTGTTCATTCCCTTTTCCTGCCACCAAGACGGGGCAGAGAATCTGACACTCTTGGTTTCATTTATATTCAACAAGAAAGTACTGAGATATTTGTTATAAATTTGCTATACCTCAGTAGAACATTTAATTAAATCAGATGCTTTTAAACATGCAATACATCTATTACTAAACACCAAGCACATTTTGGCGGGAGGAATTAACGAAAGGGATTTTAGAGAAGGAAAAATGCCATTTGTGGGAAGAAGAAAACCACCCATTTCCGAAGTCAATTTGTTCGACAGTAGCACGGAATTCACACCAATTTACCACAATTTGACTTCGCTCGAGTCCCTCTGTGTCAGTGCCGCTGAGAAAGGCAAGTTGGCCCTAACGAGCTGCCTTCGCGGAGATTGTTGGACTCTATTCTTTCAACAAGCGCATTTGATTATTTCATCATGGCGCGTCAAATGAAAGAACAATTCGGATCTTGCTGCAGACAGGCAAACCCCCCACTGCCTCCAGCGGAAGACCAGAATTATGAAAATGAATGGTTTCTCTCGTTAAGCTCAATCCTACAAATATTTATAAAAATTGAAAATGAAACCTAAGAGAAGACTGTACAAGGATATACCAGGGCATCAGGTCACAGCAAAGGGGTTTGGATTTGGGACTGACACGTGAGTGCCCGAAAACCACTGTCAGGGCTTTGACCGTCTTCCCTTATGGCCACAAGCACACTTACTGCCACCAGAAGCCAGCCAGATCCCTCAAAATAGGTAACTGGGAGAAGTAAAGCGGAGATCAGTGAATTCTACTGCCCGGTAGTGGTGGATTGCCCTGGTAAATGTGCAGCAGTGCTTGGGCAGGAGGGAGAAATTGTGGGCACACCAAATACCCACATCAAAGCAGAGGCGGTAAAGTTTGGGCTCGGGTTGGTTTTCTGCAGCGTATGGGAGGCGCATCACTGGAAAATGTGGGCATTCTGGGTCCATGCAAAACCTTTCCCGTGTTATTAATTTTGGAAACCCCTGATTATACTTTCATTAAATGATACCTCTCTTAAAATTGCCCTTTATGCACTTCTCATGCTGAGGGCTATGCACGGCACACACAGCAGCTCGTGGTGGCATTTCAGGTGCAACTTTTTTGGCCTCCTACAGCTTCTGGCAGGGGAAGGAGAAGAACAAAACCAGAGACGGAGAAGCTTTAACTCCCTTGCATGCTGAAAGGCAGGTGAAGGCAGATATTTGTGGCCCAATCCTGATGTTATTGAAATAAATGGCAGGTTTGCTGTCAATGCCTGTGCGAGTAGGCTTAGGCTCGGACTGCCATGCAGGCATGGAATTAGAGCAGTGCCTAATGGCATTAATTAGGGGGTGGTTAGCAGAAAAGTGAATCCCCAGCGGTACAGGAGATTGTTTAGTGGTGGAGCAATGTGGATTCGTGCCTTCCGTTATTGGACTCCTCTCATCCTACGTTCTGTCCTAGGCTGTGCTCCTGGCCTCCCAAAAATGCTTTTCTCCCATGTAAGAAGACGGCACGCAAACGCATTCCTGATGAATGCATCGTGGCTGGCTTGACACAGCAGCATGAGTGGGGATTTTTCAAGCATGGTGACAGGGGAAAAAGATCTCATGCACTCCACAGATGTATCTTTGAAGACAAAACATGGGTCATGTCTAGGAATTTAGGGACTGTCATATGGGAACAGTTTACTGGGCTTTTAGGGTTTCTTTGCTACAGCATTTCACAGCAAGATGGATCTTCATCTGCTACCTATCACACGTACCTAATTGCACAATAATATACCACAGGGAGGTATTTTTTTCCTTGATCTTGGCTCTTCGCCTTGCATTTTTCTCCTACCTGATATAATTGCAGGTATAATCTCTGTTCCTATGCATGCTTCCATGCACAGATCAGTTTTTCACATCGCCCTAAAAGCATCTCGCCTCGATGAATCCCAAAATGCAGCTTCACTCAGCATTTGCATTTACCTTGGCTGTCTGCTCGGCCATGCAGAGAAGCCCAGGCAGGGCTGAGGCAGCTGAGGACCCAGCGCTTGTGCACTCGAGTGGGTGGGCAGGGATTTCTCTCCCACATACATGTTTCCAGGAATTCAAGAGTCTCCTTTCTCCTAGCTGTGACATGCCCCAACAGCATTTATGGGGTCTAAGGCATAGGGAGCATCCAGGAGAAACCCCAGCTGTGATGGGAGTAGGTTTCACTGAGCTGCACATCAATTAGCTGTGGAGATGAATGTCCTTTTAGATACGCACATGGAATTGATTAATTCAATGAAGGCGCTTTTTTTTTTTGCTGTTGTTGGTTCCTGGAAACAAACATTGCTTTTAGCTCTGGGATATACTTTTACTGCACAAAAGGAGAAAAAAACAAAATCACAAGGCTGATTTTTTTTTTTCGGGTGGTAAAGACTGAAGCTTTCAAAGGGGATGAGTGTTATTGCTGGGTGGTGGGAAACATGAGACTCATCCCAGTCCAGCTGGGAGTTCGCTCAGCTTTGCAAACCAGGCAGACCTGGGTTGTGGCTCTACATCAAAACGGTGGTAAGCGCTCGTTAAGCTCTGTCTGATTCTCATACGCAGCCAGGAAAGCAGGGCAGTTTGGCTGGGATCTGCTCGGGTTTGGGTTAATAACACACACGAGAGATGCTGAGATGTATACGCTGCGACGCCGCTCTGCAGAGACAGAGGACACAGCTCTGCGCAGCTCAGCCGTAACCCACCACCTCCGAGGTGGCTTTTTGCTTTGGAAGAGTTTCTTTCTTTCGACTGCAATATTGATTCTGTCCCTCTACTGATTCTGCCCCTCGTCTCCGCTCTGGTGAGACCCCCCCTGCAGAACTGTGTCCACCTCTGGGGCCACCAACATAAGAAGGACACGGACCTGTTGGAGCGAGTCCAGAGGAGGCCACAAAGATGCTCAGAGTCTGGAGCACCTCCCCTGCTGAAGACAGGCTGAGAGAGCTGGGGTTGTTCAGCCTGGAGAGAAGGCGGCTTCGGGGGCACCTGAAGGGGGCCCACAAGAAATCTGGGGAGGGTCTCTTTATAGGATGAGGGGTAGCAGTTTTAAACTGAAAGAGGGGAGACTTAGATTATTAGGAAGAAATTCTTTACTCTGGTGGTGAGACACTGGAACAGGCTGCCCAGAGAAGCTGTGGATGCCTCATCCCTGGAGGTGTTCAAGGCCAGGCTGGATGGGGCTTTCGGTGGGAGGTGTCACTGCCCACAGCAGGGGCTTGGAATGAGATGATCTTTAAGGTCCCTTCCAACCCAAGCCATTCTATCATTGTGCAATTTGTGTATTTGCACTTCTGTGTATTTACCCCCAGTGTAGCAGTGATTCACAAGTGTAGTGCTATATTATTTACTTTTTTCCTTACTTTTCTCTTTTCTCTTAGCAGATACTTTAGTGTTGCTTCTGCATGGTGTATGGATTACAAGGCTGAAATACCCACCACACGCTGGCACTGCATGTGATCCCTTTCACAATCAGATCCGATTTTATTTTAAAAGCCAGGTCAGAAATGATTGCCTTTACTGTGAGGCTCTTCTCAATCTTGGTGCCCTTATGGCTGCAGGAGAGCTAGAGAAAATTGACTCAGAGTCCCAGATGGCTTGAGATGTTCTTTGGCAGTCCACATGAGGTGTTTGATCAGGATTTGGAAACTCTCAGGGGTTTGGGTGGTTTTTGCTGTGTTAGCCAAGGTCTATTGTCTCTCTGTGTACACACGAGGTCTGTTTCTCCCAGCGGTAAAGTCCTCCTTCATCCTGATGCTCACCAAGGGACAATGGAGCCCTATTGCAACAACCCTAAATCCTCAGGGTTAGTCCAGGCTTGAAATAAAGCATATTTTCCTATCGTTAGGACTAATCATTCAGAGAGCAAAGCACCGCAATTGTTTTTAAAGATCTCATTCTCCAAACACTTACTCCCTGATTGTGTTTCTAATGTCATAGTTGGCTCTATTTTCTTTCACTTGCAAACTCTCCTGCTCTCCCTCTGTTCTCCAAATTCATCCCAATCCCTGTAAAACAGCTTTAAAGGACAGGGCTGTGTAAAGGTACCCATGCTACGGTGTTCAGTAATAGCCTAGGTCATGAATTTTAGCAATTCATCTGAGCTAAAACACTATTTCTTGTTCCTAAACTGCTCCTGTACTTGCGGTAGCTCCAAAAGCAGCAGAGAAAACCTTTAGATCTGACCAGCTCCATTCTGCTGAGCTGTTTAAATTAAAATTAAAAACGTCTATGCAGGCACTGCCGTTCATTTTGAGGTTCATCCTAGTTTCACACTACCCCAGCATTGAGCTTAGATCAACAAAGCACTTAAATAATAGCAAACAAACAGTTCAGTAAAATAAAAACCAGGTTGGAGACGTCTCCCAAATAACGTGTCCAAAACTTTTCAGAGTGTGTAAAAGTTGGGAAAGAAAGTGGAAATAATGAACTACTATAAATAAAACCATTTCTTCCAGTGTTTCCATCAGAGGAAGCCAAAGCCTGGAGGTGCTGGATAAGTTTTGAGAAAATCTACCCTTGCCGTTGGTACGTCGACATTCAGCACTTGGGGTGGTTTGGAAAGGCAAAAGGTGTTTGTTCGGGTTTTCTTGTTGTTGGTTTATTAAAAAACAACAATAATAACAAAACAAAATAAATTTCCCTTGTACCTAGAATGATTTCAAACAACAATGCTTGGGTGATGACAAGGCAAGTGGTGTTGGAAGCCCTTTCATGGACAAGACCAGAGCCCCAAATGATCTGGACAAAATGATGCTCCACCTGAAATAAAAAGGATGCAATTTAGTGTGGAAAAAGGCAAATCCTGTCACTTCCCTAGGACAGGTGGAGAGAGTGGGCAAGGATCTGGAAGCCTACTGCAGAAAAGGGCTGAACTGGGCCTCAGACTGGGATGACTGTCCCAGAAGTGCCACATGGACAGTCCAATATGCCAAACTACTTGTATAAACTGCAGAAAGGGCTCCAAAGTGGGTAAACCAGAGTGTCATATGCCATATATGTGTCTATCCGTTACCTGCCGACCTCTTCTGCTCTGCTCGGGGCTGGCCAAGCCTCAGCCACACTGAATGGTCCAGCTTTTCCAATCCAGACTTCAAGGAAGATCTGGAGAGAGTTCAGCAAAGAATGATGAGAGGTCTAGGAAATGTGATGGCTGCAGGAAGATGGCAGGAACCGAGCTTGCGCTGTGCTTGGCAGGGAGGACAGAGAAGGAGGACATGACATTATAACTCAAATATTTAAATAGAGAGGGAATGAATAAACTGGTTTTGTGTCCACTAAAGAACGAGGAAAGACATTGCAGGCTTAATCTGCAGCAAAAGAGATTTAGGTTAAAGGTAGGGATGCTCCGGCATGCATTTTTGGGGCAGGCTTTGGGTTTGCCACTGCTGTTTGATGTGAAGGCGGCCGCATGGGGCACCTCCTTCTCGCGGGGATGGTTTGGAGCGCTTTTGGCACCCCGTCATGCCATGTGACCTTGCGAGGTCCCTTCCAGCTCGATTTTCCGTAATTTCGAAATAACAGCAAAATTACATGCTGACAACATAAGAGCTGGGATTATTTGTTTTAGGATTAATATAATTAGGCTAAGTATGAATCAGATGTTTTAGTTATTTGCAATTAAAGCACAGAGGGGAGACGCAAAGCTGTCTCTGCGTCAGTGAAAAACCCACGCGAGCGCAGAAAGCAGGCGCTGACAGACACCTTCCTTTCACCCCGACTCAGACACGGGAGGCAGGAGGACACGGAGGATTAGGCATCGTGCCTTTTAGGCCTGTTGGATGGTGCCAGGCTGATTTTTTCTTGTATAACCATAGCATTTCCACAGTCATACATTCAGCGTCTTAATTAACACCAATAAATGTTAACACTTGGTGGATTTACTAGGAAGATTTGAATGCCAGCTTAATTCAGTGCTGACGTATCGACACATGAACTCTGAGATGTGATCCCTCCTAGAGCTGTCTATTTTAAGATCACACGGGATTGCTCTTCACCATCTCCATCTCCTGCAGTGGTGTGTCGAGCCCGTGGGCAGGATGGTAACGATGCTCTGGGACTGACACCCAAGCTTGGTCGGAAACCTTCAAGTGATGAAGAGGCAACCACATCTCTTGGGAGAGCCCCAGTGGCTCACCCTCATGGCTCAAAACACATCTAGTTTCTGGCTGCGAGTGTTTTAATTCCAGCTGTTGGATGTACCTGGGTTTCTCTTTATCTGATAGACGGCTATATCAGCTAGCTGGTCAGGAAGAAGCTGCTTACACCTCGTGGGTGCAGACAGCACACAGCTATCAAGCCAGGAAAATTCAGATGGGCAGATATCCGTCACAGAGATTATTCCAGCCTTAGCCATGACTGCTTTTGACCCTTGCTTCCAGCCTGTTTATTACACACAAACCACAGAGGCTTCTCTGGTTTTCCCCAATTTTTCTTCTGGTACCAAGCTGTTTGCTCACACACCTTGACACTGGCAGAGAGGGAAGTTCCATCCTTGCCATGCGGCGGTCCTGGCACGGGCAAGGAAATAACCTTTCATTTTGACCAACGCTGAGGGTTTTGTTTTATTTTCGTGACTCTTTGTGCACAATGTGAACCAGCAGTGCACCGACAAGTGTTGGGAGAGCTTCTGGTGCTCTTCAAACATGCGGTGTGATGGCTCTGGTGGGACCCGAACGAGAAATTGTTTAAGCCCCAGAAATGCGGCTGTTGTTGCTTTGCCCCTTGTTTTGATGTCAGCGTTGCCCTTCATGTCTGTAGTAGCGGATATGTGAGGCCATACAACAGTACAGGTTCAGGAGAGGGGAAGACCAACACCATGTCATGGATGTATTTTAAAGGCAGCTTGCTCTAGTCACCTCCCAAACCAGGCGCACACCAGTCCTAAACAGCGGCAGATAATACACTGGGCATTCTGTCTTTCTTACCCTGAATCTCGGCACTAAGTTCAAAGGGCTCAATTTTATCCCATCCCTTCCACTGCTGGCACAATTCCCTCTCAAGAGGGGACGCCATGCTGCAGCCCCCCCATAACAAGTGCCAGGGAAGATTTTTGGAGGACTATATTGGAATGTGCCAGCCCCCAGCTCAACACCACCACTGGTTTACTGGGAAACTATCCCAGCACAGCTCAAACTTTGATCGGTGGCTGCTTTAAACAGAGATGTGGTCAGAGATGCATTTCTCTGACAAACGCTTCATTACTTTAAAGAAGAAGAGCCTGCAGAAGTTTAAAATACAGGCTGGATTCTGGAAATCCCTAAAAAAAAAAAAAAAAAGAAAAGAAGAGGCCAGGCTTTGCTCCCGACATCAAACTCCTCTGAAAATCCCGGCTGGAAGCAAGGACATGTGATCCCAACATCCAGGTTGCTGCTTGCAGAGCAATTTAGCAGCACAGCCGCCCGACCCCTGGTTGCAGTGATATCATCTGTGGTCTATTATCGGGGATTTCATACCAGCTGGGCAACAGGAGCTCGTCTGAAATCCACCCCAGCTCAGGAGCTGATGAGCTATTTAGCTACCACTTGTATTTGTCTTATAAAAGTAATAATACCGTGTTCTGTTGCCATTAAGGTCTGACATTAAATACATTAATTTCCTAATAGATCTAAAACAACAGCTAGGAAGGCCTTTTATTTTTAATGAACTGAAGACTGTTGTGATCTCATTCATCCACCCATGAAATCCACTGAGTGACAGGGTCCCATTTCTGGGCAGCGGGGTTAAATGTGCTTCAGACAAAAGCCAGATTTTTCCTTTCTTCTGCATGCCATGGGCAGGATCAAAGGAGTGGGGAAATGGACATTAAAGCCCTTGTAATCAGGGACACAGACTCCGACCCAGCATGGGCCAGCCCCCTCGCAGGCTTATGGAAATGCCACTGTGGTTATTGCATGGGAAGGCTGGGAGCTTTGGGGAGCAAACTGGGCAAGTAAATAAGGCTGAGGGGCAAGTGCTACATGGACCGGGCTTAGCTGTCCATCACCAGGAGCTTCTCATGTGGGAGCAAATTCCCCCACACCTTTGGTGATGCTTCCCTCGGTTTAAGACTTTCCCGATAACCCTGTAATATCTGTGGGCCTCAGCAGATGGTGCTAGTATAGATAACCCCAGAAAGACAGCACGGCCGGAGGGGTGGGCAAGAAGATCTTGGGGGGAAAAGGGAAGGCAAGAACATCAGTTTGATTGCATTGCTTTATAGAAATGGTGGTAATGCTCCAGGAAAGCTTTTCTCCTTAATCACAATTCCCTGCAACTGGAACAACACTGCAGCTGCGGCGGCGCAGCTGGGAATCCACATAATGCGCGTGACAGAGACCCCCATGGGTGGCAAGGCCGTTTCCCTTGGCTTGCTATGCAAACCACAGGACCTGGTTTGTAGGGGAGGATGAAGGTGACCTTCAGAGAAGCTGATGAGACACTTCCCCTCTTGCCTTTTCATCTGGTCTTTTGTTTTAAAATATTTTATTCAGGTACCCCTCTCAAATGGTCTGAAAAGAAATGGGGAAGAAAGACTGCTGGTGTCTCCCAAAAGACAGCAAACTGAGAATAGTTTGTTTTCCAAGCACGTATGAGCTCATTTTCTTTTCAAAATTTGCCTTTATTTTTAACCGGATTAACATCCAGCTAATGTGGATGTCAATCAGTTGGAATGCAATTTTGGGAATTATGGAGGAATTTAGCACTGCTGATACAAACCAAATGTGATGGAGTTGGAAAGCATATGGTATTTATCTACATGGGCTTGGTGTCATCAGTGTGCTCTGTCTTTCTCCTAGGTTAACTCTTAGGCAATCCAAATGGAAAGAAATACTTCTACTATCCCTCTCATATGACTAATATGATACAGAGTATTACCTGGCTTGGGGTTTAAAAGAAATAACAGGGAGTTTATCACTCAGACCTTCCTTCTGATAGGAATGGCCAATGACACTATATATACAAAGTGGTTTTTAACTTGGTATGCTATTTTGTTTCATTTGTCACTGTTTGAATTACAAAGGTTGTTGTAGTGCCTAATGTTTGGTAGGCACAGACATGCCAGCAAAAAAATATTGTCCTTATTCTGCATCTCCTTGGAACATATTCAATGTCGTTATTGTGGGATGTGCTGAGACTTTATGGTGATAAGACAGGAAAGGACTTAAACATCCTTAAGTCTGCACCAAGAAAGGAAAGCATTTAAATACCCACTTCATACTTTGCTTTCAGGGTGTTTTCCTGAATTCAGGCCACGAAGAAGCAGCATCATCCCTTTAAATGGAAAGGGTCCAACGGCCTTCTCAGTGCTGAAATCCTGCCTCCAGGAAACACAGTCAGGGAAGCATCAAAGCAGAGAGGACGAGCTGTTTCTCAATAAAAATATTGTGAAACTGTGGTTCTGTCAATGGTTTGCTGTTCGGGTTTTGTAGATACGTAGGATGATTGGGAAGCTTCAAAGAAAGATGTCAACCAAATGTTTTTCAGAATCACATGCAAGGCAGAAGGAAATGTGCTTCCTAAAGGTCCTACTGGCAGATGAATATCCTTCTGCAATCATTAAAGTTGTAAAGTCATCCTCCCCCCGCCCCACACACACATGAAAGATGATGGGATTTGCATGCCAGCCAAAACCAGATTTGGGAATCAGACATTTCCCTTCGAAGCAGCGGCATGCTGGTCTTGCAGCGGATACGATGGGGAAAAAAGCAGCATGGACCCACTCCTCTTAGGCAGCTCCTTGTCCTCTGCCATTGTGCTGCTGTGTCCCAGCATCATCTGGGACCTCTGCGCAGGCTCCCCACCACGGTGGCAGGGCCGCCCCTGGAGCTGCTGCTGCTTTGCTGCCTCTTCCCGCGCGAGTAGTAGAAAACAACTAGAATAGTTTGCAACCACGTCCAAAGATCTGCATTTCCTGTGTAGAAATACATTTCCTGGCCTGTCCCTCCTGCACAAAGGGCTCATTACGGTACAGAACTGCTGGTGTCGGGCATGTTGCAAGAGCCCTTCGGTGGGAGGATTACCCTGTGCTTGCATCGCTCCCGCTGCTCCTGAAGCAAAACTTCGCCCACAGGACATGATCCTGAATCCCACTGCAGCAAAGGACAGCTGCATACTTTACCGCTCCATTGTCCACCTATAGCCTACATGGGGGAAAATTCATTTGGGAATGGGGAGGCTGAGAGAGGCTTTTCACATCTCTGTTCCCACAGAGTTGTGCTCATCCGACCGTATTTTCTCATCCACAAAAATGCCTGACTTTGCAAGTGGGGAACCCCTTTCACCAGAGGACAGCAACATGAGTGATGAGTTTGGGCAGCTCCAGTAACGAGTTAAAGGGATGACAAAGGAGTGATGGTGGTCTTTGGACTCAAACCTCTCAGAAGGAGGGTTTGTAGTAACTATAGCAGGTTGCTGTCTGACAACGGAAGAGCTTGGATGAATATGGATTTGAATATGACTCCCAGTTTCTCAGTTCAGACCAAATTTATGTTCGTGTTCCTTAGGAATGCAGATGTGTGGTCTATGGACGGCGGCATTGGGTAAAGGCTTAAATTCATCCCCCTCCTTCTGATAACTCCTTCACTCCTTGAATTTGCAGGAAGCTTGAGTCATTATGGTATTACAACACCTTTAGCGTAAGGTTAAATTCAAGGTTACTATTATTTCGTTATTTATGTCTAGCCATCTCCTTGGAATTGCAAACCCTTGGAGATACATTGCTTCTGCAACACCGATCAGCTGAGCTGTGGTGGTGGCACTCTCCATGCACAAGATCTGACATGGACTGTCTTGCAATTAACTCAGCCATTCCTTATTAAGTCCCCTGAATGGCTAGAGGGCGTTAAAAAGTCTCTTATCACTGGCTAATTCCATAATGTTTGGAAACAGAAACCCCATGTGTTTTTTCAATAAGCACTTCTCCTTCTGACAGCGCTACATCTTTCACAAACACAGCACGAATAACCTCTGGACTTCGCCTGCAGCAGCGAAGTATGAAATTTTGAATTCCATGGGTCACTGTTTTTGCTGCAGCCAGATGTGGATAAAAGGCAAAGGGTGTTTTATTGTTGTTGTTTCAAGAAACAGAGAAAGGTTTGTACTAAGGTGCACCCTCTATCCTAAAAACAAGTGGCTAACATGTGGCTTGAATATCGCCAATTGCCATTTCAAAAGATGGGACTTTAAAAAAAAAATATTTTGAATGGAAATATTCTGTCTGCAGCTAGTAAAGTAGACTACGACTTTAAATGGGATTTGGGAAAACGTACAGGAGAGCTACAACCTTGATGACTGTTGGTGGAGTTGGTTCTGTCTCGGTGGTTCCATTGGCATCGCGGGTACCAATGAGTTGTGGTGGATGTAAAGGGGAAATACGTAATGGCTGAGAAAAACAGCGTAGTGAGTCCTTCTTTTTGTTCTGAACAGATTGGGTTATCCATTGGAAGTAAATTAACAGATGAATTCAATCCCTGTTCGCAATGATGGATGAGTCTATGAAAGCATTCATTATTGGTATGCATTTTATGCAAACTCTTTTGGTGACTGAGGCGTGTTAAAAAACTGCTTAGCTTAATTTCTCTGAAGTCCCAGTGTGCCACTGATGATTTAAACCCTCTGTTTCTTGCTTGGGGAACTGGATATTGAGTAACCAGGAATGAATATCTCACTTAAGGAATTTTATGAGGAAAGTCATCTTCATGGCAAACTTCGATGGACCTCATCAATTAGAAACACTGCCAGAGAACAGCTGAAGCTATGAAATGCATAAATAACAAATTGAGAACTACACNTTTTTTTTTTTTTTGCATTACTTAATCCATCTGCTGTCTGTTGCACACACACTGGACAAAATTTGGGTTCACAGCCACTGTCTGTGCAGCCCAGCGCTGTGACATGATTTTGGCTTCCAGCAGTTTCCCTGCTGTCTCCTTAAACGTTGTGTTACAAAACCAAAGACAAAAATGGTCATCACAATGAAACGCACCATAGAAATTATGTGATCGTCCTGTAACCTTGATTGCTGCTGCTTTTAGCCTGGTGCTTGACAGCACACTTGCCAGATGCACTAGTAGCCAGGTCGTGACAACCCACGGAGTTTAAATCTTCAGCAGGGATCACTACACTTTAAGGACGATGGACTTTAAATATTTAGAGTCGTATATAGTCAGGTTTTTTGCTGTGGCAAGGGAATATTCTGTAGAAAGTTTGATTTTTCTTTTTCTTGCTGTCACTGCCCAAGTTCCCCTTGTCACTAAGATCACCAGCACTGTGAGAACACACACCAGAAAAACACTTGCTGGTTCTCAGACACCAACAGCCAGACTCCTGGGGGTGCAGGGCAGTCCCTCATAACTTTATCTAAAATCCTTAAAGTGTCTTTGGGACCACGCAGAGAACTATTGCATTGGAAAAGATGAATTGGAAAAGGGAAAGAAAAATGTTCAGCTGCCTCGTTGTAAGTGTTGAGAGCACCCATGTCCTCCAAATTACGTGACTCCTTTGCTTGTGCCATCACAAGACCTTCCATCTCTGCCTATTGCATACTGCACACAGAGCTTCAGGGCTTCAGGAGCCAGTTCGACTCACTGATTTCGCAGGAAATATCTGTTTGGGAAAGGACAGAAAGCAGAGTACGGCCACGCGTTGGCTATTGCAGATGGGAGCACGGGAAATAAAGGAGGAAAAATGATTTGGAGAGAGGAGCAATGGGGGAAGGAGACCTTCCCCTTTCAATGGCAGTAGGAGAGGGGACCACCACAGCCATCTGCGGCATGTCTGTGCTCCCCGAGTCCCAGCGGCAGGTAAAGGAGTATCACCATTCCCCTCCTTCCTCCTGAACCAGAATTGCCCCTTTGGACTTATCTCCACGTGTGCTGCACAGGCTAGTCCTCCTCCAAGCAAAGCCTTTGGAGCGGGAACTTTACCACAAAGGATGGTGGAAACTCAGACGCACCCCTGGTAGTTTAATGATCTCAACAATTGAATCACTTTGAGGAGCAGAATATTTTCATCCCTTTCTAATTTGCAGTTGAGACCTAGGGCAATTTTTGTTCCTAAAACTTTGGAGGTACTTCAACATCTTAAGCCACACAACAACTGCTCATGTTCTCGCTCCAGTCATTTGAAGTCTCCCTGCGAAACAGCTGGCCTCTGATGTGTAAGATACCTGCTTCCCACTATTTGGCTTCCAACAGCAAGAAGATGACTTACAGCCACGAACTATCCCTTAATTTAACACATCAAAACCGAGCGAAAATAAACAAAGCAGAGTGAAGAACACATGTAGATCATGAACTCACATTCTGCACCTTGCACTTTTGCCCAGAGCACATGTTTTTGCAGCTTATCTCCCTAGGTATCTGTGATGGTGCCTTCTCCTGTGTTTGTTTTCTTTGTGTGGGGATACTTGGCGAGAAACTGCTTCTCTCGGAGAAAAAGCAGTTTTTGCTTCTCTGGGGCCATGGACCAAACAAAGACCATAAGTGGACGCTTAACAAGAAGCTTGCTGCAAAACCTGTCCCAATAAGTGAAATGGCTTGTGCTGATTTCAGTATGTCTTGAGGAAGGTGATGTCCTTTTGAGCTACGCTTCCCACCTTCATTTAAATCAGAGTTTGCTTTCATTTGTCTCTCTCTAGTCTTAGAAGGTCCTCCTGCAGCCCCAAAATGCAATTTGATGTCACAGCAGCGACATAGCTTGAGTCTTGCCTCTGTGTCCGAGATGGGGAAAAGACCCATCCATGGGCAAAGCCTTTGGCAGTTGTGATCAATCCTGCAGTGTGACAGGCAGTGACCTTCATCTCTCTCTGCTGACTGAGAGTAAAAGGCTAATAAGATGCTTCCTACCAAAAATGACCTATTAATTCTTATCTCCATGGAGTGCTTTTTTTCTGGTGCTTTTAAGTGAAGGGTCACTGAAGTCTGTCATTCATGGGCACCTTAGGAGGTGTGGTAATATCAGTACTTCCCTCTTGGAAAAAAATATGGTATTATTTGCCAAGGTATAGCTCAGAAATATTTTAGACCAGAGATTCCCACTATGGCCTTCAAGTCCTGCTGCATCCAGTGGCTTCCTGATTTTGCAGCTGGAAAACAGACTTGGTGAAGCTCCGTTTCAAGTTAACAGAAAGAGCCTATGACATCTCCCGAAAACATTTTTAACTGATTTCTAAATTTATACTCTTCTTCATACTGGAACAAATGCCATTCAAAAAAAATGATAGTAAGGAAATCAGTCCCAATTTCTTCTGGCCAGAGAAGAGGCATCGTCCTTCCCATCAACGCTGGGCTTGCTTTGCAGCTGGCAGATGTCTGAGCGGCCGCATCCCTCACCAAGCACAAGCATCCCAGTCTTCAGCTCGTTTCGCAGAGCCGCAAAACCCGCTCAGAAACTCATTCGTTGTCAGCAGAGATCTGCCCACGTGGATCTTGTGTCTCTAGAAGGATGCACGTAGAGCCAAGGTGGTGTTGCAGCCAGCACATTCCTGCTGCTGATAATGAGTGAAAATACAACCTTTTCTGTGTTAATCCCGATGAATGCAGAATGAAAGGGTCAAATCCAAAAGCTAATGGCTGGTCAGCGAGATTCAGTTTGGTGAGGGTTAAGATCAAGTCTTGCGGAGTCAGGAAAGAGAAAGGCCCCAAGTGTCCTCGAAATTTCCATATGACATTTAGGTATCAATAACAGCATTGTTTGGGAGCAGGAGCTCATTTTCTAAGAAAGGCAGTTTGCTCCTTGCGGAGTGCACTCCCTGCAGCTGAGGATGCCAGGCCGCTCCTTGGCAAGAGGCTTCTTAGTTCATTTAAAAAATGCCCAAGTCGAATGAGGTATAAATCAACACCGTTCCACTCACATGAAGATACACCAATTTAATCCTGCTGAGGACAGTGACCTGAAAATACTTAATGACGGCAACATTTCTAGGGAAAACTTTTCTTATGTGGAATTTCCAAAGGCTTTTGATGTTTTTAGTAGTTTATTTTTCTTTTAAAGAAGCCATTTGCCATCTCTTTTTTTTTTTTTTTTTTGTAAGGGATTATCTGTTAATCTTACCCTGTTACAAAATGTATTCATAATCCTCATGGCAGTTACTTAGCAAGTCTTAAACCTGTCATTAAAATACCTCCTATTGTTACTACAATCAGCAGTCTTAATCCACTGCAAGTCTCTTTTTTTTTTCCTTTTCTCACTTTGTTCCCAAATGCCTTAAACCAAGGTATGACAGGTAGCAAACAATCCCCCATCTAATTACTTGGAAGCAACAAATAAAGGGAAGGAACATGTTTGTGTGGTGAATTCCTGAGCGTTTGGAAACTAGAGGCCGTAGGAATGTGCCCTGGGAAATTTTAAACCCACTCCAAAGCTGTGGGTTTGAACAGCGGTGGATTTTGTCCCTGGAAGGCATCGATGGGGAGAGGTCCTGCCAAGAGAGGGGGCGGCTGTGAGCAGCCCCAAACGCGCAGCCCCAGCCCTGGGGTGAGGACGAGGGAGCGTGGTCCTGCGCGGGAGGATGCTCATGGGTCGGATCCAGCGAAATATGAGCTTTACCTGGAAGTTCTCAGCAGCCCGGTGAGGCTCAGCAGTGCCCGAATATCCCTCCCGATGCCGAATCCCCGGGGAAAACCCAACCTTGGGAGCTATGGGTGCGGTTGGACACCGGTGAGTAGGAGGGCGAGCGGCGGGAAGCAGAAAGGAGCACATTGCCACAGAAGTGGGTGTGAGTATCAGGAATTAAAAAAA